>CM033800.1:8640308-9240308 GCA_019656835.1 Rhododendron ovatum
ATGTACATCTCTGAGTCGAACGGAATAGGCTCCCCTCCTACCCTCAGACCGGTGAGCGCTGCGAAGTCCGACGGAGTCACCGTCATCTCTCCAATCGGCAAGTGGAAGGTGTTCGAAGAATCCCACCACCTCTCGGCCAGCGCCGTCAACAGAGCGTGGTCGCTCTTCACAGGCGTCAGTGTAAGGAAATGACCGGAACCCTGCCGCGTCACCAGAGCCCTGACCGCTCGGGCAAGCTCCTGTAAGCTCGAGCGAACTCGCTGGACCACCATGGCCACGGGTGCTGGCTGCTCCCCTCTGCACAACAAAGACAGACAACAAAGAATTTCATCAGTAATGGCAATCCAAACGGTTGGTCGAATTCAGAATCTCAAAAGATAACTCTACAGTCGAAATGAGCATCATAAAGGTCGAGCAAAGCTGCCAGGCACTCGTACTATACCATTCAGTTCTGTTATCAGTCGAATCAATTCAAAGGTGTTTTTCAGTCAAGTTTCGAGCTACAGGGCCTCTTTTTTCTCTCAGGGCACATCTCTCAGTCGATTGCGCGAGTGTTCAACTTATCAATATGGTCGATACAAATTACGGGGCACGCCATCCGGGCGTTCAACGTCATGGCAATTTACCTAGTCGAGTTCAAGTTCAAAAGACAACCCTATCAAGTCAAGGCCACTTAATGTCGTTCGAGTTTGGCACTAACCATTTTTCAAAGTCATGGGCATCCTACAAGTCGATTCAACTACTTCGAGTGTTCTATCATTCAAGTCAAGTTTCAAAGTCGAGGCATGCTATTCAAAGTTCTTTCTCAGTCACATTACAGTTCGGGTTCTAGCCTACATGCATTGCAAGTTAAGCTACCACAGTTCAAATTGCATATCGTTATAAATGCAAGACAGCATATCAAAGCAAGTTCAAAGGATACCTGTGCCCAGTCCACGGACAAGTGCCTCTGTGGGTCCCTCAGTATCAGCTCGGCGTCATAACTCTCCCTCAAAGGCGCGAGGCTCTCGACCCCGGACGGTATGAAAATGTGCGGCTCGGGCGGATACGTGGCCGCGTCAAACTGACGGCGGGGTGCCAGCCGGCGGACTCTGCAAGCGTCACCGCCCGCTCAAAAGACCACACCTCCCCCTGAGCCTCCTCTGCGCCCCGGCCTCGCTCTCAAAGGCCTCCTCCTCGGCCCTGGCCCTCTCGGCCCCTCTCTCAGGCGCTCCTCCTCCTGCGCCCTCTCAACCTGCCGGGCCCGGTCCTCCCGCGCAGCCAACACTGCAGCACCACCCCCGGGTTCTCCCGGAGCAACCGGCCGAGTTCCTCCTCAGATACAAACTCTGCAAAATCACCCCGAGTGATGGGTACATGAACCGACGACCCCACTGCTGGCCGGAACTCCACCTCCTCCATGGGTACCTCTCCAGATGCACCCTCCTCAACCACAGGAGCCTTACCCCTTGCCGGATCCCTCGGTGGAGTCCCCGGTCGATCACCACCATCACCACCATCCTCGCCACTACCGCTGCCGCTACCACCGGCTCCAACCGAGCCTAACCCTGTCATCACCACCCCTTCTACACCACTCCTGGCATCCAAACGACGGACCCGTGGCTCCCCTGATTCGACGACGCCTGGCGTACGCCCCACCACCGCTGGCGTACGCCGCCTGTCGCCATCGCCTGTCTCTCCTGCATGGCCATCACCGCCATCTGCACCGACCGAAACCTCTGCACCAGTAACCCGTACTGACTCCTCTGACGTTTGATCGTCGATCCGAGGCCCCAAAGCCTCGATTTCACTCCTTGTTTGGTCTTTTCCTTCTCCGGCACCACCATTGCCGCCACCTTCGCCGGATGCAGCCATGGATGGAACAGGTTGCGTGGGTGATGTTTGAGATGAGAGATTGAGTGAGAGTTTTGAGAGTTTTGAGAGAGTTTTTGAGAGTTTGGAGTTCAAAACAGGACGAATGGCGGTTTTCTGCACTGGTTCGGCAACTCATACGACGTATGGGACGATTGGGCCGGATCTGGGCCGGGTCTGGGCTCAGGTCTTTCACAAAGGTGGCGTACGCCAGTTTATACTACCGTACGCCAGTAAGTTTTGGGCCTCAGGCCCAGTTCACGTCCTGTGTTAGAATTCATCCCCAAGTGAAGGCCCGACTTATTCTGAGAAGTTTTGGGCCCAGCCCCAATCAGAGGCACGTCCAAGTTCAATTCAACGACGATCTATCCGTCCAAATTCAAATCAACGACGATCCATCCGTCCAAATTCAATTCAACGACGATCGATCCGTCCAGTTTCAAATCAACGACGATCTATCCGTCCAATTTCAAATCAACGACGATCCATCCGTCCAATTTCAAATCAACGATGATCTATCCGTCCAAATTCAATTCAACGACGATCTATCCGTCCAATTTCAAATCAACGACGATCCATCCATCCAATTTCAAATCAACGACGATCTATCCGTCCAATTTCAAATCAACGACGATCATCCGTCCAATTTCAAATCAACGACGATCTATCCGTCCAATCTCAAATCAACGACGATCTATCCGTCCAATTTCAAATCAACGACGATCCAATCGTCCAATCTCAAATCAACGACGATCTATCCGTCCAATCTCAAATCAACGACGATCTATCTGTCAAAATCTACAGGTTCTTCAAAATTTCATGCATTCTGGGTAGCCTCGAAGAGGGTGTCTAGAAAACCTTTGACGTTACTTGTCTCCAGTCAATGGTGCTTCAAGTGCCGTCAAAGGGGGGCTTCTGTAGACACCCCATTCTGGACTGTCCAGATAACATTATTTGTCGATCTTTTACCTCCCCAATGATGATTATAGTCGAAAACAGATCGAAGACAAAGGTGTGTTTTAGCCTTGAGCGTCCCAAACCCCTTTCAAACCCATTTCAACCTTTCAAACCAGAGCCAAACGGCCCCAGCAAAACCCAACTGGCATACGCCAGTATTGGTGACGTACGCCAGTAGCTGCCACGTGTCAGTCATCGACCAGTGGCCCAGCTTTCACTGGCGCACGCCAGTTAATAGTGGCGCACGCCAGTCAAACCCAGTCAAATCAACTTTATTCAGCCACTTGGGCGGGACTTTTGTGCCACCCTGACGTCGGCCACAGTGTCCCTGATGATTGCATTCGGCGGGGGCGTTCCCTCTCTCTCCTACACCCCCCATCAACTAGTCCCATGCATTTAATGCATGGAAGGCTCCCTTGCCCAACCAGCCAAACATGGCCTTGCCAAACTGATCTCAGTCTCCTCCTCTATAAATACCCCCCTTGCATTCATTTGCAAGGGGTTAGCCACATTTAAGAAGAGTTCTCTCCCTCTCATTCCTTCAAGTTCTCTCTTCCTCCATTGAAAGAAAAGGAGAGCAACCCACTTACACACCCCACTGCATCCAGTCATCATCTCAGCCTCCATCTCCAACCTCCAAAGTCCAAAACCACCTTCAAACCTCCATAACAAGAGGTATACCACCTTTGTGTCTTTTCTGTTTTCAACTCCTGAGGGGGTCAGTAAGGTCCAGGCTAGTAGATAATACTAGTCCTGGCCTTAAACTGTAAAATACACAATCGATCAAGGTTGGACATGGCGCACGCCAGTCATGGTATGCCGTACGCCAGTATGGTAGTACGTGCAATACTGGCGTGGGGATCATGGATCGTCCTTTTGCTTACTTTCATTCCTGTCAATCACCTTGCATGCTAACAATCAGTTTACTGCTTCTATTTAAACTGTTTAGTGGTAGCTTCCATATCTTGTTCATTTATGTCGTATAAAGGCCCTGGGATCCTTCTGGTCATGTTCCAGAGCCCAGATGATGCAAAGCCAAACACAGAAATCAAAGGCAAAGTGGCGTACGGCATTCATGGACTGGTACGGCAGTATGCCTCAGGGTTCATGGCTGGCCCTTGCATCTGAGCTGATCTAGGCCTATTTTCTGTCCCCGTACTGTTTTGGGGTATTCTGCTTTCTTTCATGGCCTAAAGCCATTTTTCTGACTGTGGTTATGTATATTCTGCTATATTGAACTGCGTGGTTGTCCTGGGTGTGCGCTGGTCCTCTTCCAGAGCCCAGAGGGTTGCAAACAAAGACTGAGTAAATAACAAGTGGAGTACGCCAGTTATGAGTGGCGTGCGCATGTCTAAGTAGCATGCAGTGGCTCGCCAGTGCATGCTGGCAGGATCTGCTCACATCGCTTTGTGACAGCGTACTGCAGTTTGTTCGGTTTGCTCAGTGCTTGTTCTCAATCTATATTTAGCATTGCAATCAAATCATCCATACATATTTTGTCACATAAATGCAAGTTGTTACAGTTTTAACCCCATTAATTGCTCCCCCGCCCTAACTGGCTAAAAATGTAAAATGAGAGAAAAATGCAAATGTTTTATAAAATGCCCGAGTAGAGACCGATCTCCGGATTGGGCGAGAGGGGGTGCCATAAAACCCTTCCCCTCTCGTAACCTGGCTCCCGAACCTCAGATATCAAAGGTGACGACGGACCGGTCCACGCCTTTTTCAAAGTCAAACAAACGTGGCAAACGTTTTCGAGTTCGGTTCCTTGGGTATTCCACCGCTAAAACCCGAGTGGCGACTCTGAATCGAGGCGTTTCGCCGCGCTTTTTCGAAGAGGGCCGCGCCCAGTCTTTAAAAGGGAACCCGAGGTCGAGCGATTTTGGGGGCGCGTGCCCACAGTATCTTATTGTTTTGTGAAATTCACGTGCATCGAACAATTCATACTTTTCGATTCGAAACTATGAAAAAATTATGGGCATACGTATTTCCTTGCCGCTTTAGCACTGGTCCAAGTAAACAGCAATAGCAATATTGAAAGAAATGTGTTATTCAATTTATGGGAAGCAAAGAATCAAATAAAAGGGCACAACTCCTTTCCAATAATTGTCTCAAACAGTCCAAATTCATTAGTATCTTTCCGGTGAGATACTTTTTGTGAGACTCACACTCGTGAGAAAACTTTGACAACTGGTCTGAATAGTTACTGGAGAGAATCCATTTCTCAACTAAAAATGTGAGTAATAAAGTGTACATTACAAAGAGTAATAAACAGTGCTCCAACAGAAAATTAGTAAATTTGCTATTAACATGTCATGCCTATTAAAGAAAATTTCGCAGAAAATTACTTTCCTGAGCCACCATGATTAAAGTTGGCAATTTTTTCCTCCTCTTTTTTTTTTCCCCTTCAAGATTTCTTGTGAGCATTTACTTTTCTCTTCTGCCGACATTTTTTTCCTCAGAGAACGAAATGTGGAGCTAAAAGGAGATGTGAGGATAAGAAAATAAAAGATTTTTTTTTATAAAATAGAAAAAAATAAATTATATTTTGTTGGTCAAACGGAAATTGAAAAAAAAAATGCATTATTAAACTGCATAGAGATTGCATAATATTTTTCTTCAGCATTTTTCTTTTGCTGGGGAAACCAACTCATCTCGGCCCGACCGGCTCGGGCTAGCCCGGCATGGCCCATTAGGTACCCACCGAATTCAAGGTCAGGCTGTGATTGCCAATTCTTCAAAGAACGTTGGCCCAATGGCTTGTACTTCTCCACTTTTCCTAAGGTAAGGAACATGCTCATACCCAATATTATCCGCAAGTCTCTCTCAAATAAATGTGTCCACTGACTTTTCAATCCCTCGTCCTGTGTCCGGTGACATTTTCTCTCTCATATTTTTTCGTATTTACCCTCTATGAAGAGAGAGAAAGCGCTTTTCTGCACAAGTTGTTCTATGAATTGGAATTGTGTAGACGACAAAGTATCATGAAGTTGGATTCTATGAACCCACTGTTAGATTTCTCTGTCGTCGCCCCTGGACTGAACTGTGAAAATCCGGGCCTATGAGCCTTACGGTTTCACCATATTAGTCTTAGAAACATGGATGATCTATTTTACTAGTATATTTCTGTTGCTCGTTTTTTATAGAAAATGAATGTAATGAAATCATATTGCTAGGGGTGTTAGGCTAATTCAATTCTTCCATTTACCCGAAAATTGATTTCGAGGGCCTACAAAAATAGAGTGATAAGATCATCAAACAATGGTAAAGAAACGAACATGTGGTAGAATGGCGAGACCCGATAATAATCCCACACATTATTTTACTTCTTATATCCGGTAGAAACAAAAATAAAAAAAATTTGAAGTACCAAAACAAAAACAAAAAACAACACGTACTGTAAAGGCCGTTTGAACTAAAGTAAGACACCGGTACAATAACCCGCCCAACTCATTCAGGCTAGATCTTTTCTACTCCTATTAGGCTTGGGATAATAATTCATTCATTTATTCATTCTACACACAGCAAACTGTGCACAGATTGTGCACAAATTTTTTTGTGGGGCCCACCACGGGTCCCATACAAATCATCTGAGCCGTTCATTAAATATAAAACATTTTTTCAAAGGTCTCCGTGAAAAATAAGCTCAATCCAATACCTATAAAGGCTTCATCCAACCATCTAACTTTTTATTCAAATTTTCGGATAATGAAAAGTTATATGATTGGATCGAGCACCTATAAGTATCGGATTGAGATTATTTTTTACGGGGACCCTTGAAAATATGTTTTACATTTAATGAACGACTCGGATGATTTGTGTGGAATCCGTGGTGGGCCCCACAATGAAATCTGTGCACAATCTGTGCACAGATTATATGTGTGTAGACTTTCTGTCATTTATTTTGGATTCGGTTTGGATTGAGATAGTTAGGCCCATTGTAAACCGACCCGGCTCGATTGATAGTGCCCTAGGCCGCCCAAGAATTGGACCTATATAGTACTACTCTAAAGCTAGATATGCCTTATCAATGAGGATTAAAAAAACGGTGGGCAATCATCCATGGAGACTATATATAGGCTTAGATCATGAGTTATTCCTTCCTACTAACATGGCAGATATAAAGGTTTCACTAGCAAACAATTGGCACACCACCAAATCTCCGTATATAAAAACTTCACCATCACACTCATTAACAAGATTAGATGCTCCACAATAGAAAAGAAAATATTATTGATTGCTTCTAGTGCGCCGCCTGCTTGACGATTTTCTAATTCTAAATTAATGGGTTGTCCCAAGCATAAGACGGAGACCGATGTAGCTCAATATCTGGTAAGACCGGAGTCGAATCTACAAAGACAGTAAGGTGTACTGACTTAAAAACTCGGGTTGTTAAAATTTAAACGGACTCTTAGGTAGCCACCCTTGTAATTTGATGCTGAGATTAACTAAAACCTAGGGAATTGTTTGTACTTTTCAAATAATTAAAAGAAGGTACGGTCATAGGGTTCATAGCACTCGCAAACAATCCGGACTTGTCTGCTCCATTTGTTTTTCTTGAAAACGTTCGACTTTAGAGAGAAGAAGATACCCCGAAAGATGTGAACCGTAATGGTCGTTGTTTACCAATGCGCAGTAGGAAATAAGTTTTGACCTCCCATTCCCCCGTTCACATGGGCTCCGACGATGCCCAGGTCAGTCCAACGGATGTTCTTCAGTAACCTAAAATTACTTTATCTTTATTATTTGAAAACAGGAGCAACCGAACTGATCACAGCATGCTAATCACCCCACGACCCTGCGTATATTACTCACTCATTATCAAACTAGAAATGAAAGAAAACCTAGCGTGAAACATGCTTCTAGTACTTAGAATTGACAGTAAACAGAAAATATCCACTAAACGGGCACCAATGAACAACTTTTATTAAGAACGGAAATTGAAACGAGTTACCAGAATATGAGTTCTTGAACAAACTCTCAAAACTTGAACGGAAAAGCTCTGAAACAAAACAACATAAGAGAAAGCTGCAGAAAATAATGTTCGACCCCCAAAAACAAAGTTTGGGGAGCTATTTATTTATTTTTTTCCCGAAATCCGAAATTAAAATAACAACATACACATTTTTTCCCCTAAGGCCGTCGGTAGCACTACAGCCCAGAGTTGTAGCACTACAAGTTTCTCTGTTTCCCAGGTGATGCATTTTGTAGGGCTTCACTTCTGAGCTGTAACCCTATCACCTACGTTAGTGAGTTTTTCGTGCATTGCATGCACTTTTGGCACATGATGCCTCCATCATGTCACTCAACGCCTCCATCACAACCCACGGCAACGTCCAACACCGCCTCAAGGCCTCGCAATCCAAACTTGGTGCAAAAACCGCCTTATTTCCTGCGAAACTAACAAAAACACAAAAACAAAACAAAGCACGACATCAAGTGAAAAATGAAATAAAACGCGCCTCTAATGTACTAATATGCCCTACTTAGGCGCTTATATCTATGATATTCCGCCCCTATCACTGCCACGCAGTACTGCAACACCCTTCACTATTCACATAGTCATAGATCCATATGAGTATATCTATAGCGGTGAATTTTTGTTTTGATATATATATATCGGGGTGTATCGTGTGTGATCTCGCGACACCGTCATATAATGTACGTCACAACACCATTATCCACCACACATTTTTTGGGAGCTCAGTACAAGGTGTGGAGGCCTCAACAAAAATGTGAGGTGGACGAGAGTGTCGGGGCGCCATGCGGCAATACCCAATCCCGCAATAATTATTCTTCTGGGTCAGGCTATGGCAGCTCTCTATTAATCCTCGGGAGACTATTCCCACCATTCACTAGTAGAGGATCATTTGAAGTCGAAGCAAAGCTTCATATAGATTGGCCTCATGCAGTAATGGTGGATGTTCTGATCATCCTATTATGAATGTGTAGTGGTGGAACCGCATAGTATTGGAGTACTACGTGACCGAAAACTCTAAAACCGTTAAATAATTACTCTCACTAGATGGCTACATTTTCAGCATGAAATTGGAGCGCAGGTTGGAGTATTGATTAATTAATCAGTTGACAATATTACAGTTTAAATAAATAAACTAGTTTTTTTAGGTTTTTTTGTCAACATTGTACATATCAGCGGGGGTTAGTGGTAGGTGTCAAAAGTTACGGAGTAGTATTACCACAAGGGGTTGATCTCCTATCCATAAAAATCGAACCTGTGAACTAGTTTTATTAGTTGATTAAAGTATAAATCTTTATTTAGCAGCCTTTATTTTTAAAAAGTTAATACCAACTCCTGGTATATTTTAAGATCATCTAGTGGATCCTCAGAAGTCCACGTCTAGTTACGGGACTGGCAATGATTTAAAATAGTATTCCATTCGCCTCAATTTGTTTGTCCAATTATCGAAATTCATGTCTTTCAAAAATATACTTACTTACATTTTATAATATTTTTTATGATTTTGAAGATTTTGTATAATAAAACTAATTGAGATTTACCAAACAAAATCCATTGCATATTAAAAACATTACGAATTGAAAATTATAGTCAATTTTTTTAGAGGTCAAACGCTCTCAAAAAGTCAAAAATTGGACAAACAAATCGGGACGGAGGGAGTATATTTTAGTAGTTGTCATAATCAATTACTAGCTGAGTACCTCACTTAGCCAGTGTCCGTGAATGGGAGCGAGAGCATGAACGCGAGCGAGCATCAAAAAATCTTTGAAATGCATTTACTTAAATTCATGAAAGTGAAGATGGAGAGCCCAAATGTAGTGCGAGAATTGAGAGTACGAGCACGAAACATTTTGAAAAATTATGTGACTAAGGTGGTCAGTACACAAATCTGCATGATCATGAATAACATCAATATCCAAGAATAACCTCCATAAATACTCCTCCCTCCATAAGTTTTTTTAAAAGCAAAAAAGAATTTTAGTTACTAATCTTATAGAAAAAAGAGCAACAGGCCTACAAAAGAAGCCATCCCTCACTCCAACAATCATATGCCGTAAAAAACGAGAAGAAAAATATAACAACCCGATAATGTCAAGAAGCCAACCAAGGCTTAAATTAAACCCCCAAAAAAGAAACACAATATCCGGGCCCAACCGTGGCAAAAAAAAAACACCTTTAAACACTACTCCTAAGATAACAAGGATCAATCATCATAGTAAGAAGCCTGAACATTGGCCCTTACGTCATCTTCGACTTTCATAATCATGATTTTATTGCTTTCTCATTATCACCCAAATAATCAAGGCCCAAAATCTTGTCTATTGACCAAGTATAGCCTTAGATGCATCTACGTGAATCCTGTTAGTGCCTTCAGAAGAAATGGATAAAGCAGCAGCTGCAACAGCAAATCTAACAACGCATTTTTCTTCCTTCTTTTCCATCCTCATGAATTACTAAAACATTTTAAAGTAAAGAGCGGGGGACAATATTATTGAAATACTAATCAATTTTCTTAAGGAGACAAGCATGAATTGATATCTAACTTGTTCGAGCTTGGTTTGAAAGATTAACGAGCTTTAAAAAATATTCAAGCTTTTTAATGTTAATATAACCAATCAATCTTTGAACAATCGAATATGAATTTGAACTCAAATTATTTGGCTCATTTAGCAACCCTACTCTCCTTCTTCTTCTTCTTTTTTGACAAAAGTGAGAGGTACTGCATTGATAAAGCCCAACGGCACTTACACATTAAAATTCATTACATGCAGATAACTTGGACAAAGCCAAACTAATCATCTAACTGATACAAAACGAGAAAGAACGAGGCGATTAATGTCTTTCATCCCCAGCCCAGGCATGGCCTGACGCACCTTCTGCTTAGCGGAAAATTCATATATCTTATAGCAGTCTCAAAAAGAGATATATTGCTAGCCAAGAAAAAAAGACAACAAGAATCCAGACAATCAGATGAACTTCGACTAAAAATGAGCACACTAATGAATTTCTAGCAAACCACCGATAGATGCATATTAATCTTCTCGAACCCTACTCTTAAAGTACCGGAAGAAGGGATATTGTCAAATTAAGTTCGTTAATTAGCTGGCTCCATTCTCCTAATTAATTTTATGCATATTGCTCTAGCTAGTCAATTAAGTTGACAAAGTAACGGATTCCTAGCTCAGGGGAAAATTACTCAAATAGTCCTTCTAAGAAAGTTCTACGGTTGGTGCAGAGGAAATCATCTGCTAATTAATCAGGAGTCTAAAATCTTTGAGTCTGGAGTTTTATTCCGACCCGTATACTATCAATTTTTTATTGGGTCAATTCGTATTAAAGCATCGCCCCAACTTTTAAATTGGACCTCCGTTAGTTAACAGTGGATTTTGATAAGCAGATTAGTTAATTTATTGAGTCGTACCAAATTATCGAAAGAAAATTTATCCAAACTCGGACTAGAGTTTTATGATAAAAAGAAAAAGTTAATTTCTTCCTTTTGGTTTAAAATGAGTGGAAATATCATACCAATATGAGCAGCCTTTTGATTTGAATCAAAGAAAAAGGGTGGATTAGGTGGTAAACATTTTTCACATCTTTCATTACGTGTTTTGGAAAAGGATATCTTCTCTCCAGTCCACTATAGGATCATTTTGATACTAATATATATGAATCCTTCATTTTGTAACTATCAATTTACTAATAATCCCTGAATGATTTTTCTTTTAAATTATTACTCTTATGTCTTTATCTATCTATCTCCATTTATTACCCCAAAAAGATTTCTCAAAACCTAAAGCCGAATAATACATCAATTTATCACGTTTATTCAAAAAATAAAGACAACTGAAATGAGTTCATACGACTGTGATTGCCGAATTAGGCAAGATTTTCATGAATGGTCTTCAATCGGAGGCTACAAAATATGTATTTCGGGTCATTACATGAACCAGGAATAGAATTCATGGGCCCATCAATGCCTGGTTAGAGCATCTCTAATGGTTTGTGCCTTTTTTTTTTTTTTTTTTGAAGCCAAAGGTATTTTTTGCTACTATAGTATTTTTCTAAAATTTGGCCAAGTAGTTCCATTATTGGTATCAAAGCTTTTTTTTTTTTATCTTGATCTGTCACGACCCGTACGTGAATCATTTAAATCATACCATAGATATTTGAACCAAAAAGATAGTAACACAACCCTTTTTTTAGACAAATTTGAGCCATTTTTTGGCTGCTGAAATGGCTTTCCATTAATTGGAGAGGTGATAAATAGTGATCTCCAAGCCAAAAATTGACTTTGCCTCCAAGAATAGCCCACCGTTGGAGACGCTCTTAGATAACATAGACTCACATGTTCAGATATGTATGGAGGGATGACCAAAATTTCAAATAGCTTAAGTTGGTGGATTAGATCTAATATTTCTACAAGGTACTATACCAAAGCTCATTCCAACCCATATTTTAAGCAGAGTATTCATCTAGGTTCTTGATCGAATTCTAGTCCTAAAATAATGGTTTGCCCCAAGCGTAGGACTGAAACCGACGTAGCACAATATCCGGTAAGTCCGGAGTCGAATCCACAGAGACGGTGATATGTGTTGCTTAAAAACTCGGGTTGTTATAATTTAAATGGGCTCTTAGGTAGCCACTCCTTGTAGTTTGATGCTGAGATTAACTAAAATCTAGAAATTAATTGTATTTTTCAAATAATTAAAAGAGGTACGGTCGTAGGGTTCATAGCACTTGTAACTAGTCCGGATTAACCTGCTCTGTTTGGAGTTCTTAAAAATGTTTAATTTTAGATTGAAATAGATACTCCGCAAGATGCGAGACCCTATGGTCGCCGTATACCCATGCGAGCGAAGAATGAGTTTTGGACCCACATTCTCTCGTTCACATAGGCTCCGACGATGCCCAGGTTCGTCCGCAGGAAGTATTTTCCAATCTAAAATCGTTTTTTCATTGTTTGATAAAAGAAGCAGTGTCCAAACTAGTCACGGTGTGCTAATCACTCCACGACCCTACCAGTACGACTACTCACTCATTATTAAACAAGAAGCAAGAAGCAAAAGAAACCCTAAATTGAAACATACTTATATTACGCGATACAAAAAATAAATAAGAGATCCTAACCAAACAAAAATAGATAAACAACTTTTATTAAGAACAGAAATTAAAACGAGTTATCAAAATATGAGTAATTCAACAAAATATCAAAAACTTGAAAGAAACAAAATACTTAACAAAATGCCGCAGCCCCCGTCCGTAACTTTGTTTTCTTTTCCACGGACAGAAGAAGCCCTTTTTTTTCCAAAAGCTGCCGACAGCCTTTTTCCCTTTTTTTTCTTCCGTGCCCTACTGAGTCAGTAGGTGAATTGTTTATATAGGTTTGAGGGTTTTAATCACACAAAGGCCCTTAAACTTTAGGAAATAATAAATGAGCCACTCAATTTTGGATCATTTCGTATTTTAACCCCAAACTTCTTTAAAATCTTCTTTTTATCAAAGTCTCGGACAACGGGCTCGAACAACCTATAAACAACAAAAGAACAAAATAAAAATCAATTAACAAAAATAAATGACTAACAAATATAGTTTGGAGGGCCAAAATATGTATATTTTGGCACTTATCACTAGGCCCTTGGATGGTCAATTAGATAGGGTGTTGAATCATGCCATGGCCATGGCCATTGCTTAAAGGTTAAGGTAAAAAAGGATCTCAAGGTTACTACAACAAGTATTGGGGAGGTGGATGAGCTTGTGAAGACTAGAGTGGCTATGTAGATGAAGTCCAAGTTTGAGATTAAAATATATACGGTGGAGGAGTTTAAGGGTTATTTGGATGGAATTTGAAAGCTAAGGATTTAGTAGTGACTCTGGTGGTGTAATGTTCAATTTTCTGTTGGATGGTTTTGTCTTTCTTTTTTCGTGTTCTTGTTTTCTCGATGTACTCTCTTTGAGTTAATAAAAAGTTTTGTTTGCCGAGGAAAAAAAAGGTTTAAGATCTTAAACTCTCACATAAGTTGGTAGTAACAAAAATTGATCGCTATTAGCCTTTATTGCAATTTATAATATCTTGTACATGTTATCTATGAGACTAAGAGTAGGGTTTTATCTATTCAACAGTACTGCTACGTGTCTTTCTGGCCATTCTCTATGATTCAAGTTCTTCTTTGCATCTAGAGTTCTGGCCGCCTCGATGTACCCTTTTGTCAAGTATTAATAAAATTTTGCTGCCTATCAAAAAAAAAAAAAAACAGTACTACTACGTGCCCTAATAATAAATGATAGAAAAAAATTGTATTGAAAATTAATGTTTTACTTAACTTTTCTGAATTAAAATGGGCACGTTCCATGCAACAAGCATCTAATTAAAGAGAGGGTGGTTTGGGTAAATTCGTAGATGTGTTTAACTGATGCATGCATTTTCTAGGAACTACGTACTTAAAATAAAACATTGAAAGGGATCGAGGGAAAATACTAATTAGGGTTTGTATATTTTGTCCTCCAAAATGGGTGAGTCATCAACTTTAAATAGGCAATTAGCCCCATTTTCTCCTACTCAGCCAATTTAACCGATCCCTTAGTCCATCTCAGCGAATTTTGTCACCAATTTGAAGGGCTGAGGTGGTTGGTGCGTAATACAATAACATTAGCAAAGTTTAGGCGTTTAATTGAAATTAAATTTAGTAAAACTTTGATGCATGTGAGACTCTTCGGTACATTCAGTGTCGGAGCCAGGATTTTGATCCGATGGAGGCCAAGTAATAGACATATATTTTTTTATCGGAACATATACTTATTACTTTTTTTATTTTTCAATAAATTACATTTATATATTGAAATGATTCTAACATAATGTAGTTAAATATACCAATCATTTTTTTTCTTTAGGTAACTTCAACAGTCATGTAATTATTTTTTATTTATGTAAAAAGTTGGGAATTAAGAATGTGAAATAACCGATTTTTTATCAAATCAATACGATTATAAATAGCTATACACAAATAATTATCACTAATATTCATGATTAGGTATATACAAAATAAAAAAATTAAAATTCGGGGGCTCGGAGGGGGGCCGGGGCCACCCCGGGCCCCAAGGTAGCTCCGCCACTGGGTACTTTTGAAATTTTCCCCATAGATTTAAAGACCCGGGGATCCTGCACTGCAAAGAAGCCTATAGGATAAGTTTCTTATTTACTTGTAGGATATTTGTAGGATACTTCTAGCAAATTTGGACCATTAAAAACATTTTTCACGGCTCATACTGCGCACTACATTCCTTTAGTGCACACTTGCACTACAAGATCTCCGGTCCTAGATTGAGGGCAGGTTTCCCTCAAAGAGACTTTGTCTGTAGCTTAAGGACTTTTAGCTAACGCACATTTGTGAAGAGAACAACCTTCTCGAAATCTTTGTTTTCTGTGGGCTTTAACCCGATCAGCCCGTTTAGATAGAGTATAGGGAAAACCAGCCTAAATCTAGAGTTTTTTCATACGTACGGTATCTAGAGAGAAGTCGATCCCATGGAAAATCTTATACTGTATGTAAGTAGAAGAGTCAAATTAAATGTTTTCTCAAGTTGCATTGACAAGCAAGAAAACCTTGACTTTTAACCCAAGGTGACAATGTTTTTCCACAACAGCCTGGAAAAACATCAAAGGACTAAAACTTCACCATTTGGCACCGGCCCTATCTTCATCTCTCAAACACGAAATCAAACCTTCTATTAATTAGTAATTAATTAATTGTGTGTGTTAACAAACAATTTTTCTTTAAATAGTCAATCCCTTGTTAGAAAAGGTTTAACAAAAGTCCACCTACTCACTAAGGAATTAGTACACCCTTGTTCGTTAATTTTAATAATTAGGGTCTTCAATTATTCAACCCTTTTCAACTATGCTAGAGCAAGAGATGATTTTTAAATTATTCGCTATAATAGTCCTATTAGAACTACTATTGCAAATAGATCTTTATTCAGTGTTTTTCGTTTCACTAAAACACCATATTTAAAAAAAAAATTGATTTCTAACTTTAATGGTAATATATGGAACTTCGATCTCTTCTTGTCCTTGTTATGGTAAAGGAATTTTAGGGTTTTGCACATAAATTAGTTTTTTTTTTTTTTTTGGGTAAGCAACGCACATAAATTAGTTGATTCAACATTCATGTTTATTCATGAACACCACATCATGTACTCCCAAAAAGAGGTGTTTATTGTTACTCTCTCTTCTTTTCTTTTTTGAACTGCGAAAAAAGATATTTTTATTGATCAAATGTACAAATTACAAACGGTTAAAGGGACAAGAGCAAAAGGGGCATCACAACCACATAGTAACATCCAAATGTGGTTGGCACCCTAATATTCCTCGACAATAATATGCCACTCAAGCCCCGTGGAGGCAACAAAACAACCATAGAAAGAGCCGTACGAGCCCAGACCAAAAACATGTACACGCCACAAGAAAAAACCACAGAAGTGACTAACCCTTGAGAGTAGGGGAGGACAATAACAAACCCATAGAAATTAGGTTCTTAAAGTCTTTAATTAATCATTTGTCCCCAACCCTCCCCCATGGGATATTTGGACGGTACTGATCTCTCTTACGTCAATTTATGCATGCATATCCATCCAAATTTGTGCGTCCAAATGTGGACTTAATGCTCTGTTAAAAGTCTATCTTCTTGAGGCCTATTTTGGACAAATACTTGCGTTTATTCAAAAATAAATGTGTTGGGACGACAGTCAGTCAATCTATCCAATCCATTCTCATATCCCAGCTGCAACCAAAAGTAGTACACGCAAAATTCAAAGGAATGAAAATATACGACAAATAATATGGGCTCGATCAGAGACTTGATATACTCCTAACAATAGCTAGCCCCAAGTCTTTGAGTGGAAGGAAGCCAGGCCGGCCTAATTCTGCCATATCAGACTTGTCTTAATCTATGTTCAGAACTTGGATTTGTCGTTAATGGGTTCTAGTTCAGTTGGCATCTCTCCTTGTTCTCCCCATGTGGGAGGTCAGACTTTGAGCCTTGTTGTGAGCGTTTGGGATTAAGAGCTATAGATAGCCTCTGAAATCGATTCATTATGGATTAACCTACTAACTCTCAATTAACATCCGCTGATGTATACAATATGGAGAGAAAAAGAAATTGGGTTTGTCAAGGGAAATAACACTATTGAGAGAGAGAGAGAGAGAGCTAGAGAGAGAGAGAAAGAGAGAGAGAGAATAATAATAGCTTGGTTTTGGGTCTCAAATGACGTACGCTGCTATTGTGCTATTAGTCCGTTTAATCTTTGTACTCCTAACTTTTAAAGTTTAATAAATTTCTATTGCCGAATTTAAAAAAAAGTGCAAATAGTTTCATTTTCGTTTTCTTTTCTTATCCTTTCTCTCTCTCAAGTAGTCTCAACAAATCCTACATCAGTACTGCATTTTTAGTTTTGTTAATTTCTCACTCCTATGAAAAACTCTCACTTGGACTTGGCCTTCTACTAGATTAGAAAACTTCATTTTTTGGGGATTAAATAAAATACTCTCGATCACTTAGTTCTGATTGGAAGTGGCATATCTATATTAAATTCAAGTTTTCTTAATTTTGTGGGGTAAGTATATGATATGACAATACATGTGGTCTTTGCTAGTTAGTAGAATTTCAATTCTGAAAACCTCTTGTTCCTAACTACTTGGGTCCCCCTTATCATTGCGAATCCTTTCACGTCACTATTTTCCCTAGTCAACTCTCTCTCTCTCTCTCTCTCTCTCTCTCTCTCTCTCTCTCTCTCCGAACCCTACATAGTATTTTTTTCATGGCTAAAAAGGGGCGCTCTCTCTCTCTCTCTCTCTCTCTCTCTCTCTCTGGAACCCTCTCTCCGAACCCTACATAGTATTTTTTTCATGGCTAAAAAGGGGCGCTCTCTCTCTCTCTCTCTCTCTCTGGAACCCTACAAATTTTTTTCATGGCTAAAAAGGCATAGTGGTGATGAATACGATAGTGAACAAAAGATTTAAGAATTAATTTGCGATATGCAAAAAATAGTGGAAAAATAGAGCACACAAGAGACATAAAGGTGGAGGGATGATTAAGAAATAATTTTCTATACGCAACAAACAGAAGAAAATAAAACACATGAAACGTGAAGACATAAAGTTAGAGAGAGAAGAAATTAAGAAAACCCATGCCAACATAAGGAAGCTGTTTATGTGGCCTAAATTTTTGTCCCTGCAACTTTCACTAGATTTTCTCAGGATATTGGGATCGAAAAGTTCTTCTTTTCATGTTGTTGGTCTGTCGTTAGAGAAGTTTTTGAGTGTCGGGCAGGTACCACACACCACGTGGTATCCATCGGCAATTCTAGCCGTCCAAATGATCGAGTTTTGGACAGTCCGGATTTTAGAGAGAGGAGAGAGAGTAGCGGGATGAGGAAAGCGAGTTACTAAATCTGGGCCATCCGAAACATGTTTGGACGGTTGGGATCGCCGACGGACACCACCACGGCACCCAAAAATTTATTGTGTCAGTATGTTTAAATCTGGACAAGAAAAGGCACATCATGATTGGAATGATATATATGTACCTTCCTCTCAATTTGATTTTGTTAACCTCCGAAATGGAGAATACAAAAATTAAATATTGAACCACATGCATAGCAGCATCACAACTACTAGAAGCAAGCATCTCAACAAAGTTGGAGCCCGAGCCACTTGACAAGCATATGCCATCCTAGACCTGAAAGGAACTAAACGGATGGCAAGACCATGACATCTTATCGTGATAGGCCTTGATCAAGTGCAATGATTTTTTTTCCCGCTAGAGGAACTACCAATACTGCATATTATCTTCTCTCTTTTTTGGATAATATGCAATACAGGTACTAATAGTTCCCCTAGCTAGTAGTACCAGTACTGCATATTATCATCCATGTATTGCATAAGCATCGCCGACTAGAACCTCGCCTTGTCATTTGTCACCAATGGATCTATCTGATTCCTCAACGCGACATTTTTTTTTTTTTTACAGTGGCGGCCGTTGGGGTATTTCTAATTTTGTACTTGTTGGCAATAAGTTATATTTGTGATCTTATTATAATAGTTGCACACGGCAGGCGTGACCTCTCTTTTTTTTTATAATGCAAAGTGTTCTGGGTCAACTTGCGTACATCTCGAACGAAGGTGTCTCTTGTTGTTATTTTCTATTATAATGAATTTCTTGTCTTTAGCCAAATAAAATCCACACCTAATAACTTTAATAATTTGCATGATATGTGTTTTGGTATACGTGTTCCTGATAGTTCCACTACGTACTTTTTAACTTCTTTTGCCAGGCAATCAATCATGCAGCATCTCAGTATATGAATATCCACAATTACTCCATAAACATTTGCCGCGATGTGAAAATGAAAAAAAAAAAAAAGATTACGAAATTTTCATTTGAAAAATAAAAAACGAACAGAGAGAGGATGTATGAACTTACGAATAACAGATCAGAAACATGGATTATATATTAATCTTTTGTACATAAGATGGATACAATCATCGAAAAGAAAAAACTCATCCATTGTGCAACTATTATATATGTAGATGGATTATGTCATGATCATAACAGTATGTATACAAACACAGAGAGAGAGAGAGAGAGAGAGAGAGAGAGAGAGAGAGAGCAAATCCAAATAACACACACAATATCTAAGTACACTAAGCAATCTCATGAAACAAGGGGTGATCGTCAAGAAGAACTTCAGGCCAGAATGAAGAAGGACCACCTTCGTAGCTTGAAGTACTACAAGCATCCCCCATGTTATTGTTAATGGAAGTCTCTGTGAACGGAGGAACCGCCGCCCCCAACTGGTGTTGCGGCGGAGGAGACGGAGAAGCGGTGGAAGGAATATTCCATATGGAAGTGGGTGAAGAGTTCTCACCAAACATGTCCTTGTTCATCATAGGTGTTTGGTACTGGCAAGGAACTTGTAAATCAGGCATATGAGCAAAAGGGATTGATTCGTGATCAAGATTTCCAAACTGGGATGCGCTCAGAATCTGGCCATCTTTCATCGAAGAGAGAGAATTCAAGAGGTTATCATAAGTGATTTGATCAATGTTGTTGTTGTTTGGGAGATTGTTTGGTGCCATGGAATTTGGTGGTTGAGGTTGAAGGAGGTATTGGAGGTATTGAAGTTTGGCCACTTGAGCAGCTTCTGTCTGCAGCCTCATTGCCTGTTCTTCCCATGTGTGGGTTTCAATGAGCTCTTTGAGGTTAGCCAGGGCGATGAGGTGAGGGAGGCTCGAGAAGATGTCGGTTCGCGGGCGGTGAGTCATCGGATCGATACCCATCTGTATCAGCTTCTTCTTCAGGTGGGTGTTCCAGAAGTTCTTGATCTCATTGTCTGTTCTTCCGGGAAGGTGGGTGGCAATTGCAGACCACCTTTTTATTTAAAAGAAAAGATGGGAAAAATGTAAAACTGAGTAGTTATTCAAAGTAAAAAAATGGTGTGATATGACTTAAAAAGAAAAATCACAAACACAAAATTACAGTACATAATAGGTGGCAATAGTTTGGATTTTGTCACATCAAAATAAAGGACCAATGGATATGCCTCAAAAGTTCAAAAATCCAGAAGACACATCATTCTGGTTGAGAATAACATGTGTGTGTATCATATTAAAATCTCATTGGACCAATTTTTTTTTTGCTAAGCTCATTGGACCGAAATTTTAGAGTGATATGTGCCGCGTCTCACAAAATAATTTAAATCCATATACTTTTTTTTTTTGCTTAGTAAATCCATATATACTTCTGATGGTTGGTTTCTGTAAAGTTATCGAGAACTTTAAGAAGAAGAAGAAGAAGAAAATCTAGATCATTACTTGTTGCCAAGGATGGAGTGGAGATTGAGAATTGTTTGCTCTTCCTCTTGTGAAAACTTCCCTCTCTTTATATCAGGCCTTAGGTAATTCGTCCACCTCAATCTGCAACTCTTCCCGCATCTGTTAAGACCTGCCAAAATAGAACATCAATCAGTTTATTATGAAATACTTTCTGAATCATTGTTCGAAAACCTATCGCGAGTAGCCGGTGAGGCCTCCACACTATATCGAGCAATATGAGACAAGTCCCCACGACGGAGAGAGCGAGAGAGAGCAAACTTTTAATCGTTCGAAAATCAGTTGGTACGTAGTAGGTGGAGACTGGAGAGGCCTCTACACAATATGAAACCGAGAGAGAGATAGAGAGAGAGAGAGAGACCTGCTAGTTTAGGGAGGGCTCTCCAGCTGCCATGGCCATTTTTCTGGATGTATTTGACAAGTTTCTGATCTTCTTCAGGAGTCCAGGGGCCTTTCTTGAGTCCACTCTCATCACAACAAGGAGACCTTCCCATTTCTTCTCTCTCTCTCTCTCTCTCTCTCTCTCTCTCTCTCTCTTATGTTTCCTGTTGGTTTGGCTGCCTCCACCAGCACTACCAAAATCTCAAGGCTTTACTATATATATACACTCGCACCTTTTCCTCTCTGTCCTCTTATTGTACACTATTTGAATATATTTTACATAAAATAATGCTTGGCTGACGTGGGGGTGCCTCCCATTTCATTGTAGACCCCAACAAAGACCCTTTTTCATATTGAAATGACTGATCTATCCCTCTACATCAGTACTTTTTTTTTTTTTTTTTATAAACAAAAGGGCTGGAGGGGGCGACCAGCGTAGCAACTCCCCTTGGGCGTGACCATAGGGGCTCCCAAACCCGCCGGTGGAATGTTCGGTTCGAGCCATAGCTACCGTCCGGGAGGACGGGCCGTCACCCCGGCACCACCTTAGTGCACAGTTGGCAAAGAAGCCCCCTCTCTGGTCCACAAAGCGGGTTCGCGATAAAGCCCCCTCCCTGGTCTACATCAGTACTTTGACATGTATATTCATACCCTCAAAGTTTAGTTTAGAAGTGTAAAAAGAAATTTTTTTGTGACATGTAGTTGTACCTTGTTTCTTTTTTGTGACATGTAGTTGTACCATCGAAGGTTGTGGAAATGTTTGAATTTTTTTTTTTAATCTAAAGAAATGGTTGATTTGAAATTATAATCTTGTACTTTATTAGACCTTTTGCTTCTAAAGTGAGAAAAAAGGCAAATCAAGGACGTCAATTTGTGAGAAAATTTGAAATGAATTTCTGATATTCTAAAAATTACAAAAGGGAGCGGCAGGGCGACCGTCATCACAATGTTTTGGATAAGAAAATTAAAGGAAAAACTCATTTTCACTAAAGCATTATTAGTAATAATAAGCACTTTTAATTTATATAGATATGTCGATCACTTTGAAAAGTCGTTTCGTATGCTTGCTCCTACTTAAAGGTGATCGAATTCCCATATATCGATCTTCTGCAGAATCATGTGGATTTACACTCACTATTTAAAGTACCAACATCCATCCATCATTCTGGTTCAAAATTATTAAAATGCCATTATCGATCCCGTTATATTTTACATTACTTGCTCAAAGTTCATATGCACTTTCCATTTTCTGAAATTGGGATATGATCATCATGCTCGCGTCATTTTATTTTACAATCACAAATAAAAAATTATCAATTTCTTATCTACAAGAAGTTCTTATATAAAAATATTCTACCTCTAATGCATTGTTGTGGAACAGAGAAGTCATTCAAGTTCATAGAACGATATATCTCCAAAAGCTCCAAAAACCGCACGATCGTTTAGGGTCCACGCCTCAATAGAGCTCATCGAGTTGCTAATAAAAAAAAAAAATTGCCTATTAAAAAAATGTAAGATATTTCGTCTCCTGTGATACTGACACATGATGCGATTACTTTACAAGGGTAGTATTGGTATATCACTACCATGATTTTGAGCCAATCAGCTATTAATGAATCCACATTCAAAGAAAACAAATTGTATATAATCAAAGCTCAAAGTTGAGGCGTTATCAGGTAACATGTGGCAACGCCCTAGTGGTCAACAGGAACGCATTCCATGCACGCAAGAAGGGGCTATTCTTATGTCATTTGATTGCAATTTGCATGGGATATAATTATACCATCTCATACATTTTTTTTTTTTCACTCGACAGATATCTAACCTACTTTTATGAGAATGAGGAAGAGATACTACTAAGCGGCATACGGGTGAGACCAGCCCAAAATCATCAGCCACCACACTAAGCTCTCACGCTCCTAGCGATAATCGAACCCTCATCTTCCATGTGGAAGAGGTGAGGAACCGACACAAATATCTATATATGTATATACAATTTTTCCACAATCACAAACACTTTGATATGCACAAAAGTGCTTGTGCATGTATGTGTGTTTCTAGATTTTTGCTATACATATGGTTCTAAAACTAATGAGGTCCACAGGATGAAAATTCCAAGGGGAATTTTCATTTCGGTGAGAGTTGGGGCAAATTAATAATGTCCAACTCATTGAGAGATTTTTACGGAATTGCATAAATATGGAACGGAGGACAAAAAAATTCCCCATACATGAAACTGACCAATTGAAATTCCCCATACATGAAACGGAGGGAAAAAAATTCCCAAAAACATGGAGTCGGTTTGTAGTCAAATTTGGGTTTGAACCTAAGTTGCCCCTTCTATGGACTTAAGTTGCACCTTATTTTTTCTAAGAAAGCAGCCAATGAAGCAAATTGGTAGCAAGTAGCATAACTTCTTCACATTTCCAAGTAAAACCAAACAAGAAATTTCAAGTAGCAATTCCTAGAATCTAAAAGCAAAAGTATAAATTGGATAATAGAAAACATACACCTTATTTTCTTTATCCTTTCTCTTTCTAAAAGATTATCCAAAAGACACTAATCAATCTCAAAGTACTTTAAAAACACAAATCTGCAAGTAACCCAGATCCCAAATTTCTCAGGAAACAATAAAAATGGTAAGGAGATTGAAGAAATGCTCAAGAAATTGAACACCCAAGAAGTTCATAGAAGGGACAACTTAGGTCCATAGAAAAAACAAATTAGGAAACCCAGATTCGACTACAACCGACTCCATATATGAGGAATTTTTTTTCCTCCGGTACATGTATGGGAAATTTCAATTGGTTTGTTTCATGTATGGGGAATTTTTTTTCCTCCATTCCATATTTATGCAATTCCGAAAAAACCTCTGCATGAGTTGGGCATTATTTGCCCCCAACTCCTACTGAAATGCAAATTCCCCAAAATCCTACTGGACGAAAAGATAGAGTTTTTAAAAATAGAGCCTTTTTGTACTATAGAAAAAATAAACTTCAAAAATTGATGAAGGCGCCCCAAAAAATAAAAGAAAATAGCTTTGGAATTACACTGGTTTGAAGTGTCTGCATCAATTTTTGGAGTGCCAATATCATTTACCTACATATAAATGGGAGGATGTATATGGAGGGAGGGTGTGGCACATGCCACCTCCAGCTCCAAAAAGAAAAGAATCATTTTACACTAATGGAAATTGATTAGGTATGTGTCGGCACAAGAACAACTTGATTTTTACACAAATCTTGATTTTTTACACAGATATTGATTTTTTCATCTTCATTAGTGTATCGAGTATCGGACGGCTCGGATGTACCGAGCGGGTACTACGTGGGATATACCCACTCGGCACTAAAAAATCTCTCTTCATTTTAACCTTTTTGGTCTCACATAGGTCGGACAAGGTTTCCCCGTGGTTCCTCTTTGGTCTCGTAGTGTGTCAGTCAGTGGATGGCACTACGGATGTGTAGTGTACTTCGATTGGTTTCACCGAGATCTCACTATCACGGTTAACGTAAAATTGCTATTCTTCTATTGAAATATTTGGCCAATCTCAGGCTCGAAACAGTAGTATTAGGGATACTGCATTTTGTATGGTTTCTATTGATCATGGTTTGATTCTTGTGGTCAGGCCGCAGGAAAGTAATTTTTTGCAAATTTCTTAGTTCCGGCATGAATGGTTTACCTTAGACTGGACCGGAGTAGGGATTAGTTGAAATGCGCGTAAGCTGGCCTGGATAACCCTAAACATCATCGAACCAAAAAAAAAAAAAGGGTAATAGTACCTGCACCTTCTTCCCTACCACCTTCCTAATGATTTTTCTCATAGGTCTTCTGTCATGGGGATATATATAGTACCGTAGCGGGCAAGGAGCCAATGACTAAAAACAAATAATATGATGATTGATATTAGGACTGACCTAGCCAGCTACCTGCTTTGCGTGTATATACTATACTACTCCATATAGCAATCAGTCAAGACTCGTTGAGGTTTTCTAAACCCTAATATGAGATTAAACACGTTTAATAGCTAAGTTAATTCCTCGTTAAGAAGAAAAACAAACACATGTATTATCCAAAGTTCTGGTGTAATATTATTTGGCATGGCACCCTTTTCCCTAACAACCAAACAGGCCATAGCCCCCCGTCGCCGGCTCGCCGGCTCGCCAGCCTCTAGAACCCCAGCCGACACGCATGAATTCTGTTGACCGGTGATGCTGGTAATCTTTTTGTTTTTTGATCTTGATGCTGGTAATCCAATTGCCTACTGTTAATTTGCAGTCATTTTCTTTTTGTTTATAATCAGATGTCCAAATCAGCTTACGCACACCTCAACTAGTCCTTGAGGGTTCAATCCCATCCCCACATGCCGGGAGCGCAAAAACTTCAGATGGACTAAAACAGGCCCTAAAATAGTTAATAGTACCTAGAAGGTTTCGAACTTGAGATTTCAAGAATGACCGAATTCCTGAGTCCTTGATCACTAGAATATACTTCTGCATTAAAATGACCATCTCTCTCTCCCCTCCCCCCCCCCCCCCCCCCCCCCCCCCCCCCCCCCCCACACACACACACACACACACACACACACACTAAACCATGTTCAAACAATCTCTCTCTCTCTCTCTCTCAATAAACCATGTTCAAACAATCTCTCTCTCTCTCTCTCTCTCTCAATAAACCATGTTCAAACAACCAATAGGTATCGAAGAAAAACATTGGTTTCATCATCATCTCATAGAGAGAATAAAGGACTTACGGTAATAGCTAGATATTGTGACTCAGACGTACAGCGGAAGCCATGAGCGATATTGTGATGTCGACCCCCGTTTGACAAATTGAGGGATGGATGGATGGAGAGCTTAGCCTAGCTTGCTTGTTAGATCGATCGGTGAAGTTGGTGCAGCAAACGCCTTTCATTTCCATCACCTTTCAAACCCCCATTCCATATATCCCCTGTACTTTTGTCCTTCAATCAATTAAACAACAATTATTATTTAGGCCCAAATTTGCCACATCTTAATTACGGGTTCAAGTACTCCTCTACTCATCCTTAATTGTACCCTATCGTCTGCTTTAGCCGCATAAAGCCTATGACTTCAAGTACTCCACTCATCCTTGCATTGCTGCAGAGAACAAGCAAGCTTAATTAATTGTGAAATTTCAAAGAGCTATCTATGGTGCGCGCTAGCTCTCACGACAATAAACGACCTCGTTCAAAATAAAAGAATTTGATTTTGTATATTTTACTGAACTTTTTATTCACCAACCAAGCAATATGAAACTTGTGATCATCCATCCGGATGTCTATTAGGACTGTCTACCGGAGCCCGGTCTCGTAGCCAGCACCATAGCCAGGCTGGGGTCTCACAGAATAATCTCTCTTTGTTTCACCCCAGAGAACGCATCAACACATCAATGGCGTTCGTTAATGCATGCCTTTTGTCCTCTAACCCTTTGTCCTTATTACAGAGAGAGAGAGAGAGAGAGAGAGAGAGAGAGAGAGAGAGAGTAATTACTTCTAGTAGGAGTATTGCCTAAGAATAATTAATGACCTGATTTTGATTTCCCGACAATGTTTGGAAAGGTTAAATGAAGACGCAATAAAATTCAGGCTTAACAACAAGAAACGTGATATATACACACACACACACCACGGATCAAGTGAGGGATCCCGCATTTTAACATTTTGTTAAAATGCGGGACTTTCATTTCCCGATCAAATTTTGAAAATCCGAACCGTTCAATGTGTGCAGAACATGATTTTAAGGGTTCCCGTGAGAAATCAGCAAAAAAAATGACCGGAAAGGACTTCATCCGGGTAGTTTTTTTTGAACCGTTCAATGAAAACTGCTCGGATGAAGCCCTTCCCGATCTTTTTTTTTGCTGATTTTTCACGAGGACCCTTAAAATCACGTTTTGATCACTTTGAGCGGCTCGGATCATCGAAATTCAATCGGGAAGGGGAGTCCCACATTTTAATAAAATGCGGGATCCCTCACCGGAACCTGATCTATATCCCAATCATTTGTTGTGAGAGTGTCATTTTTCTATTTCCTTAAAAGTTAAAAGCATAGCAATTAATCAGAGTGTGGCTCGTTCTATCTCACATTGCAAAAATAATACCCTCCACCATAACAAGCCTAACATAAAAGTTGAGATAAATTTCAGAAGAGGTTAGAGCCAATAATAATACCCTCCACCATAACAAGCCTAACATAAAAGTTGAGATAAATTTCAGAAGAGGTTAGAGCCAATAATTAGTGGGAGGGAGTGGTACGGGTCACCCCAAGGTCTAATTAAAAGAACCTTATTCTACAGAACACATGTATTTATTTCGATGACTAATCGTATGTATTTTGATTGTCACCTCCAATCTGAAATTCTAGACTCTGCCACTGCCGGTCGTAGATGGCATATCACCTAACCCCCTATAAGTTGCATGTAGTACGTGCGTAGCTATACAAACTAGCTAGAATATATTTGTCTCGAAACATACAGGAAAAGGAACTATCAAAAGACGTTCCCTTATTCTATGTAGAGCTACACAATTATAGGACCCAAGTTGTCCAAAGGAAACTTAATTTATCATTCTGTTGATGATTCGATGCCATATTTCAAACCTAAAACTCAAATATTTAAGTACTCACATAGGAAACTTAGAACAGCAAACTATCCCTATCAATGGCCACACAGAGTCAAACTAGCAACGACGAGATTCGGGAGAAAACTTTAATCTCTCTCTCTCTCTCTCTCTCTCTCTCTCTCTCTCTCTCTCTCTCATATTGCTGTCGGCACAAGTTATATTCTCATTTATAGGTTAAAAGTAAAACAAGAACCCAACCCTGTTCACGAAAGCTAGTGAAAGATTTTGCCTTTTGAGAGATTTGTTTCTTAGAGAGAAAATTATTCAGTGCTATAAATATCAACATAACGTTTTACAAGTAGGTCTCCACCTCTTCTATTGGTAATCGGGTGTTCATGTCAATATATGCACCTCAATCAAATTCGAGACCTCAAGTCAACAAACGAGCCAACATCGGTGACTTCTTTCTTCCTATCATGCTCCCACCCAACCTATCACTTGGGAATCCATCCAGTCACATTTTACAACTACGTTTCTATAAATGAAAAATCACAATGTTCTAGCGTACTATTTTTTCTGGTCAGACATTTAACATGGACCTACCACCAAGTGTCTGGATCTCACGTAACTGTAACTGTGACTAAAGAGTGCACTGAACAACTTTTTTTAACGTGCTGGAGAGAGAGAGAGAGAGAGAGAGAGAGATTGCTTCTTCGACCAAGGTTCCTTGTCGGATGGACCACCTCCTCACATCAAAATAAAGGAGAAAATGAGGGTTTAGTTTTAAAAAACGGATAACTGATGTCACATTGAAAGTATTATATGATTAGAAATAATGATTGTTTTTAGTGTCAGCTAAACAACTGATTTGCTTGTTCCTTTGGGTTTCTACCCAATCCAATCTAAACTCTGGACTTTATTATATAATCCTCTCTCAATTGCCAAGCACTTGTCCTTTTACCTGTGTTTCAATTCCCATGCACAAAACCCACGTCTAGTCATACGTACGTACGCAAGTACCCTCAAAGAGTTCACTTATATATAAAAAATACCATACATCAAAAACATGAACCGTACAATCCCACAATGCTTTGGGTTAAGGAATTAAGCTCAAGTTCGAGGCGTGCAGATGACGCAATCCAGCCGTCACCTACTAGCCCTTGGTGGGTTCCTCACATACAAGACCCGTCACGGGTCTAGAGTCCCCAGAGTCAATGCCCAGGAAAAAATTACTACTCGTATATATTGCCTGGGATCCCCTGCTCGGCCTTGAGCTGAGAGAAATTCTTTAGATACATGCATCACTGTTTTATTTTCGTTTAATAAAACTCTCAAGTGTTGGCCAACTTCAAGGACTTTCTAGCAATTTCATTGGAACCTTCAAGGCATATGGGAACCTACAAGGCATCAGCGTGTTTCTCTTTTAAGAAGAAAAAAGCAACTTCATCTTAAGCAAGAAAATGAATACTGTATGTCCAATTCCACTACCTCATTCAAGTTTTTCCTTCAAATGAACGTTGGTACACGTATAAGCTTATACATATTCATAGGTACACTCAGCTTCCTATGAGGCCGCCCTCAAATAAGCAAAAGTACGAACGTTGCTGGCAGCCGTCATAAATGGTTTATGACCATCAGCAGATCTGGACCATTAAAATCACAATTCAATGATTGCCAGCAACGTCCGCACTTTTGCTTATTTAAGGGCACCCTCATAGGTAGCTAAGTGTTCATAGGTATATATGAAATTATTATGAGATATATATATATAGAGTTAGGTTCCGGTGAGGGATCCCTCATTTTATTAAAATGCAGGACTCCCCTTCCCGATTGAATTTCGATGATCCGAGCCGCTCAAAGTGATCAGAACGTGATTTTAAGGGTCCTGGCGAGAAATCAGCAAAAAAAAATGACCGGAGAGGGCTTCATCCGAGCAGTTTTCATTGAACGGTTCAAAAAAAATTGCTCGGATGACGCCCTTCCCGGTTATTTTTTTTGCTGATTTCTTGCGGGGACCCTTAAAATGAGGGATCCCTCACTTGAAAATTCCTCTATATATATATATATATATATATATATATACACACACACACACACACGTACACTCCAGGTTCACGACCCTAATCAAATTGAATACTGTCATGTTCATATTCGACTCGTTCATTAAACGTGCCTATGATTGAGGCTTAGATTTTGTTCATTAAGTAGACAAATTAAACACAAACGAACATTTATAAAGTCGAGTCTCGAACAATTCACAAACTGCTCAATTAATTTACAGCCTTATGTGTGACACTGACAGTTGCACTGGGCATCATTAGGAACTTTATTAAACAATTGCAAATTAAGGGCAGCATTACACTATTAAATACAGCAACAAAGAGCCCACCAAAGATACTAAACACTGTACTAAGAAATACTACTATTTACATCTAGTACACGTGAAGAGTATTAATTGGTGATCATAATGTAGAGCAAAATTCCAACTTCACCCTTCTCAACAACAAATAGCCCAACAACCCTAATTGACATTTGAATAATTAAAATATGTGGGGACAGGGGAAAATCTATGCTAATTTCATCGTATCTTTACCAGTTCAAATGACAGTGAAATGTCAAAAGAGGTTCCTTTTATATTACGGCACTCAAAGTTAGCAGCCTAGTGGTCTTTTTTTCTTTTCTTTTTTGAACGGCGCCTAATGGTCTTCACTTGCAGTTAAACCCAAAGAATCACATAGTAACTCTTTTGGTATTCATTTTGAATATTTATCGGAGAACAAATCAGCATCTGTTACTGTTCAATAACATGATACAGTACCTAGCATGGATGGTATCTAAGATGGGTGCATAGCTGATATGGGGGAGCCGTGGGTAGCTTACATCTACCCAAAGGCCGTTGCAATAGTTAGAGAGCATGTGAGGTGTTGAGCTCAGTCGTAGATACCAACTATACTGGGTACTGTATCATAATGTCGAGTATTGAGCAATAGGTATCAAGAATCAAAGTCATGAATTTCGTAAAATTCCAAGACAGTTCAAGAGTAATAGTGTAGCGGCAAACGCACAATATGATATTTCCACTCTAAACAATATATTGAGGTATACTAGTTTCAGGAGGCAAGAAAAAAGATATCCCCTGGCCGATGGATGATATACTACACAAGGCTTCAAAACGGCCGATACAATACGTACGTATTCATACTTGTCGAGATCTCAGGCCTTCAATCATGTTTTTGCAATATTGACCTACACATTACTGTATCCAAGGAAAGAACCACAGGGATAAGTGACAACGGTCGCACCCCTACCACTTTGTGAAAACATGCTTACAGTACAAGTACTTAGTTTATTCAGGGACATTATAGACCCGCCATTCATAGGTTAAAATTCTGGTTTCATCCCTGGCCGTATCAGGGACACTAGTACATGTCCCGATACGACCATTCAAAACCTCGGCATCAACTGGTGGCATCTAAAAATCTTCTTGTTATGTCATGAAGACTAGTCTAGAACTTGATTTCTTCTCTAACCAAACTTAGACAAATGGTCATCAATAAAATTTCAAAAAGAAACAATGTTCAAACCTTCTCAATGACTCCTCATTTTGTATGACTAAACCGATGCCCAGTTTTCCCAACCGTTATAACCAGCATCAGGGACTAGGAATAGTTTATCACTTAGTACATATACAATCAGGGAGCAATACATTATAAAATGATACACACTGGGATAATGTATGTACGCAAAAACATAAACAAAACCTGTATCAAACATTTGTGCTCTACTAAATCATTGTTTTAGGAACCAACCACTACCTTCTTATTTGTTGGCTTAACTTCTATCGGCAATGACATCAGGTTTAACAGCTAAGGACAATGAAAGACAATGAGTTTGATAGTTAACCATTATATATTATCCTATACAAATAAATAATGCAAGTTGATATAATCTTTGCTTAGTTGACAGTCTTATTCAAGATTTAAATCATTTGTTTAGAGAGAACAGCAGGGTCTCAGTCTCAGACAACCAGAAACATTACCAACCTGACATATGACTTCCGTTCGCATTGGGAAGTTTTCATTCACACATTGATTCTTTCTTTCTTTTTCCTGATAACTGAATGTCCGGGCCAGTTTACGCACACCTCGACTAATTCTAGAGCCCTGAAGGTAATGAATAGGCAAACCCCCCAGTGGCCCCAAGGTTTAGAATGTCTGACCTCCGTAGGATTCGAACATGCAACCTCATGGAGGGCAAGCACTTTGTTTGCTTTCTCATGCTCACTTGGCCAAACCCTAGGGGTTATTCACACAACGATTCTTATCATCTGAACTATTGCAATGGTGCAATATTCATTATTAACACGTCTAAAAGCTCAATTAACCTGTAAAAACCAGGGGTAATGTCTTATTTTCAGAACATGCCCCAGCATGTGAGTCATACTCTTCTACATAACGAGACTAAATGCTTGCAAATATAGCACAAGCGGCGGTGACGTTAAAACCAAGAAGCTGTTCATGTTCTAATACTATGCTAAATTGTTATCCACCAACTCATCCAAATATTTATGCTGTCAGAGGAAAACCAAACTCCAATATCGGTAATAAAACTTCTTTGCTGATAGAAAAAAAAAACTCTGTTGAGAGAAAAGAAGCACAACATTTACTACATCAAGAAACTATCGAAATGGAAGTGTACAATGTCCACAATTATAACCGTGTCATAGATTTCTCGGTATCGAAATGGAAGTGTACAATGTCCACAATTATAACCGTGTCATAGATTTCTCAGTAATGCCTAAATAAAGAAAAGAGAAGGTGGGTTCATACTTTTGGACAATGGTAACTTTATCAACTCATTCACCATTTTGGCAAAACATGATTCACCGAAAAGAAATTCATGTGGTAAAGGAACGTCAAATAAAATAAAAAGATCATGCACATAATGCATCTACGGATGAAGCAAACACGAAGTTGAGAGGTACTAACCAAACAGCGGACGAGCCAGAAATCTTCCTACGAGTTAAAGCAAAAAGATGTAGTCTTTCCATCTGCAATGGAAACTAACAATTATTCGTAGAAATAAGCAACGAAGTGATACATTGAGTTATATCAGTATTATGTCCACGTTACAGATCAAGAGACTTCACAATGACTATATAAATCCCCGGAAAGGAGAAATTGAAACGCCCTAATTGCTCCTGCTACAGTTGCTCAGCGTTTTAAAGTTACTCTAGGGGAATGATATTCTACTCGATAGACAATTCCTCAAAATATCATACTTTTCTCCATCATCTGATACAGTGTCGTAATGTATATTCACTTCTCTAGAGCAAGGATCCAGGGTTCATTGACAATTTGGCATCACTTCATAACTACATATAGTGGGTATCAAAGTCCAATGGTGTCCAAGTTTCCAAATCTCCCCAAGTAGGATTTGAACCAACAATGAATCATTTGACAGCTGATCACTCTCACTGATCTATTTATGGGGGGAAATAGAAGATTAGGCCTCATAGAGGTCAATTCCCGTTCTTAAGCCATGACCAATCTCAGTTGTTTTGTATCTTAAAGCTTTGAGACATATAAGCCTTTCAAGTAGTATTTGAACCTAAGACGAATAGATAAAACAGAGACTGATGCGCTACTAAGGTGACACCAACTGACAGCTCTATCATTGATCTAGGTATTGAGGAAGACATGAAGATTAGATTTCAAAGAGCAACCCATGACCACTATGAATTTGATGTGCAACTTAATATTTTGAGACAAAACAGCATCCATACTTTCGTCAACTATCACAATCTGGTCATCTTTTTCCATTTCACCATACAAATAAAAACCCTCGTATAGACAAGAAAAAAGTACATTTGAATCAAACATATAAAGGTTTATTGGGATTCAAATGCTAAAGAAACAAGAAACAACTAATTAAAATGAGCCCACCACGATGTAGCAGCACCTACTTGTCAAGTTTCCCCACCATATTTACCAACTGCTTTCCCCCCCGTCGTAGGTAGTGACCCTAGTCTCCATAGCCTATGTTCAATAGAAACAATTAGTGCAATAATTGCATAGGAACTAGGCCAATTGATTAGCTATAATCTTCCAATTATGTAGCGGTAACGCAATAACTACCCCACTATTTAAAAGTTTTAGGCTTACAAATGCCATTTTCTAATTCTACTTGTGATGAAGTGTTATATTAACAGTGGACCACCATAAAACTAGTATTATCCTAAATAGTATGGTCCCGTGCACTTATCCTATTATCACATCGATCCACGAACCCAAATTTCTAATGATCCTAAAATATGCTTGATTGAGATATATAATTAGAAACAATATGAGACACACGTACCCAGTAGAACTACATCAAGAAAATATGCCAGAAAAGGTGAGCTCATATGGTACTGGATGTATTAAATTACTGATTCCCAAATCAGAGTAGATTTTAAATTAGGATATATGTACATGTAGGTGAAAAAACAATATTTATCATGGATTCCTATTCGTAGGTGTTGACCATTCCATTTCCAGGAACACAAAACCTTTAAAGCACAAAACTGTAACCCTCGATTATGTTTAAATCAACAATTAATACAAACACAATCGCACAAATACACAAGAACCAATTTAGTGGTTTGTTTACAATTCCATTGCTATTTCCCCCTTTTCAGAACTAGCAAGAAAGTATGTTTCTGACAAGAATTGATCTTCGCAGGAAAAGGATTATCAGATCGGACATCGTTATTTTAAGAGAGTTCCTATTAGAAGAACCAATTAATTACTCTAATTAGACTTCCACCTTATATCAACAGCTACAGGAGGTAATCAGAGGGGAAGAAAGCATCAAATCCTCCAAATATCTGTGGACCAAGCCATTTTCCAATATCAAAAACCCAAGTCTCTTATGTTCTGCTAACTACTCACATCAAATGCTCCCAATATTCATCTTTAAATAAGAAAGAGTTAGGTATGTTCTATAACACCTATACTAGAGTTCACTTCTATGAGGTAAAAATTATGGGAGTGCCTATCTATACAAATATTAGATGCTCCAACCAGTTATTCAGTGGTTCTAGGGCACCACGGACACTCTCTGCAGTCACATATTCATGTGGGACCCACAAACTACTCTTGTACGCCACCTAAATATGTGGGTTATGGAAGGGTTGGGGCACCACAAGGAGCACCCAAGGACTTTACATTACGCACGACGCTAGTCCTTTAGAGTCTTTAGAGCAGCGGTTTTGTTTCCATTGCAACTTTGAGTTTTGTATTAGGTACAAAATCACTTCATTGACTTCTAGTCGTCTAGGTAATACATTGAAGTAACAACAGAAATTGAACCCCGAATAAACACATGCAAGTAAATTTTTTGAACTATTCGTCCATTTTTTTTCTTTAGTTTTCTTTTGTTAAATTTCAAATTACTGACATCAAAGTGACCAAAAGGTTCACCCCGGAAACAAGTTATCTATATTGAGCTTTCTAATTATTATTCTGCACGTATTATCCAATTATGTATCCAATTAACCTCTCTTAGTGTTTGGTAAGCAGATAACCAGTTAAAAGAATCTAGATAAACTAATTCTTCGACGAATTTTGACTGATTCCGCGTCAAGAAACAAAATTTGGTGAAGTGGTTTTTGTTCCATGCACTGCAGCAACAAGCCCACAGCAACAAATGGGAGCACACAAGAAGTGGCTTATGGGCCACGTTTTAAAGTCTTCATGAAGGCCAATCCGACACAAAAGCCCAAACCAAATCAAATCCGAAACTAAATTGGGCCTACATACCATACCACTCAATTTTTCCTTTCCAAGGAATTTGACCCAAATCAAAACAAACCTGAGGTGATGTTGGCCTTGAAGAACAGGGCCCAAATCAGCATAGGTGGGCCTAAACCTAGTTAAGACTTCTCCTCAAACATCATTGCTAAATCGGAAGCGGGAATACTATGATAAATTCTCCACAAAGGGAGTGAATTGGTACACGCTTGTAATAAGATCAAGCCGGTCGTAACACGGCCAGACTACGAATGGCTGCTAGACAAACATCTGAGCAACACAAACTCCTTTTGGCCTTGCCAATGACATTACTATCTTACTCTCGAACCCACGACTCTATAGTGATGCATATTGTAGAGAGTAACATGCTCACTTCTTGGTGACGCCCGAAATGGAAACGCCGCTGAAAACAGTTCAAAGGCATTTACACAAGGTCTTCATTTCTATCCAATACACTGTACGATCCAAGCACAACAGACTCAAAGAAACCTAGGTCTATACACAATCAAACGCCTAACCTTACCCTCATAACAAGTAGTGATTTGCATTAGGGGTGATACCAGTCCGGTTTGGACGTATATTTGGGACAAAACCGGACATCTCGGTTTGGAGAAGTATAAACCGGAACCAGTCGAAACTAGTCCGGTCCGGTTTCATTTGGTTTGTCTGGTTTCTGTCCGGTTTATCCAAATTGGTCGGTTTCCTTGCATTGGCTCAATTTCATGCCAAGCCCAACAAAAAAACCCAATTCCGCCCAACAAAAAACTCAATTCAAACCCAATTACCCTACAACCCACCGGTGCCAACACCACAACTACCCCCACCGGCACCGCAACAACCCATCGACGCTTCGCCACTACATCCCTTACCACTATTGTCGTCCATTAAGATCTGATCCTCACCGTCGCCGCAACAACCTGCACCATTGCTGCCATCAACAGTCAATGCCAGCACTGCGCTCCATCTCAGATCAAATCTGAGTTTGGGGTTTCAAACAAAACGAAACCAAAAAAAACACCAGAGAGATGGAAGGGGAAAAGGAAAAAGAAGAAGGGAGGGAGAGAGAGAGTCACTCTGTTCAGCTCAGAACTTCGTCATCGCTTCATGTTGAGGGGTAGATTTAGAGTTTGAAATTGGATGAAATGAGGGCTGGCCGGGTAGTGGGTACCGTAGTTTTAAGATGTATATATATAACCGGTCCGGTCCAACTTTTAAGCCACAGGAACTGGAGACCGAACCAATTTTGAAATGGGAGAAAACAGAAACCAGGACCGAACCGGTAAAAAAAAAAGGAAGAAAAACTGGCTGGTTCAGTCTGGTCCGGTTTTTTAGTTTTGACTGTCACCTCTAATTAGCATCACATTTTAAATTGTCAGACTACGTAACAGTATCATCCCTTTGTAGCGGTATCGAAAGTATCCAGAGACACATACCAGCAATTTGGTTGTGCAATCATGAATACCTAAAAATCACGGAGGGCGAAGAGAGTTACAGCAATCGAATAAACTTATCAGCCGTGAACATTTATGTATAGGCATTCACCCAATACGCAAGAGATTTTCATTTATAATCTGGCAAAACAGCATCTGAAGCCAAAAAACTGAGACAAATCAGCCAATATGCCTGGCCAACATTAAGAACCATTTTGGCAGCTGATTCCCAATATAAACAGGTTCTCCCATGACAAAAGATAACGACATGCACATCAGATAATCACGTAAAAGATGCAGCTTTTCTTTTTTCTTTCTGACGAAGACAATAAAGCTAAAAGATGCAGCTTAGCAAAAAAAGTTTATGCAATAGAAGGCTCACATTGTCAAAGTTATTTAGCAATGCTAATCAAACTCATCAAAGTCTGGACCTCAAATAAATTATGCCTTGACAAACGCATAGAAATCAAGATTGACTTTTCATGGCAATATCAGCAATGAAAAACTTTGCAGGTTTCAAATGTATTTTAAACAATCAAGAGAAGTTCTTTTACGGTTCCTTATAACAATATCTCAACAGAAACCACGAGAACGTACCTCTAGTGTATAGTGATTGTTAGCTTAATCTTCACGAATCTAGGCGTGTCAAAAAAAAATGAGACAAATTCACAGCAAACTTCCAAGAATCAGCGACATAACACACGCGCACGCGCACACGCAGAGAGAGAGAGAGAGAGAGAGATGCCATCTCCCTCAAGTCTCTTGGGGACTTTTCTGGTTGTCATAATATAGCAACAAGAATCTGGTCAAAGGTTCTAAAATGTAATGCAGCTTTGTGGAAAGCTGAACATGACACAGTGGTAGTTGGTAGGATTTCCGTCCTAAACAATACTATCATATCAGGACTTTTAGAGATCACCTTTGTGCTAGCTTTACGTTAATTTGTATATTAAGACATTATTTTCTAATCCAGGGGCCATTCAGATTACAGGAGACAACATGGTTTCGAAGGGAAATTTATTGTTCACTACTAGTGCAATGCTCACAAAAATTGAATTGGGTCTCTAGGCCTGTCCTCTCTGATGGCATTTGACTTTGATTTGGGGGCATGGTTCCGCAGCAAAACAGGTATGGGGGGCCGCTATTTCAGTGGTATTCTGAGAGCAACCACTTTATGTATATTGCCGAAAGTTAGGTCTGTCTCAAATCCTCCTCGCTCATACCCCCAATGATTGGGGATTACATGGATTCTGTTGTTGTTGTTGTAGTACTAGAGTGCAATGCTCCACACCAATCACCAATTAACACTTCGTATGTGGAACAAAACACCAACTTATTTCCAAACCAACTAGGACCATATGTAGACAAAAATTGTGGGCCCCACTCTATAAACTAGTCATGCTCATGTTGGAAATTGTTTGACAATGCCCTCGAAACATCCACTAACTTCTCGTTTCGAAATGCCATCAATATACTTAAGGAAAAAAATAGAAAACGTTTCCTATCCCTGTTTTTCCCCTTCTTTTGTCCTTCCTCTTCACAAATCGGAGATCCAAAAACAGCACAAGAGAAAAGAAGATTGCCAATTCAGTCATACAACAATATGCCGATTTAGAAATTTTTAAAAAAGAATGTTTCCCTGCCAATATTGATGCTGACATTTTTTCCTGGATGATGTGCAAGTCTACGGGGTCATGCAAAGATACACAAGCAATCCTAAAACAAGCATTATAGCCAGGCTGGAAAGTCTTCCGATCCAAAACATATAATTAGCAGTGGGTGGTTGAAAGAGTACAATTTTCCAATTACCAACCCAACATTTTGACAATGGAACAAGTGCTTCAAGGAAACCACATGCAACAGATCAGATACAGACTTCAAACATAGATCTCAGAATTATATAAGGATTGTAATCACACCATCAAGAGAATCTTTGATTTTATCTACCGTAAAACTGTATTAGGTCACAAATTAAGGCTGGCGATGCCCCTATTTCTAAGAATAGGCTTACTTTAATACTACTGTTACCACTGATGCTATTAAAGTCAAAGCTATTGTCAAGTCTATCATTTCTATCCCTTCCCAAAACAATTTTCAGCAATATGCATAAAGTCTTAGTACAAGACTATAAGTGATTTGGAGTGGCCAATTAAACCTAGACATCTTTCTTAAAAAGTCTGCACAGATTTATTAATGTAATTTGGTATGGATTCTGTCACTGTCGAAGACAAATTCAGTGGCATGCTACCTGTTTTCCACAAGCTGATTGGGAGCAGAAAATTGTTCACCTAACTCACCAGACAATTTGAGATGTGAATTTGAAAATTATTTGGACACAATGCTAGTTTGTCAATGTGTTCAGCGGTGTCCTGATATCCAGTTTCGATATCTCAGTTGCTTGAAGTCACAAACTCGAGTTTCCCACGGATAGCACACACTTGAATGCTTGCACGTTCCAATGAAATCTCAGTAATCAGTTCAATCTATGTTTCGCCTAGATCAGAATCTGTCTCACTTTCATATTCGACATTCTACCTAGGGTCTACTCAATGCATGAAAGGGTCAATAGGTCATTTAGCTGAGGAAATATACTCCTTGACAAAGCATTATGGCGAAAACAAAGTCATGTAAACAACATGAAAGATTTGCAACAAAATGCCTCTTTTGGAATGGTGAGGTTTATTATAGTTTAGGTCATCTTTGCCTTTTCACCAAAGCAATGCTATTTCTATATATTTCTCCCCTTCTGTTCAGACTGTTTTGGGGGACCTTCCCATATTGCTACAAAAGGTACATCTTTGTAATATGTCTACTTTAGGAATGGTTATAACCAATCCAGTTGGGGATGACTAATGTTCCATGAATCTGATTTCTTTCACATACATCACACCTTGGTTCAAACTCAATTTTCTCAGCACCAACAAAAAAAAATAATTTAATTGGGCGTGAGTACTACTGTTAATGTTACAAAGTTCTTAGCTGCATCAACAGTCAATCAATGTTCTTGTTCAAATACTTAATGCAAAATTTTAGAGGTAAGAGGAAACATACACACATCCCCGACACGCCTCAATCATTTCTCCTTCTTCCTTTCGTTCTTGTGGTCTCTAAGATGAGGCTATCAATACAACAGTATTTCCAAAACTTTATGCACACCCCTCTTCTTTCTGCAGTCTCACGTTATGAGCATTTATTTTGCAAGTCCCTAATCATAATTCTTTTTCATGTGTCTTTTGGTTCAGCATGTTTCGTTTGTCTTCCTAGACTAGAGCGCAGTGAGTCAACGCATACTCTGTTCGGCGTGTTTTCTTAAGGTAAGACAGAGATTATAAGTGCCAAATACATTTCTCGTCGTCATATTTTTCTTGAGCATATCCCAGTTCCCATCGTTTACATGTACGATAAAAAACCTCACCTGTGGTCCTGTCTCCAAAGCAAATCTGATAATTGTCGATCACTTTCCCGTAAATGTCTCTTGCTAGGGCCTAGGAGTTCACTTATATCCTTATTGTTACTGAGCTTCATTCTTTACCACGAGTTTCATCCCCGCCTAACTCTTCAGGTATCATATTTTTCGCTCAGTCTATTCTCTAAGGTTATCCACCAGCTTCAACTCTCCATTTGCATTTGTGGATGAAGATCATCTACAAATGTGCTGTCCCCTGAACCTTAATAATGCATCCAGCATTACATAGCATAAATTGATCATCTAGTACCCTCAACAATCAGCATGAAACAGTGTCTGCCCCCTTGATCTTTTCTACACCATACCCCTTTGTACCTATATGTTACATAAACTCAGCAAATAACCGGTGTTGCCAATCTTCGGATATTGGGATATGAGTCCAAACTCCAAAGCTAGCATGGGTACAACATCCTGAACACATATTTGTGTTGGCAATTATACAATCTTACTCATAAAATATCATAAATCATTTGAAATGTAGTTAACAAATCAAAATGGACTAAGAAAATCCTCCTATTTGCAATTCGAATTTCCATCCACATAAAAGCCACAATTCAAGAACGTTCCTTCTCTAGCTAATATAATCATGATCCAATCAAGTTCCAATCACAATCCTGCCAGATGTTTAGTACCCAAACTCCACACAAACGAAAGATTGGTCTAAACATCAAATATTACACAGTTAGTACGAACCAAGCTATTTTCCAGATAAAATGCTACTGGTGGAATTCCATGACCAATAAAGGTACACAACTTGCAATTCAAAAATGATGCAACACCCAAAATATTTCGTCAACGAAGAAAATGAAATACCCAGAGAGGTTACTTGTCTGAACTCACAATAGTTACTCTGCCAATCCACTCACTTTCCGGCAAAATCGACCAATTCGGAGACTGCGCAGCTTTCAACCACCGAAAATCATCCACATTTGCCCAATTCCCCGTCTCCTCATCAAGATTCGACTCTTTCAGATCCCTCTCAATCCCATCATACCCCAAACAATACGGTGCAAACCTCACACCACTACAGTCCTCAATTATCGGCCTGCTCCTTACCCTCAGGTAAAAATCACTTCCCCTAGCACGATGAATCCTAATCTGATGCGACGCCAACACAAACATGCACCCCTCAACTTCCTCAATCAGAACCGAACCAAACACCGGCCCCACATACACCTTACAATCCCTCAACTTGTGAACGAACAGCGCCCTCAAACAACCAGTCAATCGCACCTCACACGAACTCAACCCCGTTAACGAAAATTCCCCCATTTCCAACCCATTAAATTCCCTCACCAAAACCTCATTTTCCCTGTCCTTAAACCCCGGCGAGTCCCAAACCCTAAAACTCGGTTTTTCCTCCAACTCAGTCACCCGAGATTCAGATTCGATTACGTTCACAACACTACTAGGAGCCTTCTTTTCCCTATCCTTAAACCCCAGCAAGACCCCAACCGTACAACTCGGTTCCCCCGAACCGTGAAATTCGGTTTTTCCGGATTCAATTGCGTTAACAACGCTACTAGGATCCTTCTTGTTTCTAAAAGAGAACCGTTTTTTGGGGACTATATCAGAAGCGAGGGTATCTAGGGTTTGTTTGAGGCTCGAGACGGCTTCGAGACAGGTTCGGACTTCGAAGGAGGGCAGGGAGTAGGAGTTTTCTGCGACGAGCTTCTCGAGGTGGGAGATCGAGGTGGAGATCTTCTCGAGGTTGGATTTGAGAGCGGGGTTGGTTTGGTCGGTGGACTGGCGACGGAGGAGGGAGATGTTGGACTCGATGGAAAGTTTGGATTGAGAGAAGAGAGAGAGGAAGGAGTGAGTGGAGTCGAGAGAGGTGGGATCGGGCTGGCGAGAGAGCGACTGCAGGTGGCGGTTGGAGAGGCGTTCGAGCATGGCGGCGTGTTTGGGGTGCGCGGCGGGGGCGAGGGCGGGGGCTGGTGGGTGGTCTAGGGTTTCGGTGGAGGCTTGGTTACCTTCTTCTTCGCCTTCCATTGTTGTGCAGATCGGGGGAAAAAAAAGTGATGGTGTGTGGAGAATCCGGAGGAGCGGGTAACGTTTAGATCCCAAGCGTGGTTTCAAAAAGCGCTTTAATCGTGGTTTGGGGATCCAGGCCCCTGGCCTGACAATAAGTCTGTCTACGCAGACAATCTATGCCTACCAGAAGTCTCATACAAATGATCCAAGTCGTTCATTAAATTTAAAGCATTTTTTTAAGGATTTTCGTGAAAAAATAGCTCAATCCAATATCTATAAGTGCTCGATTCAATCATTTAACTTTTCATTATCTGAGAATCTGAATGAAAATTTAGATGATTGGATCGAGAACCTGTAGGTATTAGATTGAGCTGATTTTTTGCTGAAACCCTTGAAAAAATATTTTATATTTCATGAACGGCTCAGATCATTTGTGTGGAACCCGTGATGAAACTCACAGCATAATTTGTGCACAAATTATTTGTGTGGGTAGTAGCAGTGTTGCCGGCCTAATAGTAAGGAGATGTTTGATCTTACTTTTGAATTGGACAATCTTGGTCTATTTTTCCAATCGGGTCCTTCCGATTGGAGTATTCTCGGCATATATGATATACCTGCCCAGCGCAAGGGCATGCTTGTAATTTCAGTCTGTTTTATGCACTGTTCACGCAAATTTAAATTTACTTTAATGGATTTTCTTACTTTTTAACAATTCCGTCTGTGTCTCAAATTTCCTTCTTCCTCTCCACGTTTTCCGTCCCTTAGTGCAAGGATATGTTAATAAAATCAGCGGGCGGTAAGAAATACTGCGCCAAAACGATAGCGACTTCTCCTTCTCTCTGATCCGTCATTAGAGTTTATAGAACTCGTAAAATTACTTTCACTAATTTTCCATCAATTTAAAAAGTAACTGCTCAAACATATTTTTCCGAACACCGTAATTATTGATTTTCACAATACTTCTCAACCAACATTTGTTTGACCGAATTAATAATAAAAGACTATCTATTCCATGAGATGTGTAGACCATGAGACTCTAATAGTACCACGTTTCTAATGGTACTATGAGCTCTCACTTTGTGGTATTACATATCCGATATACATTCAATCCAATTTGTAAAAATTTTAATCAAACCGGGATATGTAAACGGGTCCTATAAATGGGTCAAACAAACGGGTCCTTAGGGAATAACTTAAATCACATCATCTCGAATATATAAAGGGAAGCTTCTTAAGATGCACAGAAATGTCAGGAAAGAGCCGAGGGAAAAGAAAACAGACCAACATTGATAAATACATTTAACTACATGCTCTGATACAGAAGTCAAGTCACAAATTGAATAGCTCAATCTTACAATCACGAAGAAACAGAGAAAAACCTCATACTTCCGCTCGAAAAGGGTATTAATTTCGGGTCATACGGATTTCTCGGCTTCTGCGGCCCTTTCTGCAGCCTCTTCCTCTTGTAACTTCTTTAGGGATGGGGGTGGTCTAACAACAATGCTTTTCTTCCATTGGCGATCGAGCTTTCTTGAAATCCTTTTGTTGATTCCTTCAACAAGCTCTCTCTCCCTCCTAACCGTGAGCATGCGGGCAACCTATTTTTTCCACCGAAACAACACATCAGCTTGGTAAGTAAATATGTACGAAAGAATCATGTCGAAAAAGACTTCACCCAAATCCTCCTATGTACGTCTAGGAATTTACAGATCCCCCAAATATCAACAAAATGGTGTACCAACAACAATAACGAACAATGGTACAACCAATAACGAACGATGGGAAAAAAATGACGTACCAACAAAGGAAAATCCTCTCTGATCCATCATACACGCACTCAAAAAGATAAAAGGACATTTTCATAATTTCATGTTCCTAATTTCAACCTTAGCCAACAAGAAAAATGAATTCTCAACCAATCTAAGCCTCAACCACACTATACCAAGACTCAGAAAGTCGAATAAGAGTACCTAAAACTGTATAATATATTGCTACCAAGCAACACATTCATATCATACAACAGAAGGAGACTATGCATACTTACTGTAACAAACTCTAATTTTATAGGATCTAAGAGATGGCTCGTAGAAAAATAAAGCAGAGCATGCTTGTAATTTTGTGCCCACAAAAGTAGTAGTTTTGCAAGCATGAAGAGAGATCTTCAGGTAAGGCAGAAAGAATACAGGAATTAGCAAAGAGAGGGAAAGCAATTCAAAATGTGGAATTCTTAGGAAAAATAAAAAGCAGATTCAGCTAGCCTTTCTTAGTCGGTAGCACTGTCAATGTTTTGAATTTGGGTTAGCACACCATTGATATGAAAATTATCAATGTATTAGGTGAAAGCCACCTAACTTGAATTCCACTTTTAAAAAGAGAGATAAAATTATCTGATTCCTAAATTTCATCTCACTTGAAGAGAAACATCATATGAACTTCCGGGAAAACTCGAGGAAGTCAATTATCCAGGATACTAAATAACCAGAAAGCCACCTTGTTCAACTTCATTCAGTTTGCCTATACTTAGAACTCTGGTATCAAAACAATAGAATGGAGGAGGTTCTTTAGCAAACAACATATTCCCATCACATTCGGAGCCAGATGTACCCCATCACCTGAAATCTCTTAATTTCAACCAATAGTGTAGAGTCTGTAGACTTTTCACGCTTCTTTTACTTTCTCTTTTGCCATGCAACACATTCCTGGCAACCAGTTTATTTTTCTCTACAAATGACAACAATGCCGTCATTACACAAAAGAGTTTCCGCTTGATATGGCACCACTGCCTGCTTGCCCAGGCAATGAAACCAGTGTTCTCTACTTTTACCCAAACATCACTCTTCACATTCTTCTGGGCAGTGTCCAACATACATTCTACGCATCTCTAATCTCAACCACACAACTACTCTCACTACAAATCAACCAAATAAATATCAACAACGCCACAATAGCATAAGAACTCATCCAAAGACTCCTGCAACCAACCCTTTTTAAGTGAAAAGTTGAAACCCACATTTTCCAAAAAGCTCAAACGGATGACCTCTGTACTTCATCTCCTTGTTCTCTATGTTTAGTACAACATTAGCCATAGGCATTTTGAATGATACTTTACTGCATTACAAAGCAGAATTTTCTCTAACTTTTGCTCATAAATTGCAAGAAAAGTACTTTCCAAAGACTAAATGGACTTCCAAAACCGAATCTAGTATCTAAACCACTGAATATCAATGCATCCTCAGCCCTTCCTAACTAAAATATGGCTTCAACCATAAAATTGGGTACCGAAAAACAAAACACACAAAACCATCTTCCCTCGACAAGTTTTACTCATTTTCACACAATGCAGACATATATTATTTTTACTCAAATTTTCAAGGCCACATTGTGTTCCAATTTAGGACATTTACCAGTCATATTCATACTCAAATCTAAATTTACCCACTGGAGTGTTTCCCATCAAATGAAACGTTAACTCAACTTTTTACACAAATTGCCGAGCAAAAATAACAAATTACTTAGAGCATCTCCATCCCTCACTCAATTTTCTACCCAAATTTGAGTAAAATTTAAGAGTAAAAGCTTCATTTGATATGGAGTACTCCAATGGGCAAAGTTAAATCTAAGCATAAATTTGAGTAAACGCTACATTAATGGCATAGTTGTAAATGTGAGAGGGAGCAAATAGCCTCCAAAAATTTGAGTAAAGATGTGAGTCTCCCTTTATTTGGTGAAAAATTTGGGTAAAACTCAAAATGATATATGGGTTTGAGTCAAGGGCTGGAGTGGGTTTTTTGGGGATTTACTCAGATTTTGGTTCTGAGTTTAAAATTCAGTAAGGGCTGAAGATGGTCTTATATTTCGAGTAAAAGCTTGAAAAAAGGACTGAAGTTGGCCTAACTCCAAATTCTCCACCAAGTCTTAGAAGACATCGCATTGTGTTGAACAGTAGATCAAATAGTCGATAATAAACACATTAATAATGAATTTACAACCAAGAAATCAGAGAGTTACCCTTTTGCGCATACGGCGAAACTCGCTGGACTTGAACTCATTGCGAGCCGACCTATTTAAACGGAGCATGAACAGTTCTCCCTTAAGGTCAATAATCTCTTCGTTGATTTCTTCCGTAGTCTTTTCTCTAATCTCTTTCAGCTCCTCTTCTCTCTTCGCCATCATCACTACTGAGAGTGGCCTAGGGTTTCGGATAGAGCGCGAGCAAGGAGTGGAGCGCGTGGGGAACGCTTGCGCGATTCGAATGCCGTTGAATGTTGAATTGGGGCTTGTGAAGGGGGTCGGGTTACGACGGAAGGTGGCGGTCGACGGCGGAGCTACGGAGAGGCTCAGCATCGTCGCTGGATTTTTTGGTGTTCGTTGTGTGGTTGGTTAGTCTCGTTTGAGCTTCAAGAGAAACAAGATAACGTCGAGATGTTCTCAAAAGAACCCAAAAAAAAAAAAAAACAGATAACCAAAAAAAACTGCCAGTCCATTTTTTGGCCCGTTTTGGGCGCTTTTCATGCTTGCATTAAATGATCTAAACCGTTCACTTTTTAGAACACATTGAAAACTTATGCCTCGTCAAAAATTAAGTTGATTGAATACCGTTCGAGATTATTTCAAAATGAATTTATTTTGAGATAAATGGGTTTAACGGGTTTCAATCTAGTGTTTCCCCCTCTTTTTGGGGCAAGATAAATGCATTCTAAGACAATATCAAACATTATGCAATCAACTTGATTTTTGGTGTGATGTATGTTCTCGACCAGTTCTAAAAAGTGAATTTTGATCATTGTTGCTTGTAGGAATGTAGGAAATACGATTAAAACCGGTCAAACTTTACCCGAACCAAATCTGGAGATTTTCATCATTTTTTTTTTTTTACCTTTAATTGATCTAGGTGGTTTTAATTCTGAAAAAACCGAACTTAATCGTTTCGGCAGCGGTTCATACGCTTGAAAACCGTTTTGACACTGAAACCGACCGTATATAACCCTCTCGATTTAGAACCCCTCGTTATTTCACATTGCAATTAGTTTTCTAACAAAGCCTCACGATTGCAAACAACTGAAACCCTAAGTTTCCTTATGTGGCTGCCATGTAATTTGCTGAGTTGATTTTTTTTCAACCTATGATTTGTACATCTATGGTTTTGAATTTGCTGATTTTGTTTATGATAGAGAATTAGCTCAATTTTGCAAAGTCAATACCAATAAACCGCACCGAACCAAAATGGCTAAACACAATGCGGTTGGGCGCAGTTTGTTGGTGGTATCGGTTGATTTCGGTACACAATGATTAAAAACAGATTAAATCGATTCGGGTTTTTTTCTCTTAAAAAGATCAACCTTTGCATACCTGATTGCAGGCCTAAAAATGGCCCAAAGCAGACCGAAACTGGACCTTCAGAGAGGATCCAATCTCTTCTTGCACACTCATTTTGATTTCTATGTTATACTTCTTACCCTTTTTTTTACTGCTCCCTTCGTTGCTTTTTATAGTTCAATATTTTATTTTGAATCGTCCCTTAATACGAGTAAATGTTTATTTTCAAAAATTAGTAAATTTCTCATTTAGCAAATTCTACAATACAAACCCCTTAAAATTGCGTACCATAAGCACCTATTGTATAACTCATATTGGGCAATTTCATAAATTTTTGGTGTATTCCGCAATTTTTTTTCTAAAAACTCATACCAACTCTTTGGGAATAAGATTCGGAACTTTTCACTACGATTCATATCATTTTGATGAATCTCGTAACTTTTATACTAAAAAATCGTAATTTTTCAACAATAGAACTCATAATGTTTAGGATTCGCAACATTTTCATTAGGATCATAACATTTTGTTGCGTCTCATTAATTTTATACTAAAGTTGGTGTGTTCATTAGAGGACTCAAGGACACAAAAACATTACCTACAAAAATAAAACCCACAATAAGCATTTCATACAATAAAACCATGTTCATGCTAGGTACGAAATGGATGTTTAAAATACTTGAAAGCTTTCAGTTTGTTGCAGGAGAGACAATACAAACCTACAAACGGTGCACACGACGGGGCCATGCAAATTATACAATGGGGCCATGCAAACGACGTTTTGATCAACTGTTCATACACTTTACTACTAGCATAACTATTATCAAGCGGTGCACACGTTTATAACGAATTATAAGTTTACAGGCGCAAATCCAACACCAGCACATCAACAGTGTCTGCTATAACTCCTACCCACTCCAGAAATACAAGGGAGGTCAGATTATAGAGTTCATAAAGATTTACAAATTAATATCAGCTTAATCTACTGTCAAAAGTCTAGAAGTCAATAGAGGCGGATGCAAACCACAATTTTACAAGCGGCAGAAAGATTGAGATCAGGTCAGGATATTGTAGGCATGTAGGTATCGTCATTCAACAGTGCTTCAAGATCAATCAGATCGTTATCTAAATCTGCCGCATCTTCTGTACTGATTAAAACCTTATCGTTCACGTCCTGTAAGAGGGATAAAAAAAAAAAAAAAAAGGAAACATATTTTCCGTGAAGCAAATCCTGTTTAAATTAGAGTATAATCTTGCATTTTTACAAAGAAAACACAACGCTTAGGATCTAGTCAGAAACTAATTGAAGACCTCAATTGCACGTGATTACGGAAAAATTGCATCCAAAGGCTTAAGAATATGATTGTGGTCAATTACCTATACTAGCATCAAAAGGGTATTTCCATCGTGATACAGTACTCTCAAACTCAACAAACTTTTAAAAAAAAGCCTGGAGAATATATAGGTGAGATATCCCCGAATCTCCATGTTCGGCCCCAGAATAAACATTTCACTAAGTATGGTAATTTGGTACTTTAAATATTTCATCTTGATAGTGCCAGTTAGCCATTAGTGCTGCCCGTTCTCATGCTAATGTGAATGAACCAAAAGGAGGAAGAAGAAAAAAACTGTGAACAAGAAGGTTTATGAGTTGTTTTCCAGTTCTAGTAAAACAAGTGCAAGTGCGTCATAGCCCGTTGACTGCATCTACACACAAGCACAAATCAGGTTTTCAATGCATTGTAACTTCACGTAAAATGCTAGAGACGTGTGACACCAGGCCACAGAAATCAAGTTCTTTCTGCATTAACTGTTCATGAAGTTGCAAAGAGATTAAGGTAACCGAAGTAATTTGGGAGAAGTGGCATATAACATATCAAAGTAGAGGTACCTTAGTTCCCTGGATCTCGGTGACAACATTTAGCAGCCTACAGTATTGATCCCTTGCTTCTGGATACTGAACCATGGACTTCACCCTGGCAAGGGCTTTTTGCAACCGTTCCTCTGTTTGCTTTCTGCCTTCTTTCAGGAAATCATAGTCATCCTCAGTCGAGGATGTATCTTGCTTGCTAGATCCCTGAGAAAGTGCTTCTTGTTTAAATCCCCTCAAACCACTCCCTTTCCGTCTCCATCGCAAAATCACCTTCTCTACAATTCCAACAGACCAGGTTATCTTCCTATAACTCTTCCTCACCTGGTGTCCTCTCACATGTGCCTGTCCACCATTAAAGCACAAACATATATTTCAAGAAAACAAAGCAAAACTTAAGAAAAGGATCTGTAAGGAAGAATACATGAATAAGCAATTGGAAAGAGCCAAGGAACAGAATTTCATCTCATTGACATTGAATAGGTCGATATATTTCTGTTTCCTAGGAGACTGAAAGAAAGCATACAAGGAATCCCAAATTTCCAATTCTTCCTCCCAACACATACTGAAACACATGGAAACATGTTGAAATTCTATTGAAGCATACATAGGGTAGTTTGGAGTCTTTGGACACCTACTAGAAATATCCAACAATGAAGTTTTCATCACTTCCTCAATTCTTTTTGACATATAATTCTGTTCTGGCTACATTTTCAAAATGTTTCCAAACTGTTTCCTTATTCTAGCAAACCGAAAAGAGTACCAAAATATAATTTTGGTCCTTTAAAAGAGCCATAACTTTGAAAGAAGCAGAAAAAAAATTCACACCTGAATTTTCACAACTTGCTGCCGTAGTGTTAAAAAGTCTTTCCTTCCCTTATAACTCCGGAATTTATTTTGTATCCGTGTTGCGGCAGCATGCACAGGCTCATCATGTCCCAGCCTGCTAGTCCTGAGAGCAACAAGTGAAAGAGCTCGCTCATCTGACATTCCTAATTTATCTTCATCATACTCCTTGAGCTGCTTTCTTTGGAATGACTGTACTCTGAAGACTTGATGAATGCGAGCAGCAGCTTGAGCAGCATTAACAACAGCAGCTAATGAATCCTTCAGTGACCCATGTGCCATGTCCCCACCGCTGGTTGGAGTAGCCACTCGTTCTGAAACTGTTTGTACAGCTTTTATGCCAGAAATATCAACGGCATCACCCTCTATGTTATCTTTCAACTGAAGTGTTGTAAGGTGAGAGCTCAAGGCAGATTCTGCCAGATAACCAGCAATCCCTTTGTGCCCTTTGCTGGAAGCTAGATCTGCTGCTGTTTGTCCAGAGGGGTGCATGGGATTAGGATCTGTCAATGCACCAGCAGCTGCACCAAGGGACATAAGGAAACCAACTGTTCTCTCCCTAGTATCAACAAAAAGTAGGAAGGACGTTACTACCCCAAAAATAAGAAGAAATGCAAGGAACAATTTCCCCAAAAAAGCAAAGAAACATATTTTATATACGTTCCCTTGTCCCAGCGTAGGAAGACTAGATACGTACAGTAAAGAAACATATACTCACCCCGGCCCACTTTCTTTGTGCATTTTAACTATTCTTGAATCTCGATATCTAAAATGTTCGTCCATATTTTCTCTTTTATTCCTTTTTTGGAACTAACTGAGATCTTTTGTTTGGTCCAATCAAAGGGCACAGATGAATTTGAAACTTTGTCCAGTAGTACTTATTGAGATCCTTTGATTGGTGGAAAAGGTTTACAAGTTTCATAATTAGATTACTCGGTGATCTGATTAAAGGCCACAGCAGCCAAAAATAAAAAACAAAATGATGCAAGAAATGAACACAGAGAGTGAGACAGAGGGAGTGAATGGGCAAGACGCTTATGAGAAACGCAAATAAACAGTGAATGGGCAAGAAGCTTATGAGAAACGCAAATAAACAATACAAAAATCAAGGTACTTACCTGCCACATGATGCTGCCCAATGGAGTGCTGTCCACCCATTCACATCACGGAAGTTGACACTAACACCACAAGCTAGTGTGGGAGGTATAGCCCAATCGTAACCAAGTGCTGCCGCAAAATGTAGTACACCTTGGCCCTCCTCATCCAATACACTTGGGCCTTTTCCTCCTTCAGCAACCTTTTGAAGGAGCCATACATGTAGCTTCTCCTTCAACAGCTTTTGTAGCATCTTCTCCTTTACTTTCTCTGCGGAGAATTCTTGTTCTGAAGTAAGAATCAACATTTGCTCCCACTCATTGCTGTCCTCTTTTAGTAGAGAACTGATTTTACTACTCAGATCAGAATTCTCAACAGTATAACTTGGGGGACTCGCAGATTCCAGGGATAACAACTTCCCAAATCGCATACGAAGAAGAATTTCATTCGTACTGCCACAATATATATCCAAAATATCCACATCTTGAATATTGTTATTAACTCGGTACTCAAATTCTCGCACTTCACTACAAGCTAACCTATTGGAACATGTTACGTAGAAGGGTACCCTCCCAGCCTTGTGTAATGGAGTATGGCAACGAAGCACACCATCTCCTATTATCTCGACTGGAACTTCTACTTCTCCAAACATGCATGACCACTTACAGTTCTCCACATCATGCTGACTCATCAGAAATCTTCCGGTAATCAAGACCTGGGCATCAACCACGTGATGAGACAAAAAACAATTACATTACTTAGTGATACAACATCCCTTGGTCATTCATTGTATTGATACTGAAAAGGTGAGACAGTCAATAACCCGGTTGAAATCACCGTTGAAATTACAGAAGATTATAGAATACCTTTATTTCCGAGCCTGCATATGCCCAGTTTGGTGAGAAATCAATAATGCTAAAGAGCTGATCCAGCGACAGAGAGGGACCCAGCATATAGGGGTCTGAGTCTTCCGGGGGGGAAATGCTGGAATCATCTACTCCATCCTCAGCTTCGACAGTTTCCCAGTATGTCCCAGAGCTGGACTGCACATGTGATTCATTTACATCTCCTAATTCTTTGCTCATCCATTTGTCAAAACTATCAAGCTTCTTTAGCTCTTGTTTTCGAACGCCATCAAGATGAGGCTGTTTCAAAGGAGAAGGTTCAGCTTTTCCCTCTACTATTGAATTGCACTCTAATTCCGATTTCAGCGCACTTCCATCTTCTGCACATGTGGGCTGTACCAGAAGATCATTTTACAGAGCAAATAGATTAAACTGCCGAGAAAGCAGACATATGCATCTGCAACTTCGTTAAAAAAGTTTAATTATGAAACCAAAATAAGATCCTAAATACCTGCAAGATAAGATGAGCAAATGGAGTGTGCAAATGACAATAGAAATCCCCAAAGAAAGGCATATGCAGAAGAAAAAGAGTAAATCAAACAACTCCCTAACAAAGTTCCTAGTTGACACGATGCATGGACGAATTCCTTTCGAGGAATCATGGTCTCAACTTTCAAGACATTAGAAAGCCAAATGGTTAAGCCAACAACGACAATGATCAATTAGGTAACTTTATGTTCAAGACCATGGAGACATGAGCAGATTAAAGGACCTGCAGACAGAACCCTTGCCCCCAACTAGCTCCTGGTGACTTGGGGTTGTTCTAAGTGGGGGCAACTTGGAACCATTTGATTCTCCTTCTGATTATGTGATACGCCAAGGATGTTGGTGATACGCCAAGGATGTTGGGGGCCGAAGAAGGGCAGTTGAACAGGTGCATGATGTTGGTTGCCCCAATGCATTCAACCACCATCTGATAGAACCGGTGTCGCCAAGGTATCCTAGGGAGGTGCCATGGGAGCAGTTCAGGTGGTGATGATTCTATTTGCACAGAGATGGGCTCACTTCTTGAGGGGGCTTGGACTGCGTAACCGCCGTCTGAAACCTGGCTGTAAAATCCCTCTCCCCCTACAGCTTCTCTCCCTTCTCTCTACAGTCTCTCTCTAAAAGAAAAACTCCGAGGGTTTCTGTTTGGGGGAGGCGGCGCCCCTCCTTTTCTCTCTCCTTCTCTCCTCTGTCCATCTCTCACTCCCCCTCGCCTTCCTTCCCTTTTCCTCCATCTCCGGCTCTTCTTCCCTGCCTTCCTTTTCTCTCTCTTTTTTCCTTATTCAAAATTGGAGTGGCATCAGCATTGAGATGGTTAGTGGCGGCGGCAATGGTGGATGGTGCTAGCGTTAAGGATCTCAATGCCCATTTACCCCTGGTCATTTTTGGGAGCCGAAGTAGCGTGCTTCATGGCGGCATCTGATGGGGTTTCGGACGTCCGACAAGATCGGCGTTCTGGATGGTTCGTATTCTTCTTCTCTGTCTTATTCCTCTCCCCTCTCTTGTTTCTGACCCCCTACCGTTTGCCATATGAGTTCTTTCGTTACAAATGTGGTTCGCCATTGTTCCCGTTCATGGCTTTGTTGTCCTTTTCTTTGAGCTTCCCCGGTTAGTTTTCTGCTTGGTTAACTAATTTGGCCTAACGGCAAGGGGTCGCTGATGGATGTGGTGGCGTGGCCTGCGTGGCTCCAGCCATTGGGTGGCACGGTATTCGCCTAACGGCAAGGTTGAGCTCCCGCGGCAGATCTGTTTCTGTTGGGTTCCGTGCTGCTTCACCGATGGTGGCCAATGGTGGCGTGGTGGTTGGTTGCTGCTGCATGGTGGTGGTGGTGTGATCTGTTCTCATTCTGGTGATGAAAGTGATCTACGGCTGTGATCGAAGTTTCTCAAATGTCTAGGGTTAGGTTTTGGGTTTTCTTTTAGACTGGGCTTCATTGTTTATTTTGGGCACTTTAGGCCCTTTGTTTATGTGCTTTGATAGTATTATCTGGGTTTTAGACCCATGGGTGTTTTGGGCTTTGTCCCACTAGGAGTGTTTGGGCTTTGTTCCCAATTGGTTGTTTCAAATTTTGGTTGGAATTCCCTACCCCTTTCCCCCTTAATAAAATGTTTTTGCCGTTTCAAAAAAAATATCAAACATGTACAGGTAACTTTCATCTGACTCTCTTTCTCTATTTCACGAATGCATATAGATGTCACAACCAAGTTTCAAATGGCAACTACACAGTCCACGTTCTCAAAAAGCGAGCCGTCTCTATGACAATATGATCACGACCACCATCCAATTATCCAAACTCCTATTAAAGTCACCCACCACCACCACGCTCCTCTTCGGCTGCCTGGCTACAGTTCATCTGTGTTATTGGGCTGAGTTGAGGTCTTGGGCATAAAGATGGTTTAGTATTTGTGCTGGACCTTTTTCTTCTTTTTCCTGGGCAGTTGGGAAGTTAGGCTGGCTTCATACATCTAAATTATCTAATGGGTCTGTTTAGGTTGATATTTGGGTAGCGATCAAGGGTTGAAAGCTCCTACGATTTCCGCTGTTTTTTTCTTCTTTTTCCCTTTCTTCTTCCTGATCTTCTCTTTCTGTTTTTTTCTTCGTACTCTTTCTACTCCCTTTCCCTAATCCATTTCTGCTTCCCTCTCCCCCTCTCTTCAATAGCTTTTTCGACTCTGGTGGATTTCCACCAATTTACACTGTTGGGTGTTTCCGGCAAGGGGGGCTTTAACGGAGAAGTGAGATCCCGGCGGCTGGTGGTGTTCATTGAGTGTTGCGGTTCGAGGTTTGCTGGGCTCCGTGGCTGTTCCGTCCTCTGCATCTCCGGTGGGTGCTGTCGTTTTCTTTTCGGTTCCTTCCAGAGCTCAATGGAGGAAAAGGATTCATGTAGCCGACCCCAAGTGATTGGGACTTAAGACTCGGATCGGTTTGGTTTGGTTTGGTTTCCTTCCAGAACCAACAGGAGAACCCTCCATAGGCACTGGTCTCGACATCTGGTGTGAACATCGGATGGCAGGCGGTGTGGGCGCAGGGCAGTGGTGGTTGTTATGATATCAATGTTCTAAAACAAGGAATTAATCGGCGATTAATCACTGGCGAGGCCTACTCGATTAGGTCCGACTAACTATTAATCGCCGAATACTAATTAATATGCACCGATTAATCCGATTAATCGTTCAAAGGTGGCCACCTAGTGACTTTTAGAACATTGTTTGATATAATGCTAGGGTTGGGGTTTTAGGTCATTTAGGGTTGGGCTTGACCCAATAGGTGTTTTGGGCTTGGCCCATTTGGTGTTACCTTGATTGCAGCTTGCTAATCTCAGTTTCTCTCTCTCTCTCTCTCTCTCTCTCTCTCTCTCTCTCTCTCTCTCTCTCTCTCTCTCTCTCTCTCTCTCTCTCTCTCTCTCTCTCTCTCTCTCTCTGTGGTCTTGGATTGGCACAAGATTGTTCTTAGGCTTTGTTTAGGGATGTGATGCCGTTAACCTTGTTCCTTTTAGTCTTTGTAATGCTTACTCAAAGATTAATAAAAAAAAATTTGCCTTTCAAAAAAATAATAAAGAAAAACCCTTCGTAACCTGAAGTAGCAGCTCTAAAGAAGGGACTCCCCAAGGTTCAGGAGAGGAAAGTGGTGCCTGGTCACTAAAAACAGTAAAAACAAGACAATCCTGGACAATGAGAACCCTTGGCAAAAGTGAATAACAGCAAATGGTGATCGTACTAGGGATGGCTGCAGAGATGGATCTCCGACGAGTGCGGTGACAGCGTCACAATGGATCTGTGATGAAGCAGAGTAGTAATGAATGGTAGAAAGCAGATCTGAGACGTACACTGAAGATCGTCGTTTTTTGGCAAAAGACAGTTGGACACAGGTGCCAATCTTAGAGCAACTGTGAAAAGTCCTATTGTGTGGTGCTTATGAAATAAGTTTGGATTGGCTTTGGTAAAACGGTTAAATCAGGCAAATTAGGTTTTCGGATGGGCCTTATGGGCTGCATGGTCCTTCAACAAGTGCTCAGACTCTAAGCCCGTGGAATCAGGAGTGTACACACAATTTAATGAATGCACTGTAACAGTAGACTCGGAGAATTGAACTTTGCACATCTCATGTTGCAAGTTGCAACAGCCCCTTTCTTGTGCAAAATGATGGAAGTTAGGGTGCGTTTGGTTGGATGGAGTGGAATGTGAATAGGAATGGAATTAAGAATGGAATAGAATTGGAGGAATTGAGAATGGAATAATCATTCCCATTCTCATGTTTGGTTGTGCTTAGGAATAGTAATTCTCATCTCCAATGGAATAGTGTGGCAATAGCAATTTTTGGAGTGACAATAGTAATTTTTGGAGTTGCAATAACATTTTTTAGAGTGGCAATAGTAATTTTGGTGTGGCAATAGTGAATGTTGGAGTGGCACTAGTAATTTTGGTGTGACAAAGAAATGAAATAACAATTCCTCAGTTTCTTGGATGGAATGATAATTCCTTTACTAAGGTGAATATTGATTCCATTTGGAATCATCATTCCATTATTCAATGGTGAACCAAACATTGGAATGACTACTCCATTCCAACCTTGATGCCATCCAACAAAACATACCCTTAGGTCATTTGGGCAGAAAAGACAGAGAATAGCATTCATCAAATTTCTAGTATATAGCAGCATATATTGGCATAAGAAAATAATAGTACAAAAAAATCGCATACAACACATGGATAAACATTTTAACACATACCTGCCACTCATCTTGGAGATGTGGGTAACTTCTAACCTCCCCCTGTTTAACAAAGCCATCCGCAAAAAATGCCCCTAGTAGCTCATTTCCGTCTCCAGGATTAAAACTCATAGTGTCGTGCGACTCGTGCCGGTGAGAGGAGAGTGACGGCTGAAACGGAACAGATTCCAATCCAGCGCTACTGTTTTCAAAGACATCCTCCCATGATGACAAGTCAAGGTGTTTCTGGCTAGGGTATGTTAAAGCAGCATTAACACTGTTTTTACCCTTATCACCTTTAACGAGTGGGCCAAAATCCATGCCAGAAATAGCAGGCAACTTTCCTTGATAATCATCTGTAAAAAAATTTAGTGTTACAACTCTTGATCATAGTTGTTAAAAACCTATGATACACGATACATATCTTACGATTTGTATCGTCTCCATCGGAGAATGATACGTATCCCATCATGTATCCTTTTTTTATAAAAATTCTACGATACGACCGCGTATCCGACGATTTATACACATCCTAATTCTATAGGTACCCTACAATTACAATTACTTATTTGACAAAATTCGGACCTTATTTCAAGAAGCAGAACTCCAAATGCATTAATCTAAGCCGTTTGATCTAATTATGGCATCTTTCAAACCCTTTGATAGAAATTCAACCTCAATGTAGGTCTTGTATAAAAGAACTATACTTACTTTTCTTTTCCTAACAAAGGGAACATAAAGCCTTAATGTAATAGGCCCCAGTTGAGAGATTTGAAATTTTGTATCTTAATTTTTTTTTTAAATGTAAGCATAGTTTGTTGGTGTTATTAGGTGTATCTACTTCTTAATTATATTTTAATTATGATTAACGTTGTTGAAACATAAACTAAATTTAGTATTTTGACAAAGTTCCAATTGACAAAACCCAAATATGATAGATATTATCGAAAAAGCTATAAATATCTAGTTCTTAGAAACTCTTTAATATCTAGCTCTAGAATATCCTTATGAAATATCTAGAGTTTTTTTTTTTTTTTTTGGTGAGAATTAGTCTCATATGTAATTCTAGAATTACCTTAAAGTTTATCTTGTATGAAAATATCTTTGTACTAGAGTCTTCCATGGAGTGGTATACAAATAGGAATGAGTTCTAACCATTTTGTACCAAGCCAAAAAAAAAAAGTTTTGAGTTCAAATGCAATACAAATACTCCTTCTCCACTCGTCTTTAGTATTCTCTCTGTTCCAAAAATATTGCCCAACTACACAATAGAAAATCCTACTCTTCGAACAAACGAATCTCAAGATACACGATATGTATCTCGATACGAACTATACAAGTGAAAAAACGATACACGATATGTATCCCGATTTGAAAATATTGCTCTTGATACCTATCATTACGTACTTAGTACTAGTAGACTTCCATAATACACTGGCGAAGCAATAAGAAATAAGGGAGAAGGCGTAATACTTGACAAAGGCACCGGGTAGTATGGCACAGACGGTCCATCCTCTATCTTTTCCATTCCACGTGATTGTAAGTCGAGAAATGAGTGGAATCCTGAACTTACTTGGTGATTATATGCTGCAGATAAATTTATTGTCCATAGAGTAACACTAAATTGTCAATATGACATTCACTGTTTCTAATGATTCAGAACTGAGAAAAGGCGACAATCATATATTCACCTGACTCTGCATCTTCATACTCTGACACCTGAGGACTGTTCAGGCTAGTATCGGTATTCTGTGACGCTACTTGGTAGCTATGTGGATTAAATTTAGAGGATACAGAACTATACACCTCGGAAGTTGACACAACTTCTTCACTTTCTTGGGAATTGGGAATAGCTTCTTCAGCCTCTTTAATGCGATTATAATTTGCCCTATGTCCCTAGAAAACAAAAAAAAACAAATTTTATAGCAAAATAAGAAGTCCATACCAAAACAAGTATTTGATATTGCGTCCAAAATGTAGCGAATCTAATTAAGAGATGACAAGCAAGGGAAATCATAGGTGGGAGGACTAATTTCAAGTGATACTCTGAGGCCCAACATGCAGCAATACCAAAAGCAATTTATGCCTCTATCTCGAATGTATTTGCGTTACAGCGTAATCCTTTCTGTTAGTTAGTTAAACAATTATATGGTTTATGCTTCAGTTGTGGAGTCTAGAGTTGCTCCATTATACCATGATCCATATTGTACAGCACGTGGAAGAAGTTATTTTACAGATGGCGTGGATTGTGGTCCAAAGTAGAACACCCAAATGTTTTGAATCATAATGCTACATTGTATATTTTAGTGATTTGGTTTTGCCTGTGTTAAGGTTTTATTCTTGTAGTTCTGTTATAGAGTTAGATGGAGATGCCACACCAACACTTGTGATGAGGTATTAAAAGAACACCTAGTCTTGGGCGTGACAGATTTCGCTATCCCAACCTTCGTTCGATTCCTTAGTTCAAGTTGAAAACTTGAAGACTCATTTTAAAAAGAACCATAACCAGCCCTTAAAAAGAGGCATTCGTTCCCAAGCTACTAGATAACCAATTCATTCCTCTTCATCATTCAACCCAGTAGAACTCAACTAATCCATTGACCAAACAGATGAGGGGATCAAATTTCAAAACATCGCCTACTACAGCAATCAACATAATAAATGATAAGCTGGTTCAGAATGCATGAATCACAGTAGAAGAACTGGAGCTACTGACTACAGTAGATGCTCTATATCAGAAAGCTGCAGCAATTCTCAAAGATTTTAACCAACCAATTACTTTCAAAAAATGCCAAACAATGCAAAGTAGCAAATTGTAAAGAAAGAAGTGTAACATTAATTAGTGACTGAAAAATGAACAAATTAAGAAACAGAAAGAAAGGAAGCCAATGGATAACATTATATATGAAACCATGAACTACTAGAACCCATGGAGGAGCATTATATATTAGATAAGTCCAAAATACAGAATTTTAAGAGAAATGTGAACATTATAACCACCATTAGCCGAAAAAGAAGCTACCAATGATATAAAAGTTTCACTATTTCTCTTAGCAAGGTTCCAATAAGAGGCATTTATTTATGCACAAGGAAAGCTTGAAATCAAAGTCAGAAGGTTATGTTTTTCCAAATTAAACAGGATAACATACAAATACATTCGATCCACCGATCCGGAATAATGCGATATGATAAACAAATGACTAATGCTCCCTCCATCCCATAATTGGTCCTGTTTTGAAAGTCATGTCATTTTTTGAGTAAAAAATAAAGCACTTCTGTGCATAATTTTTCGACTTTAGTTCTTTAAATTGGTTGCAAAATTTGCATGAAAGGTCTTCAAATTTTTATCCAAAAAGGCACAGCTGTCAAAAAAGGACAAAATAATGGGACAGAGGGAGTAGCTATTATCTGTACTAAAGGGCGGAGACAGAAAAATTGTAACCTTCACTTCCCGGTAGTGGACAAGAACAATGTGCGAGAGCTCCCTGTAGCAGGTGTCATCCAAATAGGAAGTAAATGAGAATTTGCAAGAAAGATCCATCCAAAAGAACATATCAGAAAAAGATAAGGGCCCTATCTATAAAATTGTCCACTTTCAAGTTTCAACGTGGAGCCAATTTCAGGGGACTGGGTAAAAGTTAGATACGTTTACATCTAAGGACGTGGATGTAATTCCAGCAATCATAATGATTACCATGAAGATGAAATTGAATGAAAAACCTAAACTACTTTTTCCTTCCTCTCATAAAGAAAATACTAATCGAACTTCCAAATCCAGGGACATAGGTACATAGAATTATCTGTGATTCGATAATAAGACAAAATTGGTCCCAGAACCTATTAGACAAGTTAATACCAACCAGTATCAAAGTATTATTCTTTAGAATTTAGACTATGCATATGGAGATGAAAATAGGCCTTTACATGAGAGGGAAGAAGGGAAGACAAAGGAACAGACAGACAGGTAGATAGATACATATATACATAGACAGACAATATATACATATACACCAAGCTTCTACTAAGGGTGCCCTTAACTTGCTAAGTTGCGGACCTCTCCTTTCCCAATCAAATTTTGATGATCCGAACCGTTCAATGTGCGCAGAATGTGCTTTTAAGGGTCCCCGCAAGAAATCAACAAAAAATATGACCGGAAAGTGCTTGATATGAGCAGTTTTTTATTGAACCGTTCAATGAAAACTGCTCTGATGAAGCACTTCCCGGTCATATTTTTTGTTGATTTATCGCGGGGACCCTTAAAATCAAGTTCTGATCACATTGAACGGTTCGGATCATCAAGATTTGATAAGGAAAGGGGAGGTCCGCATTTAATAAATTAAGGGCACCCTTAGTAGATGGGACGATATACATATATATAAATGAAAATATATGAAATGCATAGATACATGTACATAGATAAAAAGTGTGTGTGTGTGTGTGTGTAAAGAGAGAGAGAGAGAGAGAGAGAGAAAGCAAAGCTCAAATATATACATGTGCATAAATATGAAGGCTGCAATTAACATGAGAAAAAGTTTTAAACACTTACTCTTCAAGCAACCAATAGCTGCGCCTTTGGAAATTTTCATTTTCTTCTCCATGTGCATAGTAACAATGCAACACATCAATACTTCCAGCCTGAGAATATGTTATACAGAATAGTAATTTTGGTATTTAAGTTTTAACCATAACATACAGCATGGACTTCTCATTAGTCATTATCACTGGTAATGCAAAATTATGGAATAAAATCAGCAAAATGTTGTCTCGTCTAGACATAATCCACTAAGAAACAAAGCTTGTCTTCCATAGATATATAAGCACCATCCTTCTGCACAAACCTTAAGCCTCTCATGAGCTTCCTTAACTGTCTTTCCATCTTTTTTCTTCCTCCAGTTATGGCCATCTTTTCTAAAGTATCTCAACACCTTCCGATCAAAAAGAAAAAGTGAACCACCTGAAAAAGACCATGCTTGTCAAGACAAGTCTAAAAAACATCACAACATAATCTAATGGAGAAAATGCCCTAAAATGAAAAATAAACACAAGGACAAGCATGAAGATTTAAAGACAACCCCTTGCACAACTACATTTCAATCATGCTCTTAACTACAAACTGAACATGAAGATTTAAAGACAACCCCTTGGACACCTACATTTCAATCATGCTCTTAACTATAAACTAAACATGAAGATTTAAAGACAACCCCTTGCCCAAGACCAACCAAAAGGATGCTAATGTAAACTTAAGGCTCTTTAGTCAACTAAAAAATAATGAACAAATACTTCCAGAAATGAAAGACAGGAGCTAAAAGAACCAAGAACCCAGATTAAAATTGTTGAAATGAACAATAAGCATCAATTCAATCTGCAGAAGTAAAAAAATATAAAAAATGCAAATTCCCAATCCCGAGAATGATGTCCCAACATAATGTAAACTCCCCATGCATTAGAAGAACAGTAAAAAGGAAAGGAATGTCAACAAAATCATTGAAAAGGAACAACTGATCCACTACTAAACTCAGTAGTGGATCTATTTCAAGTTGCAAGGCTTTAACAGGAACCTCCATCAGGTAGTCCATTTGAACAAAGGCAATTAGGCAAATAATACTTGACAATGACAAAACACAAAGGAACAGAGAGTGGAAACTGAAAATATTGGATATAAAGACCGATGAAAAGGAGATGATGGCAAATTAATAGGCAATGCAGGATAGCTAATAGACATATCAGTAAAACAAACTTGGGTGAGAGAGAGAGAGAGAGAAATATAGAAAGCAATAGCCTTGGCTTTTAGAGTCTTAGACAGACTGCAAGGTAAGTATTGAGTTTAAACCAAATGACAATAAGTATGAAACCCAAACATCTAGTTTCTCTCCCATCCCAAACTTCTCCAATTTTTGTTAACGTGATAAAAGATTGGCCGTCTAGGGCGCATATTAGAGATGCACTTGAATAATTATCATCGGATGTGAACTTCAGGGCTTAGTATTTTTGAAGGCAGAAGAATAAGCAAATAAGGAAAATGGACAAAATACGAATGAACTAGAACTACTTGACCCAAAAGAGAGTTTCTACGTCCACAAGCAATTTCACCAAACGGTAATTTCCAAAACTCCTATCCGTCTAGAAGATCAGGAGAACATAAAAAAAGCATTTATACAATTTGCTCCATGATTGTAGATAGGCCGATAGTGGCTAAGAATCATACTTGGAGGCATATTTGCAGGCTCTGGAGCAATACGAAACTTATTGTAATTTCGAAGAATTTCACAAATTTCAGCGGGTCGGAGCCATCGATGCTGGGCCTCCATGAGTATTTGCTCAATATCTGCATTCAGCCACAAACTCAGTTAGTAATCGGCTGCGAACAAAAACCCAAACAGGAAAGAAACACTGTAACAGAAAAGCCACTAAACTGCCAGGCTTGAACAACTAGCACCGGGGACGTGCTCTGCACGTGCTCGGTACCAATTATCATATACCATAACTTTTTGGCGTTTGGATGAAAATATTGCATGTTCGATTTTTTTTTTAAAAAAATTATCACTGTTCATATCGATTAATAAGGTCAACACCCTCAATCACTTCGCTAGTAGCCTTTACCGTATTCCTTTTTTCTCATAAACCTAACAAATTTTTCAAGTTTTCCAATGATCTCCATTATTACTAATTTCGTCACCTCTAATACATTATTATCTACTACAAATGTTTTTAATTTAATTAAATGAAGATATTGCATGTTCAATTTTGTTGAAAGTTTATCTTTATTTTTTTGATTAGTAGGGTCGACCCCTCAATCACGTTGACGGTGGCCTCTATTATTTGTCTCATATTCCTTTCTTTTTGTTCATAAACCTAGCTAATCGTTCAAGTTCTTTCAATTTTCTCCATTACACTATTACTAACTTTTGTCACCCCTTTATACCTTTGTATAATCGTCACGCAGTATCTCTATTCTAAGGACTAATGTGGGCTCCCATGATATCAGACTCATATTTAGTACTCTCAGTCTTCTTTACAACCAATTTAAGTAGTTTCCATCATCAATTTCTTTACATGCAGTAAGCATCAAATTAATTCTGTGGGCTCCATATCCATAGAAAAGTGTTACTCCCTTTGTCCCAATTTGTTGGCTCATTACGGGAATTTCAATTTTCTATTGACTCAAAGTCTTTGGTGTGAAATGTGTTTAGTTTTCCACAATAAAATAACTTTAATTAGTTTTGTTTCCTTCAACTCAAAAATAAAGGGGTAAAATTGGAAGTTTGGCCTTTTGTGGTTGCTAATTTTCAAAAATTTCAAACAATTTGGGACACCTCAAAAAGAAAATATGAGCAAACAAAATGCAAGGGCGGGAGTAGTAATAATCTGAAGTTTAGTGTTGCGAATCTCGGCTGTGAGTGTATGGATTGATACTAATCTTAAGTTTAATGTACTCTACTTTGGAGGAGACGGAAATAATGTCGGTTGCCGATTACCAGACCAAGAGTCTGGATCGCAGCAGTTGGAGTAGCCACTCTTTTTGGAGGCGGCTGTATATGGCGTGTTGAAGCGGTGGAGAAGAGAGCACATGCGGACAAACAAAGGTAATATAAGGGCCTGAGGCGGTTGGTGGATGGCCATGGAGGTTTCCTAGCTTTGGGGTGTTTTGGTAATATTATGATAGGCAGAGGATATATTGGCCTTTTCATGTGCGCAGTATATACCTCAAACTGTCTTTTATAACAGGTAGTATATGCTTAAATCACCCAGTTCTATGGAATCACATATTCATCTATTTTAAATGTGAACCTAAACATAGTGAACATTTCACCAAATGGATACTTTCACTGCTTCTAAGCCACTAGTTCTGTATTAACTTTGGCTCTTTAATTCACCCTATGCCCTACAATTCTCTTTGATAGTTTAATACTCGTTTTCCACAGAAGACTAAAGATGATCAATGATTTCACATCTATACTAACAACTCGACAAATGCTCCCGTGCAAAGAAGGTTTAGATAATAAGTTAATAACGACTGAGATTATGCGCAATGTAAGCTTAGTAACCTACCAGTAAAAATTAAGTAGATAGCCAAAATTATTTCTTCTTGGACTTGGCACGGTCCAATTGTTCTAGAAACATCTCGGCCACTTGTTCTAAATCAAAACGCCATAACAGGTCTAAGTAATCCCCTTTGCTTATCCTACGAGGGATCAAACATAAATAGATAAACTGAAAACTGCTGCAGTGTTACTTGAGATATATCAATCAGAAGAAGAAGAAAAAAACCTAACGATGACCTCAGACAAATAAAGTGTTATTCATGTGGCCAACCTCAAGGAACAAAACCTACAGTGACACTTTCACTTGCTTATGGTGTGTCTTCAAATTATACAGCAGCCCAATTTCACTAAGAATAAAAGTGACTAAGAGATTTATCTTTTCATTCAACTTGTTTGGCAACCCTACCTCACCAAGAATGACAGTGAATACAAGCTCTCTCTTTCAGCACAACCTATCAACAAAAACATATGATCCTCGTAACTACAGTTTCAACTATTTTCCGAGAACCGAGACGTCGACACAAAACCATGGTCCAAGTTGATGATTGTGTCTTCCAATAAAAAACCTACTCTTGATTCTCCACTAATTTCCACCACCTCGGGATAGTGGTGACATCTCTTTTCACTCAACCTGCTCATTTTCCACAATACCATATGCTCAACCCCAAGGGATTGGCCTAGTGGTCAAGGCCTGGAAGGCTGGAACTTAGGGTTTGCTCCCTCCTGAGGTCTCAGGTTTCCTCTTAGGTGCTATCAACTCCTTTGGGACCAATCCATACAGAGCTTTGCTCTTAAATTGGGACCCCCGCAAGTGGGCGGTGGGATTAGTCCCCAAATTAAGTTGGCCCAGACACTTGAGTAATAAACAAATAATAATACTACCATATGCTCCACGTAATCCGAGCTTCAACTATTCCTCGAGAAATATCGACACAAAAACCATGGCCAAAACCGGTCCGTACAACTTCCACTAAGAAACCTAGTCTTGATTCTTCGACACAATTTCCACGCAAAAAATCCTGATTCTCCAATAACTTTCACCACCACAGGATACTAGTATATTCAGGTACACAGAAAGATTCCGAATAAGCATCAAATAAACAAAATTTTCCTAGCAACCATAAACATAAAAACAAACCCTAAAACATGAGAACGATCAAATCGGAACCACAAAGAGTCAACCTCGAAAGTACACTCCACAACAACTCACCTAATTGAGTGCCGAGCCCGTACCGCCGAGAGTCCGCCATGAAATCACTCTCTCTCACCTAACCTTCTTATTTCTTCTCTGTTCAGCTCCGATCTCAGGAATTGAACTGAAACATCAGTTGAGAGCTCGATCGAGAACTGGAACTGGTGATCGACCAAGCAGAATTGAATCGGAACTCGGGCGATTGTGATCGAGATCGTGGATAAGAGAGAGAGAGAGAGAGATGGAGAAAAAGGGAAGAGAAAAAAAAGGGAAGGGGAGAAGGAAAATGTTGGTTTAACAGGGAAAAGGGTTTTTTTTTTTTTTTTTGAGGGGGGTGGGGGGGGGGGGGGGGAAGCTTCTGAGGAAGGGGTGGTGTGAAAGGGCCGCCGAAGTGGAACACAGTTGTGTTACTGGCTAGAGAGAGAGGATGACTTTTAAGACTTCCTCTCGGGAGGTCCACTTGGGGGAAGGAACGAACAATAAACTTACTTTTATCGGTTATCAAAATGGGTAAACCAGGCGTTGTCCCAGTGGTTACGCGGATGGATGTTCAAACTTTAGAAATACTCTTCAAGGTATAGGGTTTAATTTCTCGCAAGACGAGTACCCTAAAATAAGTAGGGGGTCGTGACTAGGGTGGCCGAGCTAGTTTTCCCAAGGTTTAGGTTGCACAATTGAGTCTATTTAGTGGTCCAGCTGTACGGCTATTCCTCTATTAGCAAATAAAAATGGGTACTCCAAATGCAAATCTTATTGTAAATAATTTTAGTGATCTCGTGTAAATAATTTTAGCCGTTCGATTTGTTTGAAATACTTATTTTGGAATATTGTGAAAAAAAATCTTGATCAAATATCGATAAGAACTTGATTTAATTAATGTCTAATGAATTAATCAAGCTCTTACCAATTTCTGTTGAGATGATTTTTTATATGGACCTTTCAAAAATATATTTGAACTGAACTAAATGGCTCGAATTATTTATATATAGAATCAGAGATGGGTAATAAGATATACCACAATTTGGGTGACAAACTCCCTATGATCTTTCATGTCATGCTTAATAAGAATTATCGCGATTTTATTTGCAACTAGTGCATTAAAGAAGTTTGAATTTCGACAGAATCGACAATGTTCAGAGTAATTTACTACAATAGTATTTACGTATAAATTACGACGATCAAACATCAATATTTATTTAATTAAATAGCATATTTATTACAAGAGAAATAAATTGTCTCTGACCATACATTTCTTATTTACCCAAGCAAGTCGGCCAAACTTTCAGTGATGTTCGATCAATTTGATTTTTTACAAAAATAATAAACACGTCAAGTATTATTAAAATCAACGACTGAGATCATAAAAAACAATCATGACGAATCCCCTTAGAAATAACATAAATGACCATGTGAGTGATCATTATATGAAAAGAAAAGAAGTTGATTCATCCTTTTTTAACGTAAAAAATAATAAATATTGACATGTTGTTGCCTCTTACTAATTGTAAATAAAGACTTTAGTTATCATTTTTTATCATCTTGCTCCTCCTTTTATATGCTTATAGATATGGACGCAATACCAAACAACAAAACAATGAATCATTATAACTAAACCAGCAGTTTGAGGAAAACCAATTAGCCTAGACCCATGCTGTAATACAATTTCAGCATACTATTTTTCTACTGTTTTGAGAGCTCTAAGGTGAGTTTGAGAAGTCACAGCAGCCTTGTTTTTTGCCGAGGGGAGGCGCCCCTCTCCCTCATCCCTTCGGGTTCCTCCTCATCCATCCGCTCTCCTCTTTTTTCCTTCTCTTCCTATGGTTTTTTTTCTTTTCTTTTCTCCTCCCTCAGATTTGATCCTCTCTGTTTGGCAGGCTTCGCCGTCACCGGAGCCCTTGTGGCAGCAGCGGTGGAGATAATAAGGGTTGCAATTCGTTCAGCGGTTTTTGGGCAGCGGGATTAGAGCAAGATCTGCGGGAGTTTTGTCTCTCCTTGTGAGAGTAATAAAGTTCGCCTTTGGGCGGTTTTTTATTGTTCGGGCTCGAGAAGATTAGTATATATCTATTGGTGATTTGCTAGAAATTCATTAATGTGTTCATTTCTGGTTGAAGTTCCCCTAATCATCTGGATTCTTGTTGCATTTATTTTTTTTTTGACTAGCAATGTATCAGTTTTAAAAATTGTTATAGGATATATGAATCTTTCGCTCAGCAGAAAGTGCGTCAGGCAATGCCTAGGCTGGGGATGAAGACATCAATCGCCTTGTTCTTTCTCGTTATGTATCAGTTAGATGATTAGTTTGGCTTTGTTCAAGTAATCTGCAATGAATTGTGTAAGTGCTATTGGGCTTTATCGATGCAGTACCTCCCACTTTTGTTAAAAAAAACAGCAGTTTGCTCCAATTTTTTTGTATTTTAGTTGATTTGGTCTTGATTTAGAAAAAATAAATACAATCGAATCAAATTATTAGACTTGGAGAAGTATATAACTATTTCAACATTCAAATGATCCGAACCACATATTCTAGTTTATTGGTGCATAATGTAAAAAAAAAAAACTAAGAGGATACACAACTGGTTCGATATTGCATTAATTCCGTGAAAAAAAATATATTGCAATAATAAAATAAAAATAATAATAAAGTATTGAGCAATAAATTGAAAACAGAGAAAAGGCAAAAGGGATAACATAAAAAATGAATGCAAAATCTACAGTCGACCCAGTGAGCTGGCAGGTGAGCTCACGCGCCATAATGACTGATCTTTCTAAACGTCAATCATTGCATTTGTCAGCCTTTATGCCGAAGCGCTTTTCGTTTTCGTTTTTGGACAATGATACACCCACCGCGGCTCCCCCAACCGCACACACGCTGCACCCACTCTGGTCACCGGACGGCCGATCCGAGCCGTCTAAAAATTCAAAAAAAAAAAAACCGAGTGGGCCTTCCCAAAAATAAATGGCATCCGACATGTGTAAATGCTCAAACCAATCTTCCATTTTTAACGTCTCAGATCATCTGATTTTTAGAAGTTTGGATCGAGCACCTACACACATCGGATGCATTTATTCTCTCACGGGCCCACTCGGATTTTTTTTATAGAATTTTTAGACGGTTCGGATCAGCTGTCCAGTGGCCGGAGTGGGTCCAGCGTGCATGCGGTGGGGGAGCCACGGTGGGTGTATCATTGTCCTTTGGTTTTGGCGGAGATAACAATTTTAGAGTTAAAATTCTTTTCACTTTCCACCACAGCCCGTTACAGGCTCCATCAAGTATTTTTTTTGTTATAATCTAAATCGTTCATCCCTTAGAGTCCGCAAAATAGTATGTGCACGCCAAAAATGAGTTTCGTCGGACATCAATAGATATATTAAAATTTGAATTTCGGTTTAGAAAATAGAAAGTCATAAATAGTTTAATTTTAAAATCTATGACCTTCCGTTCTGTAAACTAAAATTCAAGTTTTTATATGCCTATCAATATCCAATTAAACTGATTTTTTCATAGGTATACTACCCTATGCGCTCTACAAAATAAACGAATCGGATTATAACAAAAAAAGTCTTGTAGGACCCACATGCAGTGGGGGAATTTACTCTTCTCACAATACTAACCCTTTAACTTTTTTCAACACGGTATCACCTGCTACTTGAACCCTTCAAGAAAAATTTTATTCCGTGCTCGTACCTTCAGGGAAAAATTATTCCGTGCTCGTAAGATCTGCTACTTCAACCTTTTTTTTTTACAAGAACTTCCACCCTTTCATATCTACACTTTTCAATAGGTTTTCCCCCACTCTAAAATCACGCAAATATCATCAGATTGTGTAAAAACTAAGAATCAAGATCCTCTTCAGTCCAATGATTTTGGATCAATGATTTGGATTGGACGACACAGTCTAAATTGGCACTATCTATATAATAAGATAGGACTGGGTTTGAATCCAAAAGACAACCAACGCTCAGATTTGTCCCCTCTATAAATCTAGACCGTTGGTTGTTCAAAATGGCAGCTTGGTAAATACCAAATCAATCCAAGGGGTATCATAAATGGCATTTTGGTAAAACTAGGATTAGATTTCCAAAATTTGAAACGTATCAACGCAGACATTTTGTGAAACCCTAGCCGTATTCCCATACCTCACCCTCGCTTTGTCTCCCTCTCTCGACTCTCTCTCTCTTCGATCGCTCTCCTATACTGTACTTAATCAGAAGGCGAACAATCACTTCCACTTCAATCATGATTAGTAGGCGACGGCGGAGGGAGTTCTCCTACAGCATCAGCAGCCAAGTGGTTGTTTCTTCAGCAGCAATTGTTAAGCCCAAAGGTGTTGCCATGTGGATTTCCGGTGGCGAGTCTAAGTGTTTGCACCAAATGGAGCAAGTACTACGATTTTTTCCTCTCATCATCATTTATTTATGGAGTTCAATTCTTGCTTCATGTTTGATTTCATTTGTCTAAATCCTTGGTATTGTGATTCAGTGGTGGGAAACAAGCAAAGGGAACTGCATTTCGATGAGTGGGTGACCCTTCATCAGTGATTGGAGCAAAGGTTTTACGTCTCTCTCTCAACCATCTGTCTGGAACTGCATTTCTCAAATTCTAAAATTCATAGTACATGCTATAAATCAAACTGTTGAAATTCATAGTGCATTCTAAAATTCATACTGTTCTTATTTGTGGAACTTGACTGAGTACTTAGTAGCCATTGTTTCATACTTACGTGCTTGATAAGTTATTTTCATGTTCAGATTGGTAAGCCGTGTGGGTCTGGAAAAGATGCATATGTAGTGTTTGTTAAAAAGCCTATATGAAAGAACGCCAATATAATGGAGAGTAAATTGATTATTTTGGGAACAAAATGTTTAGGTAGATTCCAAGTTACTATCAATTGAGGTTCTTGACTATCCCATTTCCACAATCAGTTGTGTTTGACAAACTAGTATTTGAATGCCATCCAAAGAAGTGCGCTCTGGATTCTATAGTTTCAGTGATTTGTTTTTTCTTTCGAATTGTTCGTATAAACTGCTATTGGACAACTGTTAAAAATGTGCTCCCATCTCCACTTGCATTCACTTTGTTCGACAAAATGTGGGAGAAATACATGTATGGCATATGGGTTTCGCAGATTTTTCTTAGACTTTCAGGACATTATTCTTCCATCACTCTTATATTTACATGTAGTTTGTGTTTTCTCAGCTTTTGATTTCGACCTCTGATTCATTCCTTAGCCGTGATTTCGGTTGCTGAAACTGAGTTGTCTTCGTGCTATTCTCAGGTAACTCTGGTATCATGTCCCTTTCATAAGCATTCCAAGTGTTCGATGAAATGATTTAAGTGTTTGAAGATAATTTCAGGCTCCGATTCGTTCCTTAGCCATGATTTATCCGAAGTTCAACAAAATGGAAAAGACATTCCCCATGTATTTTCATTCCCTTAGCATAGGATCGGTGTTTGGCTCTAGATTTCACCATTTTTGGTGTACAGTGACTACTGTCTCACCATTTTTTCCCATGCTAACTGCCACCTGAAAACCAATTCCCATTAGAAATTAAAAAAAAGCAACAGGTAATCTTGGCATCTTCACTTCACTGCCATGTCGAATTTTCTTGGCTTTTGAGTAGAGAACTGTGGGTTTCTTGATTCCAAATGGAAGAATCGGTAATGAGTCTCTTTTTTTCCTGGTAGAAGGTTCGAATGTGATTGCTAAGAAAAAAGAGTAAAAGTATGAAATATGCAAAAAAGAAAAAGAAAAAGTATATGATACTTAAATCCTTTTTTTTTGTTCTTCCTTCCTAGATATCTATACACTTAAATCCTTTTTTTTTTTTTAAATATAAGTTACTGTAAGTTCAAGGGGTAGTCTTCGGGCAAAAGTTTTCAACCGATGAAGAAGCAAACCGGACGTAAGTTTGGTTCTTTTTATTTTTGTTTCGTGGTTGTTAGGATGTGGTTAGTGGCAAAAGTTGTGATGGCAATACCAATTTAGTTCCATGACATGATCCTCAAAACTATTATTCAATGATGCAATTTTTGAGGTATTTATGGATGAGAAATGTTAAAAGTTGAAAACTATGACCACGTTTAGATATGCATATCAGATATGTGGTTCATGTATTGTAATTGGTTCTCCTTCATTGATTTTGTGACAGATTTGTAGATGGATGACTTCTACACTGAACCAAAAATTTTATCTTTCGTGCAAGAAGCGGCTTTTTAACACACGTCTCCCCCATCCTCTACCCACACCACCGCTCACCTTGCCCCTACTCAAAGACAAAGAACCTCCCCGCGCAGCAGTAGGCCCGTCCGTCGATGACCATCGGCATCCTCCCATCACCACCATGGAGTGATTCAGCCCCTCTTCTTTTTTATCCTCCCTCTCCTCTAGCGAAATCACAGCAACGATGACCACCAGGGGTAAAAACGTGTACTCATTCAGTATCTTTCTTATTCTTTTGGTCAATCCTTAACTTGGTTTTCCAACATGATTTTTTATCTTCATAAGTAGAATCCATGTTTTTGTTAAATTTTGCATTCATGGTGTACAGATGAGAACTGAATAATTAAGATAAGGCCCGTTCCTTCTTTTTTTTTCTTTTTTTTTAAATTCTTTACGTGGCTTTTAGTTCACTGTCAAAGGACATGAACAATTAACAAAAAGAATTATGGGCGAAATTTATTTGGTTTGTTATTGGCTTTTATTAAGGAGTTTTACTGATAGTTTCTCTGCTTTATTTAATCCCTTTTGAATATCTTGCCTTCCAGCATTAGTATCAAGTGTGGCATGCATAATGGCCTTTGTAATGACCATTGGGTTGAATAGTTGTGTGAATTGAAGCGGCTATTTGTTTCGAGAGAGTATTAACTGAGTTACTCAAAAACTTAATGTATATGAGAAAACTTGAAATGGACGAGGAAATAGAATAAATCATTTCTCAAGTTCTTAATGTGTCCAATTTCATTTGGGCAAAATTTTGATTTGGTTTTAATTGTTTTAGGTGTGAATAAATCATTTCTCAAGTTCTGAACTTAATTGCATAATGTAGTTCAACGTTTTTTATTTTGTAGATGTGGACATATGGAAGGTTTCGAATTGGGAAGACATGTATGGGTATATTGGCGACGAGGCGGCCCTTTTTTATGGCACTTAAAAAATGCTTTTTGAAAAACTGGTGATTCTACATTCCAATAATTGCATATTGTGATTCAATGTGAAATTGAGTACTTGCAATGCTCCAAAGGTAATCAAGAAGCTGCTGGCTTTGGTGGTGTGCTTATGGATGACAAAGGAGCATGGATTTTAGGAGTGCATCTTCGGACAGGGAGAGACTCAAGTAGAAATGGAGATGGATTTGCTGCAAGTAGAGAATCTGACCAAAGAGATGGATTTGCTGCAAGTAGTGAATCTGACCAAAGAAAATCCAGCTTCTCATCGCCCTCATAGGAATCTGATTGAGGATTGTCAGATTTGTTGTAAGAGCTCTATGAATCACACTCCACAAGCGGGGAACAAATTAAGTGACTTATGTTTTGGATTATATTGGCAAGACTCAGTGGTGGTGTTAATATGAAACACCCAATTGTGATTTCCAAAAGGGAAATCTTTTTGCAGCTAATATTGTAGCGGTTGAATGTGAGAAGCAATGCAGCTTTTTTGCGATTCCTGTCATTTGTGTTGGTTTATTTGTCAACATACCAAAAAATAATAGACTTGGTCATGTCCCCTTTGAAGTGTAAGCTAAATTGGGCTTGTATTTTTTTAAGTCTTATTGTGTTTAATTAGTTACTTCTTGCTATGGTCATTAGCATCAAAATGGGAAGGAGAATGGTTAATAGAACATATTTTATCATTGGTGGTTCTTTTTTTATAGGCAATGTTATTGATTTTTAACGTCATGCTGTATAAGGGAGAGCCCGGTGGAATCTAAGTGTGGTACTTTTTCCACTCTCATGTACATAGTTTGAATAAATGGACCCTATTTGAAGTTTATTTAAGAAATCGACTTATGAGAGATTTTGTCTTTATAGGTGGGGTGGTAAATTTCAGAAAAACGGCAATTTGTTTGTTCTTTTCAAATTGTGTTGTGTCGTGCCTAAAAATGGCAATTCGATTTATTTTTTTTCAAAACGTGTCGCGTCGTGCCTTTAGGCACGGGCATTCGCTAGTCCATTGATAGAATTAATAGTTCAAATTTGCTTATCAATTCTTACCAGTAATTAATCCTTCCGTCCTACTTTGTTGTGCCTGTTTTCTTTTTAGGACGTTCCAAAAAATTATCCCAAAATGGAAACAATCTATAAGATATTATAAATTGTGAGATATAGACAATTTTTTGGGACATCCTAAAAAGGAAACAGGCAAAACAAAGTGGGATGGAGGGACTAACTCTAAGCGGTAATTAGAGTTTAGAAATACATCCAAACCATTAATTGCACCAAATGAACAGTACCAAGTAGAACTATTTTTTTGGACTCGAGAGGATCCGTTTTCAAAAAGTAAACAACATAATATAAAGTACATAATCTATTGTGTTACAAAGTCATTACTCTCGCAATTCCAAAATTATAGTTGGTAAAACGTTCAAATTTTGGATAAAAAAGAAAAGCACTTTTGTGCATATTTTTTTGAGTTGTAGTAATTGAGTTTTTATAGTACAAAGAAAGCTACAATAGTTTTTTTTTTTTTTTCATTTTTTAGTCTTGCGTTAATATTTTTGTGGATTATTGGTTCAACTCAATGAGAGAAATGTAAAAGTAAAAAGAATAAACCAAGTTCGATTTGTTTTAATTAAAATTATAATTTTTAAAGAAAGACAATAATCTAAAAAAATTGTCTATTTACATTTTTAGCTTTTTCTCGTTGAGCCAAACTAATAATCTATAGAAGAATTGAACGCAAAACTAATAAATGAGAAAAAATAATTAAAAGAATAAAAGAATTTAACATTTTTATTCGGGTAATCTGGCCTAATTTATTCTCAATTTCAGATAAGCATAAGTTTTTTTCTTGTCAATATATGGGAAGTTCCAAACACGCATCATTGCATTAAAAAAAAAAAATGTGTTTAAGAGGATGAAGGTCTACTCCGATCAATCAAAAAAAGGAAAAGGATGAAGGCTTCTTTTCTCATTTTCAAAATTACAGTCCACCAACATAAATACATCAGTGCATTTGAATTTTTTTGCTTATATTTAAAAGTCTTAACTAGTTTTTAAAATTGGTGTGAACATATTAAAAAATGATATGCATATCCTTTTTTATTTAGAAAATATACATTTTTTTTACAGTGGACAATAATTTTAGGGCGGTGACATTGCATCATTTGGTTGCCAATAAATTTCTTTCACCAAATTTAAACGAAAACTCCAAGGGGACCAACGGGAATGTGGAGACCACTCCGAGTCCCGCACATATGATCTGAGTTCAACAATTTTAGGAAAAAAAATCGAATGACCTTGCAAGAAATCAGCTCAATCTGATATATATAGGTGTTTGATTTGATTTTTTATTTTTTCATTCAGATTTGTGTCTTAGAATCTGAATGAAAAAATAGAAGATTTGATCGATCACTTACATATATCAAATTGAGCTGATTTCTCGCGAGCCACGGTATTGTTTTAAAATTATTGAACGGATTGAATTATTCGCGCAGGACTTAGAATAGGCTCCGCCTTCCTTTCGGTACCCGTCGGTTTACTCGTCGTCGGTACCTGCTTTATTGTGTCTGTTTACTTTTTTGGTCGTCTTAAAAAATTATCTATATCTCTTAATTTATAATATTTTATATACGAGGTGGTTCCGTGGACAACTAATTAGACACGTAAAAAAACACCTCATAGTTCCCGATCAAATTTTGATGATCCGAGCCGCTCAATGTGATCAGAACATGATTTTAAGGGTATTAGCAAGAAATAAGCAAAAAAAAGACCGGGAAAGGCTTGATTTGAACAGTTCCGAACAGTTTTTTATTGAACGGTTCAAATAAAAACTGCTCAAATCAAACCTTTCCCGATCATTTTTTTTGCTAATTTCTCGCGGACACCCTTAAAATCACATTCTGCACACATTGAACAATTTGGATCATAAAAATTTGATCGGAAACTATGAGATTGAGATTTAGGGTGTTTTTTTAGGTGTTTAATTGGTTGTCCGCGGAATCGCCCCGTTTTACGGTATATTCAATATGGATCTTGTTTGATAAATCTCAATTACTGTAATTACTTTAAATAAAGTTTTTGAAATCATAAATAAATATTATAGATTGTAAGATATAGACAATTTTTTGTAAAGTACCAAAAACGAAATAGGCACAACAAAGTGAGATAAATGGAGTATATGTCCTACTATATGATCATGAGTCTATATCTTTGAAGCTACAATTTCCAAATATAAAGGTGAAAGAGTAACTCAAACTCTTCATTACAAAGGGAGGCCGGTGGACCAGAGTTTTCATTAAATTTAGGGAAAATGACGGTCAAGGACGTGTTTGATAATTAATACCCTTCAATGACATTTTTAGCATTAATAAATATTTTCAGCATGTCCTTGGCAAGTATTAATTATTAAAACACGTTCTGAGACGTCATTTTCCCTTAAATTTATACTCATACGGTGGTTTTATTTTTATTTTTTCCCCGATTTTGTGGGTCCAAACATTTATTTATGATAAAATTAAGATCATTGTAGAATGTGTGTTAGATTAACTTGGAATAGGGAAAAAAAATAGCTGAACTTAATTGGGTCTCGTTAAAATGTACCCTTAAGGCATAAAACCCCATCAATTCCTTCCTATAATTCCCCTTTCATGAGGCATGAGGAATATTAAAGATAGAATAATAAATTGAGAATCAAAAAAATTGTGTTTTGGAGATATTTTCTATACTTTTATCAAACGAAAGTTACGAAAGTGACCCTAGCTTTGACATTTGCGTATGGATAAGTTTTTTACGATGAAAAAGTATCCAGCGAACAAAAACATAAGATGCAGAAGTTGACCTATTAGCTCCGTTCCAGAAATCTTTTTAAAAAATTAATAAGCAATTTATTTCATATTTTTAAACTAAAAAATAATGTAAATGAAAAATAATATTTCAATTTTTTTGTATCGTATAAAATATCTCATCGAAATCTTTCAAACAAGATCCATATTACAAATTTTTAGATTTTAATAAACCCATAATTTTTTAGCTTGAAATTGTTTTCTTAAAAAATAAGAGATTTTTTTTAGTTCCGAAACGGGGCCACTATGATGAAACTTTATTTTCATGTGAGCAATTTGTTTTTCCATGTTCTCCATGATTTTTTGGAACATAATTCAACAAAATTAATTATCAAAACACAAACCCAACAAGAAAAAACGAAGAGAGGTTATCGACTGAGACCTAAAAACTTTCTCCTTTCCAATCGAAAACTTTTTTTTTTCAAAATTTATTACTAGTGTGCGTAGATAGTGAAATTGGCTTGTCTTAACTAATAACTGATTGTTTTCAAAAAAAAAAAAACTAATAACTGATTTATTTTTTCGACCTTCGTGATTATTTTTTAGAATTTTGATCGAAAGAATTGACTTTACTAATTCGTTTTGATGATAGAAAACATAAAAGTAACAGAGTACTAAGTATGAAAAAACATTAAGAAAAAGACAACATCAAAACATAAGCCAAAATTATAACGTGGCTTGGGAACATTTTGGTTGATGGAAAAAAAAAAAAACTTATATTTCAGACTATATGTATTCTAAAGGGTATTTTTATGTTGGCCTTGTTGGTAGTACATAGTAATTTTAGAAGCTTTTTGTTTTGTTTGAAGTTTGTTTATTACCAAATTCATAGATATAATCCTTTTTTTTAACCGATCAGAATAGAATTAGGTATAATTAAATTCGGACGGAAGGAGTATGTGGCTATAGCACGAAAGACACTAAAGACACGCACAAGTTCCAGATGGACGGTGAGATGGGGGTTCTGATAGGTCTCGTCGTTTGTTTTCAACAGATTTGTGTATCCGGAACCCAGATACCATCTATTGGGAATATACATTTTTTTTTCTTGTATTAATTTATGTTTTGAATGGCGTCTCATCAATTTGAGATCAGATGGATGAAATACTTTTATGCAGTGGGCTTCCTCTAAGGTCGCCCTTAGAGGAGTAAAATGCAGACATTGCCTCTCAGCCGTTGGATCGTGTTTTTAATAGTCTAGATCTGCGGAAGATTTATGATCGGTCACAATTAACTTTTCTCCGGAAAAAATTTCATTAAAATCTGAATTATTGAAATTACGATCCAACAGCTACCTGCGACGTCCACTTTTAGCGAGAATAATGACACCCTTATTAGGAGCGCCCTCTACTTTTATGGACTAATTGTTCACTTTTAACTCGCACTCAATCCCTTAATCGTCTTCTTGAAATTTGCATATGTTTTGTAGTAGTATATTTCCTTTGCCCGATGTGTTGATTTACAGCGAATATTCTGGACATCAATTAATAAGGCCCGCCCTGTTTCCGCTAACAAAAAACACTAAAAACTTAATGTATTTTATCATCTCGTTTTCACTAATAAAAAAAATTGTTAACAAAAACTTTTTTGCTACAGTAATGTTACTCACAAACCCATCAACAACTTATTCACCACCGGAAACACCTAAAATTTATTAACCACAAATAAAAATCTATAAATTTTTCACTACAGAAAACACCCCAAAATTTGTGTTTTTATTTTCGATGAGCGGCAAGTGTATTCATTCATTTGTTGCTCGTTAGTTAGTTATTTCTCATGTACTCCTATCTATTTCGGCCCTCTTTCGTTAAGGATTCCTAAAAATAAATATTTATTTGTAATTTTTAAATTTAAAAATAATCTATTTACGAAAATATATTTTCAATTTTTTTTGCATCGTTCAAAAGATTTCATTGAAATCTAAATCTATTTAATAAGATTCATATTGCACAAAAATTATTTGAGTAAATCTATTATTTTTAAGTTTAAAAATTATAAATAGATACTTATATTTTTAGAATCCTTAACGGAACACAACTCCTTTTTTTTTTTATTCCCAACCAAACGAGTTGAGTTTGTTTACCTTTCACTTAAGAAGATGAACATTACACTCTTCTTTCTATTTGTTGGAATGATGTAGATCCCATCGCAAAGTATATTGGTTTACACTTCTTTCTATTGGTTGAAATGATGTGAATCTCACCGCAAAGTGACGTTAGTTTACGTTTTTTTCTATTGGTTGAAATGATGTAGATCCCACTGCAAAGTGATGTTGGTTTACACTTCTTTCAATTGGTTGAAATTATGAGGATCCCACTTATTGGTTGAAATTATATAGATCTCACCGCAAAATGATGTTGGTAAAGTGTATTGAATGGGTATGACCTATATAATTTTAACCAATAAGAATGAGAATAATATTCAACTTCTTTTTAAGAGGAGAACAAAATTGCCCTCCAAACAAACCCCACAAATCCGAAGGGGTATCAGGGAACTACTCCACTTCGTTAAATTTTCTGCCGCCGTACGATTTTGAACTTCCCTGATTCCCTTCTACTTTCTGGGATACTCTCTCCGATTTCATTGAAGGATACACACATTCTGGCACACATATACAGAGAGAGAGGATTTGGAGAGAGAGAGAGAGAGAGAATATGGCAGTGGCGGCTTACGGTCAGCTCAATGTGGAGGGGTTACCGTCATGGGGGTCTCGAAGCGTAGATTGCTTCGAGAAATTGGAACAAATTGGTGAAGGAACCTATGGGTAGCTACTTCGATCTCTTTACCCCCCGAACTTTCACCTATTTAATTTTTCTTGGAAAAATTATTGTTCTTTGTTTTGGTAACGAAGAGTGTCCCGATGAACGGACTAATCCCCGCTCCCACAGCCCTTTCCACGCGTTTGCGTGAGGTGAGGTCTCCCGAGGACAAATCGCTGTCGATTAAACACTGCAACAACGCCCTTGGGGTGGATGGACTAAGCCAGTGTTTATGATGATTTGTGTATATCGTATGTGTGTATAAAGGTCTTTTTTTTTGGGCACTGATTACTTTCTAGTGTTTCTTTTACGTATCTGTTAGTTACCGTGGTTTCTGTTGGGCTTGGACAATTAAGAACCAATTTTAGATGGCTGTAATCATGTTCTTTGCCATGCCGTATGGGGTGATAATTTTATCCATTAGTTTTTATTCCTTCGGATTGATTGTCATATATTGCATAACAACCAATCTGGCCAACTTCTTTTAGTATGTTTTCTTTTAATTTACTGCATAATGGATATGCGTATATGTTCTTCCGCATGTAAACCCAGGTAGAATTGCCCTCAGCACCATAGTATCCGTAGGGGAGCCGTTGCATCTATGTTGGGGCCAAAGCTAGGTCCCACCATGAATGGAGTTTGGTTTTTGTGTTGTTGGGCTGAATTTGTGTAAGAGAGGTTTGCCCCTGTTGTTCCTGGGCTTGTGTAGCTTAAAATCTTATCTAACCCCTGGGCCAGGAAAAAAAAACAAGAGACATAACCAAGGAATGCGTGTCAACTATGCCTACGCTGCGCCTCAAGGTTATGAGTGTGGTACAATGTTGCTTTGCCTCCGTTAAATACTGCTTCAAAACTTAAAGATTGATAAACCGTGGAAGTTTTTAGGGTTTCATAATTGAAGGGGGGCTATGGTTTGCTTGGATTGTAAGGCTGCTTGGCTTGCCTGAATTTGAGGTGTCAGAAGTCCTAAGTGATAGCCCATTCTAGGTTTTAGGCATCAAATAAGTGACCACATGGTAAGACAAAAGACTTAGGGTTTGTTATTCTTGATAACTGAGGTTTAGGTAATAGTACAATTGTTGATGGTCTGTGGACACTAACCTAGGAATAATAACTTGGCTATTTATTCAAAGAGAGTAGAAAAAAGTAGAGAAGAAGAATAAAGATCCTAAATCCACACTTTCATTGGGGTTAAGGGAACTATCTCTAATTTTCATCATTTCAACCTCATGGAGTAAGAGTCGGTTAACCCAATAATAGACTTTCACTTCTCCTACTTTAGTAGGATTGACCTTCAAAATAGGGAAGCTAGAACTAAAGTTTTTGGAAGCTAGAACTAAGAACCTTTGGAAAAGAAACTATGACCACAAGAATTAGCAAAATATGGGCAACTAATGTTGACAAGTCATGACTCATGAAGGATAATCACAAATGTCATCTACCAGGGAGCACAATAGTTGAAGATAGGTACATATAAGGACTCAGCTAAAGTCCAACACTTGATTTTAGGGTCTTAAGTTGGTCCCATGTATTATTCCTTCTATCAATGAATTAATTTCTCTTTTTCCCACCATCAAAGAGAACTGTGTGAAGGAGTGGGTCCTTCCTCATCTACTTCGTGTCGGCATAAAATAGCTACAATTGATTTCTTTTTTCAGTTAACTTTGTTGAAGTAGTGTGAATTGCATCACTAGGAGACCCTGTACCTTTTTTGTTGGTTAATAGCTTAATATGCTCAGTAAGGATGTCTATATTATTGATGTTAGTTGCCATTGCTCTCCTATTTGTTTCGTCATTGTAACGATGACCCTAATTAATCGGAGGCTGTTAATGCCATGATGCAAAAATGTTTGTGCCATGACAACTTGAAATTGTTCTCTGCACTGACTTTTGTGCCCCTTTCTCTTCTTCTCTGGGCTCTCTCTATCTCTCTGCACAAACGCAGGACCCTTTTCTCCACTTCTATTCTTCTCTTCCAGTCTTCTTCCCTTCATACAAGTAGATGCCCAAACCATCTGATGCGAAGTTTCAATGGTACTTTAAATAATCCTTTGAAACGTGATCACAGCCACAAGTTTGGATTGACAAATTTGGGTGCCTTTCCCCTCGAAATCACCCCTTTTCTAACTCCCCAGAGTACCTGATCAAACTGCAGATTCCAATCCCTGTCCAGTAAGGATGCACTCCGGGCACCTTTCCTTTGAAGGCATCGTTATGCAGTTCGTTTGTGTCTGCAATTTCATTGTGTATAATTTGCGTATCATTTAGAGACAGATAAAAAGTAGAAAATAGATGGAGAGAAGAAGGAATATGGGTTTGGGAAGGGAGAGGGACAGAGATGAGGTGTGAAGAGAGGAAGGGGCTCAATGGTCAGTTTTAAGGATAAATGTTGATGTTGCCGTGGTACCAACATTTTGCATTGTGGCACTAACAGCACCCTAGTTAATCCATGCTTATTTATATCAGACAGATGAAAGTGATCATGAAACAGTGAAAAGACCATTGCTGTATCCACAATGATCTTAGTGGTTGGTAATAGTTCGTCCTTAGACATGAACGTGTGAAATATTAACATCAATAGACTGCATAATTATTTAACGGAAGTGAGAGAAAAGTGTATTTGAAAAGGTCAAGGCATTCTCATCTTTACACTTTCTATGGGAACTACTATGAACCGTTTTGCTGTGTTTTGTTGAGTAAGGAGTGTGTAGGTTAGTACTTGAAATTAGATGTCCACTGGTAAGTATCAGTAGGGTGACAAGGGCCTTGATTTGCTTACTCAACCTGCAGAACTATGGCTCTCAAAACTCAACACGTTGTTTACTAAAATACACTTCTGAGATAGAAACTTTTATAATCCAGTTATTTCGAAGTTAAGATTGTACTTTGGACTGCTAGATCCCATTTTTCACTTCTATATTCATTTTCTTTATCATTCAATAGCTAAGCCTGCAGGATGCACTCATGTTGTGCTAAGCATTTTTTCAAGGTCTTGGGAGAGACGCTCTTCTTATGCGCATCAACGTGTGACATCTTAACTAAGAACAGATGCAACTATCCAAGGATTCTGTAAACACACATAAGAAACAGAAAAAGCCTAAAATGGAAATGCATCTACATCCAGTTGTCATAGTAACGGTCCTGAGGATAATGAGATGGATGGATGGAAAACTACAAGACGGAGATTATATGCGAGCATAATTGACACTTTACTGCTAAAAACAACACTGTACAAGAGGCTGAGCATTTGACAAAACCACAATGGAAAGTATTCGGTAACATTTGAAGGGTAACAATGTGGATTTTGACAGGAGAAGCAAGTTATTGCATATTCAGGACCTGCAGGAAAAAAAAAAAAATAGAGGACATAAAGGGAATTTGTCGGACAAGAAAATTAAGCTGACTATTCTTGCATGTAGAATGTGGTTCCTTATATCGAAGTCACGCTGATTTTGGAGACTCTTGTTATATTTGTGTGTCATTATGCAGTCTTTAATTTTACCTTCCTAGTGCACGGCCTTGGAGATTAATGAACTCTGAATTGGGTTTCATTAACTGTTATTGAAAGAAACGCGCTACCACTTGAACAAAGTGTCATGTGTTTCTATAGTCTTTCGTTTTTCTCATTTTGTTTTCTGCTATTATACGAGTTTTTGACAAACTTTCACCTCTGGTAGTCTTGTACTTCCATATTCTGCATGAGTGGGCCCAGCTGAGTTTGGATGTTTTATATAGTTTCTGAGTTTTATCTGTGTTGACATTGGTCAATGGTGAACATACTGTTGCAACTACTCCATTTATTGGGATTTATTTCTGTCTCCTTATATTTTTTACCTTTCCCCAGTCAAGTGTACATGGCTAGAGAAATTACAACGGGGGAAATCGTTGCTTTGAAAAAGATACGCATGGACAATGAGAAAGAAGGGGTATTTTCATTTCTTTATCTATCATGTTACTTTTCATCTGTTACAAGCTTCTACTACATGACCCTTTCAACTATGTAACAGTTGCTTTAGTAGAAAGACAAATTATGTTCATTATGCTGGTAAATGGTCTTGAAATGTTACCTTCTTTCTGCAGTTTCCTATAACTGCCATCAGGGAGATTAAAATCCTAAAAAAGCTGCATCATGAAAATGTCATTAAGCTAAAAGAGATTGTGACCTCTCAAGGTAATTTGTTTTCCAAGATTCTTAGGGTTGTCATGTCCTACCAAGTTTTTACCTCACTGTGTTCCTTAATATCATTAACTATTTCGTTTAAATTTCATTTTAAGGTCCTGAGGCGGATGAGCAAGGAAAACAAGGTGAGTGGACCATGTGCATGGTATTTTTTCTCGTATAGTCCTGTGATGATTCTTCTTGTTTAGGTGTTGTGATATGCTTACCTTGATTTCACTTACCAAAAATTATGACATGGTTACTTCTTATACCTGAGCATCTTGCTTACCACTTACCGGTAGCTTTTTGTCACCCATGGCTGTTTTTGACTCAAGTTGTCATCTGTTGGACAATGCAGATGGTAATAAGTATAATAGCAACATTTATATGGTTTTTGAGTACATGGACCACGACTTGACTGGTCTTTCTGATCGTCCTGGACTGAGATTTACAATCCCCCAGATTAAGGTACCTGATTTTCAAATAAGCAGGAACAATTTTGTCATGTGCTTATGAATATGTGCATAACTTTATGAATATACGTTTATCAAAAAGGACAGCTTATATTTGACAGTGTGTCACAATATTCTTCAGTGTTACATGAAGCAACTATTGACAGGGCTCCATTACTGTCATGTCAACCAAGTACTTCACCGGGACATAAAAGGTCGTTTCCTAAATTCAAACATATTTCCTTTTTGATCTGGTGTTTTTTTTTTTTTTTGGTTGCAATTAGAGCTATATGCGTTTGGCACCTGTCGTTGCAGGCTCTAATCTTTTGATAGACAATGAGGGAACTCTCAAGCTTGCAGATTTTGGGTTGGCACGGTCATTTTCCAATGACCACAATGGAAATCTTACAAATCGTGTTATTACTTTGTGGTATAGGTAAGTGTTAGTAGATTGTAATTGGCAACTATGGTCAAGTGCCATCCGGTACAATGGACTGTCTCGGAACTAGTTCCATTTCTTAAGAACACACAACTCAGCTTTTAGTTAGTTGATTAATGCTAATGTGACTTGAGCAGACCTCCAGAGTTGCTGCTTGGAGCCACAAAGTATGGCCCGGCTGTCGACATGTGGTCAGTTGGCTGTATCTTTGCAGAGCTTTTGCATGGGAAACCTATCTTACCTGGGAAAAATGAGGTTAGAATGCCTTATTCAATCTTATGTTACACATCTTAGGAATCTTTCGGATCATTGTGTTCTTCCCACGTATGGTTCACAAAAGAATGGTTCATTGTCTATACAGACACAATAACTTGATATATGCTTCAGTTCCAGGACTTCCATGTCTGGTATTTCTAATGATTACTTTTGTGATGGGTGCATTATTTTGGATATTGTTATTCTGTTCGTGATATATAGGAGGTTCCAAGTACCAAAGCAAGTCTTTCCAAGTATTAGGACAAGGTAAATGTAGCGAAAAATTGTTGTAGCTGTGTTTCCAAGTACCGAAACAGACAACTGTAGAACAAATGTTCTAGAAGTTTTCAGTGAGGCCCATAAGATTCTATCATATCTCGGAACATTCTAGATGTTTTTGTTGCTGCAAATTAAGTTGGTAATGTGTAATGTGGTTTTACTACTATGATGCTCCTTATAACTAACCATGAGTACCCTACGATTTATTATTTCCCAAAAATGAATTAGTACCCTATTATTTCACAATTGATGAAGCGGAAGATACATTTTACGTGATAAAAAATGATTATTAATAAGGAAAATCAATTGTTGTATTTTGGTTCATGTTGTTACTGTTACCTTTTCTTTTTGCTTAGCGACAGTTTTTTAATAATTCTCCAAAAAACAGTTTTCTAATTTGTCTACGGTTCACTACAGCCAGAACAATTGAACAAGATATTTGAACTTTGTGGATCTCCTGATGAGATAAATTGGCCTGGGGTTTCCAAGATTCCGTGGTACAACAAGTTCAAGCCAACGAGGCAAATGAAGAAGCGAGTGAGACAGGTTTTTCAACAGTAAGTAAACTGAATTTGAAATAGTCAGGCCTCTTCGACTTTCTGTGCCCAGTTTAGTGGCTGAAGTTTGATGTCCATTATTGTTATTTTGGTTTGCAGTTTTGACCGCCATGCTCTGGATTTACTTGAGAAAATGCTCTCTCTTGATCCTTCTCAGGTAATGTTGATTCTCAGATTTGAGGGAAGAAATATCTCTAAACATCGTGTATATAACTTCCATAGTATGCCGGTCAAATTTTGAATCTGGACACTTAATATTAAAAAAATTAGACCCTCTATTTGACGGTCTTATTAAATGCTATACATGTATATTTTGTATTGCATAGCTTAAGGTAGAATAACAATCACAACCATTGTTGAAGTGATAATTCAAGCCTGTACACAAGGAATATAAACCTCGCACCTGTTATTTTATTGACTCAAGTGAAACATATATCAAACTGAATGTTGTGCATGCCTTGCTTGTTTCTTAAACAAAATAAAACGCCTGTGATGAAAATAGACAATGAATTGAGAAAGTTATAGGTCGTGTTGGCCAAGCAACCATTTTTTATTCCTTTACTTGTTTTTTAAATTTTACACTCTGCGCTTCTTTTTGTGTTTGTGCCCACTTGACTCTGTAGCATCAGGTTCCCTGATTTTTTTATTTCCATTTTCTTTGCCAATTCACGTAGAGAATATCTGCAAAGGATGCCCTTGATGCCGAATACTTTTGGACTGACCCCTTACCATGTGATCCAAAAAGGTATGTCTCCCGTCCTCCTAATTTTATGTTTGCTACATGTGCGGAAAAAAGATCTCGTAATAGAAAGCCATTCCTTTAAGAAGTTTTGGATTTACATCTGTAATCTTGGTTTGCTGAAGCCTTCTCTATCCTTATGCTGATGGCTAAGAAACATGAGTATGGACATAGGACATGGAGAGGTCATGGCATGACACGTACACCGGTCACGTTGGAGACACCTTGAATAAAATAATATACGATGGTTATATAATATATGGTAAATTCATGTAATAACCGAAAATTTTATTTGATCAAATTTGAGGACCACATGGTATTATGAAGATATAAAAAACAACCGTCACCAAATAACTATTCCAAAATTAAGTTTTTGACCGTCCCCCAAGCTTTTTGACCATCCCCCAACTTTTAGAATTGAGTTTTATCTTGATTGTGTCCAAAGTGTTTGACTAAAAAAAATGAACATGTATTTGAGCATGTCTGACACGTTTGCATAGCGCGTCTCAACGTACCCATGTTTTATACGCGTCCAATACGGACTCCTGAGGCAGATGGGCTTGTCTGGTCTTCTTAGGTTAATGGATTTCTCCTTGTCTTCTAAAGGTGTCTCAACTTTCCTTCCTCTGATTGTCTAATTGATCTTTGTTCTTCTTCGATGACCTAGTTTGCCTAAATATGAGTCATCGCACGAGTTCCAGACAAAGAAAAAAAGGCAACAGCAGCGCCAAAATGAAGAAATGGCAAAGAGACAGAAATTGCAGCATCCACAGCAACACACTCGCCTCCCTCCCATCCAACAAACCGGGCAATCTCATCCTCCACCTCATTGGGCCGGGCCCACAAACAGTTACCCGCCTCCGGTATCCAGTGGACCTACTCATCACCAATATGGAAAGCCTCGCGGTCCTCCTGGTGGTGGGCCAAGTAGGTACCCTCCAAGTGGTAATCCGAGTGGTGGGTACTATCCCGATCGTGGGAGTCAAGGTGGAGGTTACACCACAGGATCATACCCACCACAGGGGCGGGGACAGCCGTATCCAGGAGGAGCTAGTGGTTATGCAGCGGGCCCTCCTAACTACTCCCAAGGTGGTCAATATGGAGGTTCTGGAACCAGTAGAGGTCCTAACCCAATAGGTGGTAATCGGACTCAGCAGTACGGTTGGCCTCAATAACTGTAAATCATATGAATGCAGGTTAGAATACATAGTGTCCGAATAGGAATGATCCAAAACAGAGGAAGGACTGCCAGCCTTTGTTTCTAATGCTACAAGGGTTTTTCGAAGCACAAGTGCTGGTTGAATTTCGGTAACTCTCTGGACTAGACATGTACAGATATTATCATATTTTCCCGTCTTTGTTTGAGAAATTGAGTTAGGAACATAGGAGAGAGTTAGGGTTAAAGCTTTGTAGGTTGGATTTCGAGGCCTGGTTCGCTAATACAAAGTAACTCTGGGGTTATTATTTTCATGTGGTTGTTTTATGTAGGAACCTGGCAGCCTGCAATGTCTTATCAATTTTTTTTTGATCGGCAGAAATAAGTATTCTCAGAATAGTTAGATTTACATCTCAGAATAGTTAGATTTACATCTCAGAATAGGTTAGGAACACAACTCCTAACCTCCTTTCTCTTGATGCTTAAGTGCAATGTCTTATTATTACCCAGTTTTCTTATTTCTGATTGTTATTTTTCCCTGTGAATATTTGTGTTTTGGTCTGCAACTGGTTTCATTTGTTTGTGTGTTTTTGCTGCAAGGGCATGGTTTAAGTTTATATTCAACTTTAAGGAGCAAAACACATCCACAGCACTATTTGTACACAAATTAACCAAAGCTTGGTTCGTTAAGCTAATGACCTCAGAGCTAATCTCGTATCCATAGAAAATTTTCTTCTAAAATAATACCTCACCACATCCTGTTTTTGGCAATTTGCTTGGCCAGAACTACAAACCTGAAATCACTAAATAGTCAATCTCAAAATGTGTCGCACAATAATACCGTCAAGCTAAATATTCCAAAATGGTAAACCTTGTTCGTTTACCTAAACAACTCTGAAATATCTAAAACAGAGATGATCCGATTCGGATGATCTGGTATGGTTTACTAACTTAAAAGTTAGGAAGCAAACAATTTCCAGTTCAGGTCCTCAAAAAATTGCTTACCATCTTTATATGAGAACATGTATGAACCAACTATTCTCTTTTGCCTATCAAAAGGCCAGGTAAATTATTATCAGGTGAAGTAAAGGGTTAAAAACACGAACACAAAAATCAGGAGCTCTTTTAGAGATAGAACGCCGCCCCATGATAAGCGTCAATATGTCTCCCGGTGTAGCACCAGCAAATTTTATGTTGACTCCACGTTGAGAACTATTTTCATGAACTCGTACACAAAGTAACTTATAGCAGCTGAGGGTAAAACCTGGAGGAGAAAAAAAGAACACAAATTTGTCAGAACTTGAACAGTTAATTGATGTGTGTTTTTTTTTGGGAAGCACAGTTGATTGATATTAAGTGAGTGTTCAACAAACAATTGTCTGTTTTATGACAACTGTTTTTTTTTTTTTCTTTTAAAAAAAAATGTCAAAATTGCCTCATCCACGGAAATTGTGCCATGGCTATTTGCTATAAAATACACTTCAAATGCAAGATAAAAAACAACATGATACGTAATGGTTGCTGTGAATTTGTGCTGTTCTATATTGCCAAATGGGACAAAAGCAAGTTCACCTGTTTTGGAATCTGATTTCAATTTCATCATGTTAGTTAAAATGTTCCCAAGGAGACCAGAGGCTCAGGCCCCTACGAAGCACAGTACAGGTGAGGCTACGATACAAGTACGGTAGTATGGCAAAACCTACAAAAACACTTGATTTTTTTTTCAAAAATTTAGACTTGTAGGCGTACATCTTTAATATCTTTAAAGTTTAAACATTGGTTCAAATCTAGAAAAGGGGTACATCTTTAATATCAAATATAATTACTAATGTTCAGTTTTTTATATACATATCTCAAAAATAGACATAATAAATTAGCAACAAATTCAAGAATACTTCATTTTCATCTACCCTCCTAGGCCCAAGGCACAGTTTGCCCCTACAACTAAAAGGTTTAAAGTTTAAACAAATGTGCCATAACTGTGTTGCATTACTCATATTTTCTATATAAATTTTGTTGATCAGTAATCCTTCTTTCTTTTGATTTATTGTTATTTCATAATCAATCCTCTTCCCTTTTTTTCCCAATTTTTTTTCACATAACTCGAAAGAGAAGAATGATTTTCTTAATTCATGTATTCACCACCTCCATTTACTACCTTGAACTTTTCGTACCTAATTGTTTTTCCTGTTTGACTATTTCAAATTTGTTCTTTTGCAAATAAGGAAGTATAGGAAGGACAAATACATAGATAAAGAACTAAAAATTGGAAGGAAAAAAAAAAGATATTGGTTGTTAATAGTAAATACCAAGCACCTAGTACACCACAAAAACAAAAGCTGTACAGGAGTTGTACCCACTGAAATACCCATCCCATAACTTGGTTGCACGAAGGGGGGTGAGGGCAGGATTGAGGGAGTGGAGGATCATAGAAACTCCTCGTTTGGAAGTGCTGAGGGGAGTGTAGGGATACTTCACAAAATAATGAATATAAAACTCCAGTAATCGTATTATTCGGTTGCTGTTAAAAAAAAATAGTATTATTCAGTTCGTTCACCATTCGTGTCAATGGCAAATAGCGTTTAGCTGACATAAGTACAGTATTATGCTTGTACTAAGTATTTGAACAGATTTTAGTTAACATTTTTCTAATAGTATCTTATAATGATTTCATATTTTCCCTTGCTTGGTATCTTTTCTTTCTCGTTAAATACGGATATATAAGTGCTTTAAGAGATTCTATCCTAGTTTGGAGCGTGCCCTTGTCTCGATGGGAGCAAGGTTCCTAGGAGAGTCTTGACTTAGGAATGCTGGAGCAAGGTTCTAAGATGGATTCAATAGCAGGTTCTTGCTACTACTTGTCGTACCCGGATACCAAAATGTACCTGATATGCTTTTGGCATATAGCTAGCTACTATAAGTACCCGGTACTCGCATGGCAACAATTTTTCAGTACCTGTGCTTTATAGACCCTCACGAATCAACTAAAGCTTAGCAAATCTACCAATGCTCAAAACCAAAACCAGCAATTATCCAAAGAAAGAAAAGAGTCATAAGACATTGAAGAAATACACAAATATCTTGTCGTGTCTCAGAGTTAGACATGGGAATTACATGAAAATCAAACAATTAGCTATTTGAACCTGATAACTATAGCAGAGTGTATGTAAAATAGATTTAAGCATATCGGTTCATGAGTATGAAGTATGAATAACATCTTCAAGTTTGCACAGAACCATATGGCATTGGCGGTTTCAATAGTAAACTCTTACAGTCGTGTGTATTATGATTGTACTTACAAAATACCGCATCCATAACATTTTATATGTCCATTAAAAGCTTGAACGGATCGAACAAAATTTATTTTATGCAAAAAAGGAGATCACACCAATCAAAAGATCTCAGTTATTTCTTCTTTTAATTGGTGGGGAAAGAATTCAAACCCATCATTTTATGGGACAGGCAGAGTAATTCTTTCCAAGATAACAAACCAAATATTTCAACTGCAGATCTAGTCCTACAAGAGGGACTTGTTTTGCCTATCATCATTTTATCTGCCTCCAGTTTCCATCTAAGGCATGCAATGAGAATATAAACCAAAAAACCATGTATGCAATTTATAGAAAACCTCACTTGATATACAAGATCCACGTTTTACCTGCAATAAGCTGGGAATTAATCCTGCATAGAGAGCAGGAACACCACCTCGCTCAACCAACTTCACACAAGTTGCTAGTGCACTCATCTTCCTTTCTCTGACTTGCATCTGAAGCTGTCTCCTTACTACTTCAAATGGGTATGTAGCAGCTTCAGCACAAGCACCAGCAATTGCCCCATATAACAATGTTCTCGTGGGACCCAACTCCAGTTGTTCCAAAGCATTAAGTTCCCCTTCTTGCTGCTTCATGTGTTGAATTCTTTTCCTCCCTTCTGGTGAATGCAGAAAGGCCGACTTCAATATATCATAAATGCCGTAGAAAACAGCACCTGATGGTGCCATACTTATAATTGAGGGCACTAAGCCCTTGTAAAGAGAAAAGAACCCTTCTGTTTGGATCATGTAGCGAAAGGCACCAATTACACCACCCAACGCTTCACCTCCAGGTGCAACCATCTTCGTCCTGATCTGAAACATTGAGTTTTGAGGTGTAATTTTTAGTGATTCCGATCATTTTCAGTTTCTAAAACTCTATGGTTAGAAGGTTTCATACATTTCTGGAGTCACACACTTCAGGCACTATGGCTTATTTTAAATCAATGACCAACAAGAACACCAAACCCCCTCCCTCCCTTTGTTATAAAATAGCTTAACCCCCCCTATAAGTCCCAAAAGGTTGGGATGATTAAATGTCCAAGATCTCTAAAATAAATATGGATGCACAAATGTAATAGACACACACACACACATGTATATCTACTTGTATATATATACATGTAGATGTATGTATATTTATCAAATGTCCTCCATATTGGTCTAAGGGCCTTAGCATGTGCAACTTTAGAAGATGTGTACGAACATAGTTGAATATAGTTGGGCCCAAACAAGGGAGGACAGCATTCACTCCCAGCTATTGGACACAGTGATGGTTGTCACAGGTTTTGAGAATCCTACAACACAAATGGATCACTTATTTTGATTGGAATACTTGAGCGTTTATGACGAAGAAGCGATTAACTCTATTCAAATCCTGTATAAAAGCAGATTCTATCTAGTAGTGTCCTTTTAGACTTTTAGATGTCCCAAAATGTCTGTATATTCGACTTTTGGATGATATAAATTCCCTATTGCCAAAGTGAGTCTCCATGACCCAGTGCCGGGCAGCCCCCCCTTGTCCTTGCCAGATATGACAGCTGCTATTTTATCGAGCTCTAACAAGCATGATCACATAACAAGGCCTGATATGAGGACTAGGCAACAGAAGATGAAAACTAAGCCAATAAAAATATGCTTCACTACAAAAACAAGCACCAAGGCAACAAATCAAGCTACCAAAATAATAGCGTCATAAATAACCGCATACCGTGTCCATAGGTATGCAAAGAACAGTAGCAGTAATTCCAGCTGCAGCTCCAGCAACGAACCTTTCAAAATTTGTGGTTTCCTCGTTTCCAGACATCCTGAGCAGTTGATTTCTATACGTATCATAGGCATAAAAGTTGATAGACTTGAAAGGAGCCGTCCGGAGAATATTGACAAAATTTCCTTTCCAAAAACCTTTCAGCCCTTGAGAAACTGCAATTGCCTTAATTAGCTCAAAAAGATTCCTCTGTTCTCCACGAACTATATATTCCAGCTTTAGCCTCTCAAGTGGAGCCACAAAAGTTCTGTGTACAACAAAGATTACATCAGCCGATGAAAATTTTGATAATGTTCAAAGACCGAAAAACTGAGCAATCGTCCAACTTTTCGCACACAAACAATATGAAAAATGGTTTGTATAGGAGAATGTGAAAGTAATTCTATAGCTATGCAGCTTGCAACAGTACTATTCCCTCCTTAAATGAAGTCAATTACTGCGGCAAAATGTGAAACACTCTCTTTATATTTCATAGTTCATACTACTGTGAGGAAAATAGTTTGAGCGTGAAAAGCAACATAGCTTTAGAAGTGTGAATGCAAATAATCTTCTCAGAACAGTGATAGAACCCTATGGTACCACAGAGGATCTCTTATGCAATGTCTTGTACTTAAGCTAATTTTGGTTGATAAAAACAGGACAAAAATTGTATGTCATGAGAGGATCATAAAAATCATACGTAAAAGATTACATGAACAAGCAGTCAGCCATTGAACAAAATATGAATCATCTTTTCAGGGACATGAGCCACAATTTGCCTCAAGATGCAATCTTAATTTTCTGCTTAGAAAAGACGATGTCATCTGGGCTGTGGGAAAATTGCTGTGAAAAGTCATTATATGAAGAACAAACATGATGACGACTTAGGGGATAAGCCATAAAGGTTCAGGGTCAATCCTAAAGGAGAGGTTTCCGAACAGAATACACAAAAACTAGAGACAAGAAGCCTGCTGGTGATTCTCCACATAACCAGCATATTTGTCCCCAGCAAGTATGAGACTGTTGCAGTGTTGCCTAAAATACAAGGGGTTCAAACATTGCTTCACTACTTAAGCATTAATAAGAAATTTAACGCAAAAAACTGCATCCTAATTCTACAACGAAAAAGAGTCCTCCGTGATCCTAGGAATTGCATTTGGCAAGTGATTCCCCGTTTCTCTTCCATGGAGTTAGTCCAACCAAAAAAAAAAACAAGGACAACAAACTTTTGAACCAGCATGATCTGCTTTGTTCAATGTTTTCAGACCAACCACGCAGAAGCAGCATGCTATATGAATCATGATTTAGATCAGCTAGGTTTGCACAATTCAACCTCAACTTCCAGTCTACAATCCAATAGAGGGAAATATGACTAAACAAACACAATAGTTAACGCCTACAGAGATGAGCTAAGTTGGATAATACAATAACAAAGGCCAATAGGGCTGCTAAATGAACCAAGCTACTCCAATTTGAGCTCATGTTAACTAGTTAAAACCTCGTTCAAGATCTGTTTGTCGCAAACGAAGCTTGAACGTATTTAAAGCTCGTTAAAGTTTCAAACCAAGTTGGAATAAGCTACTACTCGGCACGTTCAGCTTATGAAGTATATCATATTCAAGTTACTCAAGATCGGCTCGATCAAAGCTTGTCTAATAATCAAGCCAAGCTCGAACATATTTTTGAAGCTCGTTAAGTTTTCAAACCAAAGCTTGATCAACCACCTGTACAGCTCATTTATCACTCATTCCTAACGGCCAATCGGAATAGAAACATGACAAACAAACACATAATATGCTTAAGAACTTGTGTTTGCATACAAAAGAATGTATATGCTAAACGTAAGCGAACCTTGAAACCATAGCTGCAATAGCACCAGCCCATAGATGCTTTGTAGTGTTCAAAGCACCTCCCCCTCCTCTCCCCACCACAACCTTCTCCACCTCCACTTTCCCAACCCCTTCAAACGCCACCGTTTCATCCTCACAACTACTCTTCTCCCCATTTTCCCCCAAAATCTCACCCGATTCCCCAAAATGCCCTTCCCCGGCTCCATTAGCCGCCAAGCTCACCGACAAAAACCTGCCGCCACCGACCCGCCGCCGGCGAGTCTCCCGCAAACACGATAACGAGGCCGAGCGACTCTTTTTCGGAACGAACGAGACGAACGAAGAAGGAACGGCCGGTTCGAGGAATAATCCTCCGACCGAGCTCGATTCATTGCAAAATTGCGTCTCCGATGCGACAAGCTCCTTCAACCAGAGCTCCAATCCCCGCATCGGAAACTGCAATTTTTAATGCTATGTATGTATATGTGTAATGGCCTTGGGATAAAATGACGAGCAAGGTGACCCAAGGCCGTTACACAGTGGTGGTATATATGTGTGTGTATACTTGCAGAGAGAGAGAGGAGTTAGGGTTTTAAGAGAGAGGGGAGTAGGGAAGGAGAGGAGGCTTGGAGGGGAAGAGAGAATGGAATAATAGTAATGGATTGGGATGAGAGAGAGAGTGAGAGCGACGACGGTGGAGGAGTACTGCATTCGTGCGCTTTGTTTCCATCGCCGCTACTCTTTAACTGAAAGATTTTGTTCGCAGGCTATTGTTAAAGAAAGACCGTTTTTTGGCTTTATGTTTTTGTTTTGTTGCACAAATGGACAACCAATGTCTACAACCTAACGTAACTATTTAGTATTTACACACTCACATTCACAAGTACGTGGAGAGTCATTGGGTCCATGCGCATCGAACTACTCTTGTAATTTGTTAGATTTTTGTGAACAGGAACCACTTTGATAGTTTGATGCCTCGCTCTTATTTTGTCTTCAAACACAGCGCATACGTGCACTGTGTGTGAAGCTCACATATTTATGGGGAGTGAATGTGTAAATGGTCATGATGGTGTGCAAGTGGGTATGGTACTATGGTTGTAGTATTTTTCATCACGCAACAATCCTCAAATTTTGTCTTGTTTTCTTTATGTATGTTTTTCATTTTTGTTTTGTGGGTTTTTTGAAAACAAAAGTAGAGCGAGGCATCAAATTATCAGAGTGGTTTGATGCACCTGGACTCAGACAACTCTGTACATATTTGTGTACATGCAATGTGCTTTCTAATCTATTTCGGATCAATTCCAAGCATTTCTGAAATAAAAATAATGTTGTTAACCAAAGTCTTATACTTTCGTGATCAGACGACTCTGTACATATTTGTGTACAGGCAATGTGCTTTCTAATCTATTTCAGATCAGTTCTTAGCATTTCCGAAATAAAAATAATAATGTTGTTAACCGAAGTCCTATACTTTTGTGATTAGTTTGTTGCTAGGAGTATCGATGTTAGTAGTATGTATCGGTGTTGCTCTGTCAACTTATAACTTTAAAAGTTTTTCTCGATGTTAGGCAATGCATATTGGGTGGTGATTAGAATTTTTCTTTAGCATTGTAAATGTTTTCTATACAGAATTACCCCCAAAAAAATTTTCGATGTTAGCCAATGCTTATGGGGTGGTGACAAGCACAAATTCTGCGAAAGATTTTTGGTCTTAATTCTGAAGCACTAAACTTTTGCTTTGTTTGTGAAAGCTGTCCGTTGTTTCATCATGAATTTCTCGGTCTCCCGTCAATAATGCTAACGGGCACATCACTCGGTCACATCCCGCCCACATCACTCTCACATGAGTCTCATTCTACAATTAAATATGTGGAGCCTATATGTATGTGAGAGTGATGTGGTCAGGGTGTGGCCGAGTAATGTGTCCGCAAAAAACATAATTTTTCATCTTTAGCTGGTAATCCTTCTCTTAAAATTTGAAGCCATCAGTTTTTAGATGAAAGTCATAAGCTTTGGTACAACCCATAAAGTTATACAAATATTTGTGCTATGTTTGGATTGAGATTTGAAATTTTTTTTGAAAAATAGTAGGTGTAATAAGTGAATAGAGATAGAGAGAGAAATATTAGAAGTAGGAGAAATCTAGGGAGAATTTTTTAAAAAATGTTTTTTAAGTTGTGAAGAGAAAAATTCTTCTCTGATGCGTTTTTTTTATTTTATCCATTAACCGTAAGCACATGTATGGTACCATGTCACCTCCGTCATTGCCCCGTCACACTATATCACTCCACTATCGTAGGAGACCCCACCATCCTATGTTGGGACCGAAACTAAGGCCCCACCACGTGTGGTGTTGGAATTTGTCCAGCATTGGTTAATTATTATCTCGAAAACTACAATATGATCATGGGCGGCCTCTCCCCTCATTGTCAATGGATTTTGAGGTAGATACTTTAACACGTAGATGGATTTAAGAGTATGTTTAGCCCGAATGAAGAGCTATGGAAACTTGAAATTGGCCTTTGTCTAACTTTAAGTCCAAGTTTTCAACCACCATACCATGCCTCGTTGGTCTGATGCTCTTGAGAGTGATCAAATTGAAGGAGAGTTGGATGGTAAGTTGGGCAAATTGCACAAAAGAACAACCGCATATGCCTCTCTCCACTTCTAATTAAAGAAAAGTTGGAATTAGGTTCTACAGAGGTGGTAGGATGTCTAGTAGCTCTCCATTTCAAGTCATAATTATGACATAGAATGATCAAGAAGCCGATTTAGGTCCATCCCATTGATTACATTTCAGGTCCTTGTGGAGCATGGTTACCAACTTACCATTACACAAGTCACTAGGGGTGAAAGAAAAACTGACGGACTGAAAAAAATCAAAAAAATCGATCGATCGGTTCGGTTTTCGGTCGGGGTAAGGGTAGGTTTTTCCATCTCGGTTTGGACCGAACTGAACTGATCAATTTTTTGTTCGGTCTTAGTTACCTAGAAATTTCTACAGATCGAATCAAACCAAACTCAAAATAATATGGATTGACTAAGATCGAACTGAACCAAACAGACTATACATTTTTATATTAATCTGGTCCGTTCATCTATTTTGTGTTTAATCTTGACCAACCATCATAGACCCTAACTTCAGACCATATCAAATCTCGGGCGGACTGAAATCCTTGAAATTCCCAACCAGATTGATCCCACCCCGAACCGAACCAAACTTAACTCCGATCGAAATCGGTCCTGAAAATAATTACCCCGAACCGACCAAATCCGACCTGAAATCACCCCTACTAGTCCCAGACAAATGACAATAAAGCAATTCGTATAGTTTTTAGTGGTTCCTCTATCTTACTTTAATGTAATGGGCCGAATAACCGGGACGTGGGCCAAGCGGAAGAGCAGGCCTGTTTGATGAGCTGAATGGCCGCTAATGGTCTGGCCATTGAGAAATAGACAATGCTAGGCCGAGATACGTGAAGCCAAGCCTTTGTATAAACCTGTGGTGGACGCAGGATTTGTGCCTAGCATGAGTCTGAGCCACTTGTATTTTTGTACTATTTATAAAAAAATATTCTCGAAGTGTATATATTGCTATTTGCGAGGTCCGAGAGAGAAACGGGATTGTGTATGTGTGCGTAGCCAACTTTTAATGTTATAGATGCGACAAATAAATTGACTGTTAAGTTGAAGTTTTTGGATTTTTCCCACATAAATAGGAATTTTTAAGAATTCTTTTCACACTATAAATTTTTGTTGTAGTATTGTCAGCACTGGATCCCTTGCGTGGAGTTAAAATAAACAAAATTTGTAAAATCACATACACATACACAACCACTCCACAATGGGAGTGTGTTAAAGTGATTGTGCCCACAATGTGGGTTGTGTTTAAGTGTTTGCGTGTGTGTGGGTATACACTGCATGTGTTTGTTGATGTGTGGCGGTAGCAATGTTGTAAACTATTTGAAAGTCGAATTAAATTTGATCATTTGAGTAACTAAATAATGTAGCCCTACAAACCAAAATAAGCGCAGCCCAATACATTTTGGAACCTAAAAAATATATTGCTAAACAAATAAAAAGGAAATCTCTATGTACATTTTGTTTGTACTTATAATATATCTCTCCAAGTTAGCGTCTATTTTTTATATAGAGCTTTTCATCATTAACACATTATGTATTTTAGTTATTACTTAATGAAAATCTTGGAGCCCCTGGATTCATCGTTCTTTTTAGAGTTTTAGAGATCCATAAATATTTTGGGTCTTTAAATATAAAGACCTAAAAGTAATTTTGGAGACCAAATCCCAAAAAATGACGATGGCCAATGAATCTCTCCAAGATTTTTCCATAAAATACAAAAAAAATTAGAAAAAAAAGAGATACTGTAAATTGCAAAATCTTTCCTCAATATGTCACATCCAATGACATAGGATAGTGGACTATACCCAGATCAACTTTGAAAAAAACAAAAATTTAGCCACAAAGCTCAACCCATTCTACCCATTAATCCATTTTAACTCAGATCAAATTACATTCCTGATTATGCTCTTAAATAAAGATACAGAACTGAGCCAGAGATGCTCTCAATCCTAGCAACCAATAATTTTCTCTGGCAACCATGGTGGCAAGGGCGGAGAGACATTGGTACAAGTGGGGTCAGGTGACCCCACTGCCTTCCAACTTTCACCAGGGATAGGTACTAGTTTGCACCCAAATAATGCTTGGTTGCCCCCACTTTGAAAATCTAATTTGCCCCAGCCTATTCATTGTTTTGGTACTTAGAAAACTTAGGGTGGCAAATAGGAAAACATCATGCACGGTGTACACGAAAAGTGAGATCAGTAGGAAAGAAATGAGATATTGGGGTTATGTGCTTTATTGTTTACTGGATTTTGGTAATCGAAAGTCTCTCAGAATCCGTGAACACTCTCAGATCTGTCTCTCTCTGTCTCTCTCTTGGTTTTGTTTTGATCGACTTGTCTTCTGTTGGTAAAGCTTCTTTCAGAATTCACATGCAGGTGCCAGGTAGGTGACAACCAGACAATTATCTTCTGCAACATATTCTATGTACTCTCAATGAAAAGATTTCATTGCCTAGTCCAAAAGTACCCTTCAGATTTTGTAAAACACAAAAAACGGGAATTTATTAATGGAACCAGGATTTCGTACAACAAGATTTTGAAATTTTAAAATTCCAAAATCTTTATAGTTTGTTTGATTTGAATTTTGAAGGAGATTTTTTTAATAATGAGTGGAGAGAAACAGAAAGGAAAATGAGATTGATAATTGAAATAAAAACTTGGGGGAGACCTTGCGTAAAAAGAAAGATTGAATTTTGGAACCCAAAACGAACACATTCTTAAATTATTTAAATATCTCAGTGCTCTTAACAAACAAAAAACAATGAATATTAATATTCAAATTTGAAAGAAAAAACCCCAATACTATGCGGGGCTCATACGCCTAAGAGTAATTCCGTCTCCGATTCTTCACACAACTCCAAAATCGGTTGAATATACTATAAGGCCCTGTTTGATAATCGGTTGAATATTCTATGCAAGCAAACATTTGTACAATCTCTCATTAAATTAAAACTCTTTCGATTAGAGCATCTCCAATGGTTTTTGCAAATTTATACTCCTCTCGTGCTCATTTTTCCGTCCATCATCCTATCTTAACCAGATACAAAATTAATTATAATTTTTAATTGCTAATACTATTTATATATGTAATATGGATCTTGTTTGACCGATCTTAATGAGTTCTTTTAAACGATATTTTCAAAATTATCTAAAAAATTATAGATTGCAAGATATAATCAATTGAAAAGTTGTACGGATTCCCAAACTGGACTAAAGAATGAGGACCGAGGGAGTATGGTATAGTGGTGTTCAACTGTTCAAGTGTACAGATGGTGAAAACTAGGAGGTCAGGAGTTCGAGTCTTTCCACCTGCATGTAGGTGTTCTTTCATTTGTATTTGTTAGGGTTATTTCTTCCCTTAATGGAGCTTATAGTTGAGTTGGGCTTATCATGTTGGTTCAGTTGTTCGGCTTGGTAATCTTGTGGACTCTCACCCAATGAATGTAATGTCCCGTGATTTATACTTTATAATTCATATATGATGTAATGATCTCTGCTATCGATTGAAAAAAAAAAAGAATTATTTTTTTCCCAGTAAAATGGAATTTAAAATAAAAGAATTGTAGTCCTATGGTTCATGTCAATGTCATATTTATAGCGAAGTTAATAAAAAAAAAGTTACAAAAATCAATCAAACGGCATCTATACATATGGCCGAGTCGATAGTCAAAAGCCCTTTTTTTAGTTCTAGTTGGATCATGATGTTTTCTTGTTTGGGACTATATGAAAGAGTACATTTATCAAAAAAATATACCATATATAAATTTGAAAATTGAACTTGAATTAAAATTGAAGCTGTTAGCATGTACAAATAGACCAAACGACTAGGTTTGATTTTTGAATTCTCCATCGAAACAGAATCATAATAGTAACAACTTATAGATTCTTTTGGACTGAATTCGCAGTTTACGATTTTCTTTTCTCCCCCTGTACGCCGATATATGTTGTCTTCTTTTTCTGGCGATAGAAGCTGGTACATCAAAAACAAAATTAACGGTACGTTACAAGCAGGAATGAAGTCAGGAAGGGGTCAATAGGGGCGGTCGCCCGTGCAAAAATAAAAAGAAACACTACTATTATATGTAAAAAAAAAATTCCTATGAAGTTGGATCTTGTTCAAATTTGGTTGCAAACCTGAAAGAAATAGAAAGTACGCTAAGTGCTTTCCTTTGGAAAAGGGTGGAGCTAAAATCTTTTGGGGTTAAGGTGGCTTGGTCTTCTGTGTGTCTTTCTAAATGTGAAGGCGAATTGGGTTTCAAAAGAGTTAAAGAATGGAATCAGGCTGCTATGCTAAGGCACTTGTGGGCTTTCTGTAAAATGGAAGATATCTTATGGGTCAAATGGATTCATTCTTATGTGATTAAAAATCGTAGTATCTAGTCAATGAACCTTCCCAATGACTCCTCTTGGACCCTTCGAAAGATTTTTGGTTTGAAAAGTGTAGGTCAGAAGTTTATTCTATCCAGCATTGGTAATGGCTTAAGCACCTTCCTTTGGTTGGATAATTGGCATACCCTTGGCCCTTTATTTCAGAGATATGGGAATCAAGTGGTCTTCAACTTTGGTAGGTCTCTTCATGCTACAGTTAGTTCTATTATTCATAATGGGACCTGGAGATGGCCTAGAATGAGGCTTCCTATTGTTCGAGAAATTGTGGCCTCCATAGATCCTAACCTCATCCCACATGTTGATAGGGAGGACACCATTACTTGGACTTTGTCTGCAAATGGTTCTTTCTCCATTAGGTCAGCGTGGCAGGCACTTTGCTCTTATGGGCCTAAGGTGTTTTGGTTTAATATGGTTTGGCATAGATGGCACATTCCAAGATGGTCTTTCATTCAATGGCAGGCTCTTCTTGGTAGGTTGGTTACTAAGGAGAGATTAAGAGTTTGGGGTCTCGTCAGTGACACTTCTTGTGTCCTTTGTCAGGGTGGTTTTGAGTCTCATTCACATTTATTTTTTGAATGCTCCTTTACTTCTGTTATCTAGGAGGTTGTGAAAGTTAAGTGTGGTTTTGTTCTTCCTTCTTGTGCTCTCATGGATGAGATTCATTGGGGTTTAACTCATTGTAAGGACTGCTCTATCCAATCTAGACTATTCAAGCCCTGCCTTGTTGCTTCAATGTACTATATTTGGAAAGAGCGAAATGGAAGGATTTTTCAACAGATTGGCCATGACTCTACTTCAGTGGTGCGTCTGATTCTGGAGGAGGTTACAGCTAGTATGACCTCCTGGAGGCGTGTTAGTAGGTTTGCTACTAATATTTGTTTGATTCTAGAGTGGGGTTTAAATGTTGACCTCCTTTGTACAGTCTAGTTTTATTCACTTTGTTTCTGGGTTTTTTTTTTTCCTTCTACGGGTAGGGTTTGTCCTAGTGTAGTGAGGTGTTTCCCTTGTAAGGGTTCCTCCCCTTGAGGGTTTTGGTTTAGTCTTGTTATATAAAAATTGTTCAAAAAAAAAAAATCCTATGAAAGTATATAGGCTTTCGCCCCTGTGTAGAATTTTGAAAAAAAATATAATAGTAACCTTTGAAATACGAGAATACAAACATTAATTACTAAAGGTTAAGGGCTAAAATATAACAAAAAATAAAACTATAGGTTAATATTATGAATATTCAAGTAATAAACTTCCACCTTTCGTTAGTTAGATGGGTTTAATGTTTTACAATTTTATTTCTTTTAGCCCTAAAATCTCAATGGTGTACCAAATCCTCCCTCTTTCTCTTGGCACCAATATCCCCAATTATTAAGACTTCAAAGGCAATTTCAAGAAAATAGCGACAGAGGAGAAGAGATTTTGGAAATTCTAAGTAATTTTGGTGAAATTCAAGTTATAGGTATGTCTTTCCCCAATTGTTGTTTTAGACTTCTACTAATTCTTTGTTTTTTGACTGGTAAAATCAAGTAACATGAAAACCCATGTACCGAATTCGCCCAGTTGTGATGAATGAAAAAGAAGAAGATGAATAATAAAGAAAAACAAGACACATAGATCAAGATCGATCCCATTAGTTAAATTGATTTATGTAATTACGTTATTTTGAGTTTTAATGTGTTTACATGATTATGCATGTGTATTTATATTTTTTTCTCGCATGCACGGTCGCCTCCGCGTGATGAAATTTCTGGCTTCGTCTCTGATTACAAGTCCAGGAGATTTGACCCCCCCTAGAGTCTTCATAAAGTAAAATGAACAATACAATTCAGAATGCAGAGATAAATACTCCCCCCTTCCCAAATTCTGTCCGCTTCGTAAAAAGGAGTGTTAAAAATAATACAATTTTTGCAAGAAAAAATCAAAAGTTTTTCAACAACTTACTAGATATCAATAAGTATTTTTAATTTGTAAAAAAAATTTGAATTTTTTTATTTTTAACACTGCGTTTTGCGGACTGGACAAAGAATTTGGGACGGAAGAAGTATAAAAGTCTCCGGCTAAAATCGGCACACCTTTGGACTTTGGTGAGAGCATCCGTCCGCACACTTGTTCGTTTCACCGTGGACATGGTTGATAGAAGCTTCAAATTGCTCCGGAAGGAAACCTGCAATTAAAAAAAGGATATTACTCCCGGCAACGAGGATGGGCAATGATAGTGCATAATAAATGTAGTAGCCAATGATAGTGAATAATAGTAAATGTTAGGAGAAGAAGATTGCAAAGTAGTTGTAGTAAATGAAAGCAAATAAAGATACTATCCCAGAGGGAAAGCTATCCATTGAAAGCCACAAAGCCAAAAGGACGCATAAACCGGGGTATTTTATAAAGACAAGTTTTACTTAGAGCCCTGTAGTTTGAGTCACGTGCGGTTATATTCTCTCTGGTTCACTTTGTTGTGTCTGCTCTCTCGGCGGTTTGTAGATTTGTGCAGAGGAAACCAATTAACGAAAATAATTCTTGCACTGTCAACGGAAAATGACTAAAAGTCCAACATATCATTATCTTCTTCTCTGATTCTTCTTCTTTAAATCTAAACCATCCATCACTTCTTAAAAAAATATTGGATTCGGACCACTCATATTATAGAGCTTAACGAATATTATATTCATACCGAAATTCAAGTCGCTCAGAAAATGGAAACCATATGGTTGAATACAATTTATTATGAAGTAAATATCAAATTTAATTTTACCTTTCACTTTAACAACCCCCGATCATTGAGTTATTGATGTTTGATCGACATAAGTTTTTATTTATTTATATATAGATGCTCTACTCTTTAATTAATACGTTATGAACGGCTCGGATTAAATTTTTAATATGGTGGTTAGATTCAAGAGGTGTGTGAGATACACTTCCGTTAACATGGACAAAAATGAGTGCGGATGTAAATTTTTAAAAACCACAAGGGCTACCGATGCAACAATGTGAATCACAGGAGGTGTAACCACACATTACCCAAACTATAGGAGGTATAGCGAAGTTTTCCCTATGGAAATTGACTTTTACACTCTCCTTTTTACTATTTACATTTATTTTTTTGTCTTTATTTTGTGTAAATTTACTCTATTACTCTTTAATGTGTAAAAAATAAACTTATAAAAAGGTAAAAAAGTAAAATCACATGAATAAGAATAAAAAAGAAAATATACATGATAAAAAGAGGAGTATAAAAGTCAATTCCTTTCTGTATTTATAAGTAACTCTCCGTTTGACAAAAAATAAAGAAAGACAGCCATAAATGACAAACGAAGCACGCAAACCAACGTTCAGAACTCCAAGGATAATTTGGAGACGAAACCCAGGTGAGCATCGGAAAAAGAACAGATAATCCCGAGAGAATTTTTTTACTATATTTTTCTCGGCGAAGATAGTTTCAGGGGGTGTTCCGGTATCTCTAAAAAGTATTTTTAAAAAAGAAGATGATTTTAAATAAAAAAATTATGTATTTATATAAATAATTTTTCTACTAATATGAAATTTATTTGATAGATCTCATTGAGATCTGTTATACAGTATCAAAAAAATTAAAAAAATATTTTTCATAATATTTGAATTTAAAAATTAAAAAAAAAGAACTTTTAAAATAAGAACAAAATTAAAGAACATTTAAAATAAGAACCCAAATTGTAACACCCCCATTGGGACCGTGCTATGGCTACCGACCATGGGTGGCCCAATTTTGCACTGACCACTTTGTAATTTAAAAAAAAATTAATTGGGCTAACAAAAAATCAGCTCAATTCGATATGTGTAAGTGCTCGATTCAATCTTTTTTATTTTTAACCATTTTTTGAAAATGAAAATATTAGATCGAAGACTTATATACATATCGAATTGAGCTGATTTTTCAAGGGCCAACTTGGTTAATTTTTAAAATTATTGAAAATTCTATGGACAGGACTCAGAATGGACTCCGCATGGCGATCCGTGCAAAATGGGGTCCCTCTTGGTCGTTTCCCCTAAGATTACCGGTTTAATTGAAACCCAAAATAAAAGATCATGACATTACGTAAATGAAAGTTTAGAGTTTCAATCAAGGGTAATTTGGTCAGATGAAAATATAGGAACGACTGGAGTACGTATTGTCGCAGTCGTGATCAGGAGCTTTCCTGGCATACCGCGCCACTCAAAATAGCCCCTTTCCGATGTAACGTTCGTATCCCACGCAGTCCCCAGACTCTCCACCTCTCTCTCTCTCTCTCTCTCTCTCTCTCCATATACACATACATACATATGCACACATATCGTCAGTCACACAGAACATACATTTCTCCATATCTGTAGATCTTTTGCAAAATGCACTAGCTCTCTCTCTCTCCGAATCTCGAATGAGTGAAGCAATCTACTAGTCTCTCTCTACTCTCACTCTTAGTCCTTCCTCGTCAATGGCGGTCAACTCCTGCGATGAGGTGAGTTTCTCAGCGCCGAATTTGTGTTAAGGTTGACTAATCGAGGTAATTCGGGCCCGGATCTTCTAATTTTAGCAGCATTTCGAGCGACCTTGTTGATATTCATTGTATACATTTTTGTCTTTGGAGATTTGCTCGAGAATTCTACAAATTCCATTCGCACTCCCTAAGGTGTCAGTTTGAAATCTCACGTGGGCAGTCCATTTAGAGTTTTGCTTTATTAATTGGGATGTCCGCAATTGGGCGGTGAGATTGGTCCCAGGATTAGTCAAGCTGCCAGAAAGCTAGCCTGGACACCTGAGATATTAAAAAAAAAAAATCCATTCGCAATTATGATGTTGACTTGATTTTTAGTCCAATGAGTAATGCTATTGTTTATCTAGATTTCTCATCTTTTCTTGGGCAATTTTTTTTTTTAGAAGTTCCGCTTGTTTAGTTGGTGCCTAGTTGACTATCGAAGACTCTGTTTGTTCATATGGAAAATGGTTCCACTGCCAAAAGGAAGTTTTCCTTCTTTCATTGTTCAAAAAGTCTAGAGCCACAAACTACAAACAAACACACACACTGGGGTGTGCAGTGTGTGTGGCCCCGCAAGGCCGCATGGCTTATGAGTGTGTGTAAGTGTTTCTGTGTTTGTTTGTGGTTGTAGACTTGTTGTTCTGTGTTTTTGTTGGCCTGAGTGTGTGTAAATCATAAATGAGCTTATTAAGAAAGCACGGATACGGACACACGATATTGCGGGGGACACGACGAAGAATATGCGTATATATTCGGATATCTATCTAGATATTTGTAGGAGCATTCCACTTGTGGAAAAATTAGCCATAAGTAATAGTATATTTGCAATTCTTATTGTTCCCTCTTCAAATATTACAAGTTGAACAAGGATTTTATTTGGTCAAAATTACTTATTTGTACCCTTTTCATCATAATTTTGGAGTATATACCCCTAAATAAGTTTTCAATATTATAAATTTATCCCGTCATGTTTCCTTCTGTGTTCAAGTTGAGACACGGGTGTCTGTGTTCAAGTTTCGAAGAAGTTGCTCTATGTGCTTTGTGAGCTTGAAAGGATAAAGTGCACAGTCAAATGGGGCTGTTTCTCATTCTGGTCTCATCGCAAGTATCTCGAATTTTTCTATTTTACATAGGAAGTATACTACGATATTTTAATCTTTAATGGTGGAAAATATCTATTTTTGAGATCCGCAGTTCTATCCTCCATCTATTTCTCTCCCTCTCAGAAACTGCAAGAAGACTATGTACATGTTTTTCTATGAATTCTGCTGCCCTTGTAAAAGGTGTGAATCATTCTAGTACTAGACGCGTAGATCATTTTAAAAAAAGTCTCCTGTTATTTTTTTTGTGTTCTAGTTTCTCGAACTTTCTTGCTTCACTGTTGTTAATTCAGTTTTAGTGATCCTACATTCCTATCTGATATCTGCCAGTCTATTAATTACTCCAAAATGGGCATTTCAATTTCCCTTCATGCAGGGCCAAGATGCCTATAGCATTTCAGTGTTACCCGATGCAGGCACCACTAATCTGCAATGTGAATCACAGTTAGCTTTCTTATGCGACTCAGAAGTTCTCAACCAATCCAATACGCAAATGTGCTTGGATGCTAAATTGAATTGCCAAAACTACATCAGTCTGGAGATGGAAAATGCAGAGGCTTATTCCCCTTGCATTGTGGATGTGGATATTGAAAACGGAAATTCAGGGACACCTAAAACCAATGACGACTCTAAGGAAAAGTTGAAGATTGAGGGTCCATTAATTGTAAGTTCTGTCTGTGTATAATTATACATGCAATCATACATCTATACGTACCTATAAACTCCCCCTTTGAGAGGAGGAAAATACAATTGGGTTCACAATGTGGCGTCCTGACTCCTGAAAGCATTTGACAAGTAGTCATTTGGCTAAACATGGTGTCACGGTGTCAGGCAGCCTATGTCTATAGCTTTACTATGTTGTTTACTTGAAACATGATTATCTATTTTTAACAACGGCTTAAAGACAGTGATAAAACAGCATTTGCAGAGGGCACTGCGGAGACAGATTAGCTTACAGCTTGGGAAGAAATTCATGCATCTTTTAGTGAATGACAGCCTTGAGTTACCCAAATTCTCTTCTAGAGGTATGTAAGCATCCTCTACTTTTTTGTTGGTGGATTAAATCTATTTTGGAACTCAAATCCAAAAATGGCATTTTCATTATGGCACCAAAAGTGCCATAATTCAGGTTGCTCACTGCTTTTTTCCCTCGGCATTCACAGCGGCTTGAACTTTTGTCCTTGGCATATTGTGCAGTGAGCAAGCTGAATGCATCACTTTTGCTGCTGTGAATAGAGTACTGCACTTGGCTTAAGGGTGTTTCCAGTGTATATATTCTCTTAATGGAGCCTCAATAGTGTACGAAATATGGAAGAAAAACTGAAATAAAGAGCACACACACAAAGAAGAAGAAGAAGAAACATTACTAATGGCACTAGGTATATGCTTGTGGACCTAATGGTTTAACCCATGCATAATATGCACACTATAAGCTCCTCAACTGGAAAAATGGCTAGCGCTGCAATTCCAAACTTTTGGTATAACGGCAGAATCATGCACTGACCAGGTATGGATCTGGTGGTGGTTGCATGTATGGATATAAACCCAATTTAGGTATTTCCTGCACAAGAAGATCTCAACATACAAATAATTATGCAAGGAAAAGTACAGATTGAGGGACTTGAACCCAAGACTTCCCGTGAACCAAAGGTTTAGTACACAATTAGGCGCCATCATTTGGCAGTCAATTGATGATTTTCTCTTAACTAGGAGAGATGCATACTGTACAGTAGTTTACAATCTTGCTTGTCTATCTCCGCAGATTACTGTCTCCGTCAATTGCCATTGCATGTCTATGTTTTACAACTTAATGGTATGTGATAATGTGTTTGAGGCTGCAGATCAATCAATGACTGATAAGGTCCATGAAAGTCCCAAGAACCGGACAAGGAAATATAAGCGTTCTGTTTCGATGAATGCAAGAAAAGTTGTTCTCCTCTTCTCTGCCTTGTAAGCTCAGACCCATCATATCCTATCCTTTAATTATGATAGAAGCTCATTTTAACACTATTTACCATGAATTGCAGTCGAACATTGTTTTAATTAGGTCCTAGATGTGGAACTTTAAAAGGATAATGGCTTTTTTTTCTTCTTTTCTTTTCATGCCAATTTGTTGGGAGCATGTTACTTGAACGAGGCAACAATGTGTGATCTAGTCCTTAGTCTTTTGTCTCCTTTCATTTTTATGAATCAGTAGACAAACGAACAGGCGTGCAATTACCATGACTAAATATTTGAATAACGGTCTTGCTATTGTCAGCCCATTGGGCTGACGATAAGCACACTAGAAAACAAGAAAAACACGTATTTCTGTGTACTTTTTATACCCTTTAATACACATTCACACACTCACTATTGTCAGCCCATTGGGCTGATTTTAGAATTTTCCTTTGAACAAAGCCAAGATGAGATCTTGTTGTGCATAAGCTTTGCTGGTATTATATACTTCTAGTGAATTAGCTCAGAGTATGTAAGCGACGAATGCGGGGATGTGCATTTTTGAGGTAAGATAACTAAGACACAAGATATGTTGAAAATTCCCAATGAAGAGAGATACATGAGAATGGTTTGAACTGGGGCAGGATGATTATGTGTGAAATATCAAATATGGTGGGAGAGACAAAAGCAGAAGTATGTGTAGGCTAGAGGATTAACCAATCAAGTCATGTCCAATTATAATGAACTTCAGTAGAGTATTATTAAGACTTGTACAAATAAAAAGGCAGCGATTGGTGTCCCTAATCATAATTGTCTAGAGTATAAGGGATGTAGATGGTATGTGAGCGGATTTAGGCATATCCAATTCGACATTTGGAACAAGTGAGAGGAGCAATATGAAAGGACAATGACATCCTTTAGTTGTATGGAACATGAAAAAGACTAGCAAAATTGCATGGGAGTCTCGTATGTATCTCAACAGGCAGGGGTAAGCATGATGCCTTGAGTTGAGACCAGTTTTTCCTTTTCTATGAAGTCACTGATACTTTATCCTACCTCCTTTGGAAATTATTTCTTCTTTATAGCTTGTTATTTCAGCTTAGGTTTTAATGTTGGAGCTTCTGGAATTCGTAGCAAAACTAACTAAAGAGAAGTGGGGGCAGAGACAACATTTCCAATAAAATATTAGGCCTCTGAAAATTTGCATGGGAAAATGATTGGTCACATTTTTGCGTGACTATTCTGCTGTTGGACATGTGTTTTCTTTCTTAATTGAATAGAATTCATTTATGCAAACTTAAGTAACTCTACTTCCGGTCCTTTCCTGATCGTTGAGTTTTCGATTTTCTCTTCAGGTCCAGTGTGGGAACAATAATCCTCATATACTTAACACTCAGAGTGAGACAGATTGGTGACGGCTCCATTCACAACTGATGAGTTCTACATTTCCATCTCCTCCGGTGTTTGATCTTCCTTTTGTGACCGAGTCTTTCTCTGAGACTGCTGTTAGAGTTTTCATTTCCATTTCTGTTTTTTGTTTCAATTTTAAGCCTCCCTTTCGAGTTGTTCTTTTTTCTTCCCTGTACATAGATGAATTTGAATTTATTGTTCTTCTAATCGCTATCCAGTATTTTACAAGCCACGCAGGCCATGCTACTACTGTGTCTAGGACTTGAGGGGAGCCATACACATCTTTAGCTAAACCAGAGAATAGTCTTTCCGGGACATGAGGAAGAATTTTTACGAGTATTATTAGCGAGGCACCAAATCATGAGTTCAAATCCTTTGCATAAAATTTTCCATGTTGTTCTGGTGCATTTTTTGACAGTTGGATCACGTGTTAAAATATCCAACTGTCAAAAAATGCACCGTACCAATAGTGCAAAGAAATTTGGATGCGGAAGGCCTGAGGCCTGAGGGGTCAAATTACGTGCTGCTAATGGTTTTTCAAAGTCAGTGCCAAATTTTGAATTGCTAGAATGCCAAAATACTCAGAATTATCTGGTGAAGAAAAACTGTGGCCCATCAAGAGAGGTAGACACTCTTAAGATTTGCCTGAGCCAATTTCTGTGCCAAATACATGATTCAGCAAAGTTATAACTTTTTGGCTAAGAAATAGGGATAATTTTTTTGTGAAATTATGTTCAACTATGGCATTTGACAAAGGAAATGGCTTTTAGGTAGAAGCTGACGCAAGTAAACTTTAACAGATATTATAGCACCCGAACGAAGGCTCTCAACACTCAGAGTCACTCATCAATTCACACCAATTCAAGCAAGAAATTACAGAACAAAAAACTCTACCAAGAGGACCGTGTGCTGCTCCGGGGGAACCAGCAAGCCACGGCACCACCATCACCACTGCAGACTGCCACTAGTACCGGAACTCTTCTCAGGCTTGAACCTGCCACCGCCATCCTGATTATCGAGCCAAGGCAACCTGTGTTTCCAGTTCGACTTGGATGGTCACTCCTTGATCATGCTGCTCTGCGGAAACAAATCCTGTGATGTCGACAGCGGCCTCTTCAGAGTCACGTATGCCTTTTTGTAATTCGGTTTCGCAATCACCCAACCGCCCCTATTTTTCTTCTTCCCTTTCATGTTCAGGGTGTTTACCTTCTCGACCTCGAATCCGTACCTGGCCTCCAAAACATTCTTAATATCGATCTGTCGATCAGATCATGCAAAGAAACACAATAAATACACATCACCAAACCAAATCGACTCTGAAGCCCAATTAGTTATGGTCAATACATGAACTAGGAACCCATTGAGCTCTGTCGGGTGCATTGTCGTTCCTGATTATATCCCGATTAAAATAAATTGGGAAGGCACTACAGAAAAGCTATAATTTCATTGATTATAGCCTTTGACCGAGTGCAGAATAACCAAAAACAAATCATAGAATCAACTCTAATTGATTGACACAAGACTCAAATTAATTAGATTTGGTCTTTCATACGTATATATTCATACACTGGCACACACACACAGAGAGAGAGAGAGAGAGAGAGAGAGAGAGAGATTTGACCTTGGAAGCATGAGGGATGGTTTTGAGGGAGATTTCTTTGATGGGTGAGAGAGAAGATGGCATGAGAAGCTGAATGGGGAGGTCGAGTAAGCTACTGATACCCATCTTTGATCGTTTTTTCTTGTTTGTGTTTCTTTCTTTCGTTCCTTGCGGTTTTCCGGCGATCGGAGGATGTCGTTGAACCCTGCAAAAACCCTGCGATTTGATTTTGTTTCGTGGGGAGTCCTAATCAGGTGAAGTTATGTTTGGGCTAAAACAAGGAGATCGTATTGGGCTTGTGATGGTAACCGGTGGGCTAACTAAAAGGGCCAATGGGGACAACACGTGGTGGGTCCCGGAACGATGACGATCGTGATCGCATTAGAATAATGATTTTCTCACTCATTTTTTTGATAAATGCGCTCTATTATAGTACTATTTCTTTTGATAGGAGTTTTTTCATATATTATAGTACATTCATAAAAAAGGAAAGCATGAGAATCATCTGTCTTGATTATAAATCTTATACTAACATAATAACAATGGAAAAGCTTCTTTTTTTTATAATCAAGACAATGGAAAAGATAGGAAGCATCTTTTTTATAGGGTGTCATGTTTTAATAGTTATCATTAATGATTACACAGAAAACAACAATGCCACACACACTAGTGGATTATTATAGCTTTTTTTTTTTGGCACAAATATTCTTTGCATAGATGGGTCAGTGGAGCCCGCTTTGGAATCCTCGGAAATGATTTAATTCTTTAATTAATTTTAAAAATAAGTATTTATTTTTTTAATTAAAAGTGATTTATTATTAGAGAATGACCTATCTCGTAAAACGAAAAATAAGTACTTAAAAATTACAGTAAGAATCATAGTGGAACGAGCCCTTAATCAAATACATGTAAGTGCTTGATGATTAATTTGGCTTTATTTAAGATATTTGTAATGAATTTCGTTATATAAGTGTCGATGGACAGTTATAATTAATATAGTCTTTTTCATTTTGTAAAAAAAAATCTATATTAATAACAGTCCTTGCTCTCAACATATACAAAAGAGGAAGACCTTGCTCTCAACATGTACAAAAATAACCTATGAGGAAGACCTTGCTCTCAACATAAGAGAACGAAGCTGCTATCTATGATTTATGTATATTTTATTTCTCACACATCAACCAAGTATTTTTACAATAAAATTTTCTTATAGTTGGAAATGTAAAAGCCTAATCTATTGAATTAGGAAAATGCTAACATCCACTCCCCTTTAAAGACGGAGGATATTAGGTAAAAGTTGTATTGATTTTATAGGAAAAGTGTATTGATATATGTGAAAGTGTATTATTAATATTCGCGAGATATGTATTGATATCCGAACTTATTTAAAATTATTGACATATTATCCTCGAACCAGGGTGAGTGCTATGCAGGAGGTGCACAACACCGTGCTGTGCACAATCTGAGCTATTTGTTTGGTAATCCAACGGTTCAAATTTCATCTCAGTAATGAACAGCTCGAATGCTATACGGTGGAGATGACATCTGAACTGTTGGATTGCCGAACGAACAGCTCAGATGGTGTACAACACGGTGTTGTGCACCTCTTGCACAACACCATCCCCGTTTTTAGTGTCAGGACCGATTAAAATAAGAGCCTTGCTTCCCCGTTTGAAATACCCCCGATAGCCCCACCCCTTAACTAATGCTGTGTTCCCGAATTGCTCACACCTGAAAAAAATAAAATGAAGAATAATCAAGTTACTACGGTGATAGAGCATTTTGTCAAAAAAAACTTTTCATCCACACTCCATAATAGTTGCTCGAAGATGGTATTGCTCGAAGCAGCAATGGAGCATGCACAGATCACCAAATATTTAAAATTCTTTATTTATTTATTTACTTAATTTCATATCTTTATTTATTTGATTAACTCAAATTATATGTTCAATTAAATTTGACTTTATATTTAAAGAACTTTGTATTCCCTGCATCCCATTATCATTGTCCATTATTCTGTTTCTCTTTTTTATGTCTTTTGTCTATATCTTTTAGTGTGAATCTTAAAAAATATGCAATATGGATCTTGTTTAATAGATCTCGATTAGTTCTATAATACAAAATTTTCAAAATTATAAAAAATATTATAGATTGAAAGATATAAGCAATTTAAAAATGACACGCAATTCAATAATGGATAATGAAAATGTGACGGAGGGAGTACGGATGCATGGTTCCACCACCATAATGACATGGGTGGTACAGGGTGTAAAAAAAACTTGCTCGAACCAATTCAGTGAGCGTAGTAGCTTGTCTGCCTAACTCCATGCTGGATAAATCACATCGTATAGATCCTTATTTTGTCCAATGTCACGCTCTCGATTTTCAATATAAATAAATAAACCTTTTCGACAAAAAAAATCCTAGTATAAGATAAATAATACCCAAAATAGTTCCCACCTGTTTAATTTACAAACAAGTCCCCAGTTTAAGGAAATATACAACTTTGGCACACCGGCCCCAAAATAGACTTAAGTACGAGTACGAGTATGAACAAATTGTTAAGTCACAAATGGTTTGATCAAAAGAAAATTCCTGAATGAATAGTTGCAAACCCATTTTTATCAAAAGAAAGTCAATTACAAAGATGATTGAGTAACTAGAATATAGTTTGCTTCAAAAATGTCTTCACATCTCAACACTCGATATATACACCCTATTGGCCGGCATTTAAACTTGAAAAGAAAGATTGGGTTGAGCTATATTAGTCCAGTAGAAAAATCTTTATGAAATCTATATGTGAATGAGATGATAAATGTAGACACAATGAATCAAGCTACATGACAAGTCCTTTAAGCAAGATGTAAGTTATTAATGATTCTAAATCTTTAGAGCATAAGGAATAAGCACGCAATAATACATCTAATAATTGCTTGTAATAACACCATTCATTAGTATCAAAACTTTCTCACACATATACATATGCACATTCCTTCCACCAAATTATCACCCCTTGCGATTCTGTATTTCCACTCCTTGCGTTACAATAAACTCCACCCATTGCGATTTTGTATTTCCATTCCTTGCGTTACAGTAAACTTCACCCCTTGCGATTCCGTATTTTCACCTCTTGCGTTACGACAAATTCCACACATTCCAATATAAACAAGCACGCCACAAATACCTCATAGGCCGTAACAATCAAGACAATAAAGAAATGCAATCCTTAAGCCATAAGGTATTTCGCCCGAACCATAAATAACAATCAATTACTAATATCACACGAATTCACCTCATAACATGTAAAGAAAGAGAGAAATCTCTACCAAAGTGGATTTTGAGCAAAATCCTAAGTCTACCAAGTGTTATAAGCTTGAATCCACCAAGAAGAAACTCCACCCAATCTTTGCTACAAGATCTAGAGTAGATATAACGCAAAAATAATATAAATAAGCATAGATCAACAAGTGATTGAGAGGAGAGAGAGAAAAACGTGATTGAGAGTCAAAGAGTGAGAGCAAGAATATAAAACTTACCCCTTGTTCACTAAATGCAAGAATCAAGTGAATTTGATGTAGGAATCCCTTGAATCTTGAAAATTTGAGGTAGAAATCAAGAAATTTGAGTGAGATTGGAGTGGGGTAAGTGAGAGAGGGTGTTTCCAGATCTATTTCATGGATTTTTAGTGTAAAAAATGGTAAATGGGGTATTTTATAGTGGGTTGAAAAGCGAGCTGAAATTTCAGAAAATCGACAGCGGGTACTAGTACTGGGCGATTCCTAGTACCGATACTGGAATTCCAAAAATGTCAAATGACACAACTTCTAGACAATGGGTACCAGTACTGGGCGATTCCTAGTATCGGTACTGGAACCCAAAAAATATGCCAAACGACACAACTTCTAGACAATGGGTACCGGTATTGGGCAAAATGCAATACCGGTACTAGCTGAAGAAAAAAAAATGAATTTTTTTTTATTGACGGACATCGAATCAAACTCCGCTTACTACCAACACCTCCAATCATCATTATAACCTCAAAATACGATATTCCACATATTTAAACGGTTAAAGAAAATATAATAATTCACGGGTCTTTACATCGAATCTTTTCGTTAAGCTCCTCTTGTACTCGATCTTAATCATCTTCACCATACCCGATTTGCGCGGCTATCGCTCTGAATCCACAATGATCGTCACCTCGGAAGTTAACAGTGTGGGAAATATAACGCTGATAAGTCTCAGGTAATTGCTGAATGTAAGGATCACAGATGTGTGGAACTGGAGATTGAACATGGATTGATTGAGTGTTGTGAACCCCTGACCCCCTCCCACGTCTCCCGCTCCCTCTCACTTGTGATGTTGCAATCGGTTGAGCGACCGGTACATTCAAAGTTGATATAGATGCAACCCTAGATCCTGAAGTGGATGCTTCTAAAAAAGAAGGTATGTGATGTCTACTTTGCTCATCTCTACCTGCAGGTCCACCTCTATGTTCTGTGTTGTACGATGGAGCTCGAACTATGCTATGAGATGGATTTGTCATATCAATAAGCTGTAATGAATCCAAAGAATAGCTTTAGGCTTTTAAGATGAACCCAAATAATATCAGTAATTTCGTTGGTATTTGGATTTATAAGAAATTCATGGAGGTATTCTTTCTTAATTAATTGACCTAAGACATACTGAGTAGGAGTTAGACCGCCTAATTTGGCTTCTTGATTTGTGAAAATGGTGTTGTAAATACTCTTGATTCCCGTAGTATTTGATGGATCTTTTTCCTTCAAAATATTAAGAATTTCACGAGGCGCGGTGCTGTTGGCAATATCGACCACAAATTATTTCTCCATTGGTTTTAATCTTGACGGATACTCGTGGCCATCAATGTGTTCCGCTGGTTCATGGTTATGAAATTACAGGAAACCCTTAAACGCCAGATGACACCGTCTGGAGGTATTAGTTTACCTCATAGCTCAAATGGGTAATCTCATTTTTTAGTCCCAGTATTCCTTTGCAAAAGATTGCCCTTTAACCATATACCGTGGCAGTTTGTACTTTCCTCCTCTTTCACAACCAATAATACATTTTGACAGCTTGGTGCTTTTTAAATTAGTGAAAATTTTAATAACCACCACAATGCCATTTTCCAGACCAACTCTATACACCCAAGATAACATATCTTCTCTACTTTCAAAAATCTATAAAAAAAAAAATAACGAGTATGTATAAGTACAATTTTAATCAGTCTTAACATATTTTCTCTACTTTTAAAATAAATAACGAATATGCATAAGAACAACGGTAATAACTAACCTAATCAGTGATAAATTCGGGTGTATAATTGCGACCATCGTGGGAGATGCTCTCCCCACTAGAAACATCATTATCAAATGACTAATTATCTGAAATTGAAAAGTTGTAGTCATCCATTATCCCGCCTCGAATTTTCCGCTGTGGCGTTCCTAGAAAAATTGGGATTCCCTGTGGCACTAAAACCAAACACTTTTTTTTTCTTCTTAGGCCATCCACAGTGGTATAATCAAAAGTCAGTTGTTGTTAAAGTTAACAATATTGGTGCAAAAAACGGCTCACAATGGTATAATCAAATTTAGCAACATCCTTAGAAATAATCAAATTTTGGGCTTTAGATAACCAAAACTAACAACCTTTTTCAATAATCAAAATTTGTGAACCCCACACCACATAAGCTAATTGGTTCCAAAATTTATATACACGCGTATTTCAACTAGTATTTTCTTCTTCTCTTCTTCATTTATTTTATATCTTCTTCACTTCAACCACAAACTGTTTATCTTTCTTTTCTTCCAAAAGTGAAGCTCATATTTCTCGATCATCTACAATTTAACCCATCGTTACCAGATTAAGGTATTTCACTACTTTTTTCCCATTTCTATTTTAGGCTGCATTTTTATGAACTTAACTTAAATTTGAAAATTGTTTTTATTTGAATTTTTTTCGCATTTGTTAGTTTTGCTCTAAATTTTTATGGATTATTGATTCGTCTCGATAAGAGGAATCGGAAAAGTATATTTTTTTTTTACTTTTACCCAAGTATTTTGAGAAATAATCATTTTTTAGCAAAAATAATAATTTTTTCGACTAAAAAGTGGTTATTCTTTTTTGTTCCTCCCCTTATGGTTGAGTAAATGAAGAACCTTACAAAGAAAAAAAGGAAGAACCTTGCATTCTTTTCCAAATTCAAGAACACATCTGATTTTTTTGAAAGATGGTGGATTTGTGATATAGGCTACAGGAATAGGAAGAAAAAAAAAGTTTCGATGTTGTTTTGATAGATAACACTAGGAAGAACACTATATGTTCGATATATTTTTGCCAAAAAAAAAATCATAATGGAGGAAAGTGAATGACGGAAAACAGAGGGGAAGAGATAGATTGTGTGAAATTGCATTGGACTCCTTCTTATTTTGGTTATAGACTAAAAGTGACCATTGTGAACCTTAATATTGTTAAGCTTAGCAACCTCTTAAGTGAATAATCAAAAGATGATGTGTCAACTTTTGATTATCCATTTTTAATTATAGCACTATGGATGGCCTTACAGGAGTTTATGACGAAATCCTAAGGAAAATAGGAATACATGACTTCTTAGTAGAATCTATGTACACAAAACTCTTATATGCCTTTGAAACACAAAATCCTCCTTTTATAGTTTTTAGAAATAACATTTTTGGCACATGAATTCACATTTTTGGACCAGCCGATCGCCTCCTTATCTTGGCACACGAATCAACATTTTTGTTTCATTTTGTCTGGTCTTTTTTTTAAACTAATAATAGGCCACATTTATTAATTAGCACACAAATCAACATTTTCGGCTTCTCAAATTCGGTGATTAAATGGACTGATCTTTGTAGTACTGTAATTGTCCCAAGAAGATTTTAGACTGTCTAAAATTATCAACGTTGTCCGATCAAGTCTCGAGATATGTCAATTTTCTCATATCGGCGCGCACATTACAATAGTGAGGTTAAAGGAAAAAAAGAAATAGATAAATAGATAAACAAGGAAATAAATAAGAAATGAAGTTACATGAACAATATTAAATAAATAAGATAAAAGAATTAAAAAAATAAAAAAAATTAGTTAAAAGGGAGGGATATTTCGGATAAATAAAAGAGAAAAAGTATATAAAAAAATTTTATTAAATAAAAGAGAAAAAAGATATAAAGAAAAAGAGAAAAATATATAAATAAATAAATTAATTAAAAAAATAAGATAAAAGAATTAAAAAATTAAATAAAAAATAAAATTTAGTTAAAAAGAAAAGATATTTCGGACTTTTTGCATGGGACCCATGGAATGTGTGTCATGGGGTGAAAAAAGCAAATTACTTTATAATGTGCCCCGAATATCTTATGGAAAAGACCCCCAGAAAATATTCAACTGCACGTCTGCACCCAAGCATTTCCTACAATTTCCAGATTCGCATGTCCGGGCCCACCACAGGAATCTTCAAAAGCACTGCCCTAAGAGCATCACAATGTAATAATTAAAATTAAAAATTGCTAAAATTAATAATATGTACTTAAAAAATATCACATTATAATAATTAAAATTAGTAATTTTTTAACCAATAATTAAATTTAGACATTTGAATAATCAAAAGTAATAATATGAGACTTTACATTATTAACTTTAGGAATCCTTTAAATGAATAATCAAAAGCTGACATGGTAAATTTTGATTATTTATCTTTAATAATTACATTGCGGATGCTTAAACCCTAATTAAAACATTGGTAAATACTAACTGGAATCTTTTGAAAATCAGGTCCTAATCGACGGCTGCGATCAAATTGAGAAAGCGATAGTATATCGCATGAAAATTCAGCAGCCTGCGTCCTTCATTTCGCTCAAGTCTTAACGCTGTCTACGAGTCTCTTGCCAGAGGTCAGAGAGAGAGGCAGATATAGAGAGAGAAACTGAGAATTTTGCACACAAACACACAGAGAGAGAGAGAGAGAGAGAGAGAGAGAGAGAGAGAGAGGCGACATGTGCGGAATACTAGCGGTTTTTGGCTGTGTGGACAACTCTCAGGCCAAACGGTCCAGAATCATCGAACTATCGCGAAGGTAATTTCAAACTCAGTTTTGTAATTTCATTTTGGTGTCTAATTTTGGTTTCTATTTGATTCCATTTCCAATGTGTGAACCTTGGCCAGTAGTGCCGAGTGGTTTGCTCTCTTTTTAGGACTTATTGAGTCGTTCGAGTTGAAAGAATTGATTGGAATGTGGATTGGTCAACAATGAATGCTCGGATTTTTGTTGATTATCGTTTGGTTCATTGGCTTGGCTACGGAGATGAAAGGGAGTAATTTGATTGTCTTACCAGTTACCAGGAACTTTCTATAAACACCCAGAAAGAAATAATAGGAATTTGGAAACTGTAAAATTCATAGGGCACATATAGGCAATGAAAGAACAACCTTTCTAGGACCCACACATACACCGTACACAAATTTTGGTTTGGGTTTTGAGGGAGGTTTGGGGTAATGAGTGGAGAGAGATAGATAAAGAGATGAGAGTAATAATTGGAGAGAAAACTTGTTGTTGGGTTTTGTGACCCAAAGCGAACACGAGTCTTACACACACACTCACATGAGTGGTGGGTCCCATAGACATTGCACGTAAGCATTTGTTTATGTGTGTGTGGTGTCAGAAATTTTAATGAAACGAATGGGTAACGAACATGTGTGGGCGGTCACACTACATAATTTCGGTTATTTTGATCAAATCCTTCTATAACGATAGTGATTTTTTTTTAATCCTACGGGTTGCCTCACATCTGCGTTTTGGTCCATCCCTTCGTAAAATGCCTCAATTTTGATGGGTTAAGGAACACAGATATTGGAGATATATGAGAAGCTCAATTCAAGTACTAGATAAGATATGTTGACGTGGTATGCTTGTTGGATTAATTTTTTGGTGGTAAATAATGCTTGTTGTATGACTAGAGGTCGTGCTTGTTTTAATTTCATGTGTTTGTTCTGTTGAAGTTGGTTTCCTCGTTGCTGAAATTTGCTTTCTACTTTTGTTTCTGTTTCGTTTTGCCTGTTGCTTGAATTGTGGACAGGTCTATGGACTTCCCTTTTGTGATTAACAATGTCATTGAGGGCAACCTCTGAAAATTGAACTTAGTTAAGAAGTATTGGTGGCAAAAGGGGCTGAGAAAAGTAAATTATATTGTAAGGCTTGATAACATGCAGAGTGACGTGGTTTCCGATGGGGTGAAATAGGGTGTTTGGACTTACAGAGCATGACTTCTCATGTTCTGAAACTGCTATTGATCTTTTTGTTTAAAATGTGCAAGTATCTTTTCTTTAGGATGTGATGTGATGTTACTGCTGGATTTGGTATCAATTTAGAATGGGATTAGTGTTATTATTTACCATGATTTTGGATATGTAGATTGCGCCATAGAGGTCCTGATTGGAGTGGCTTACATTGTCATGACAACTGTTACCTTGCTCATCAGCGATTAGCTATTGTGGATCCTGCCTCTGGTGATCAGCCTCTTTACAATGAAGACAAGACAGTTGTTGTCACTGTAAGTCAATTTCTGTCTTTACCATGTTCTCATTGCACCAGTTTGGGTTTACAAAATCAGTTCTTGATATGCAATTTTGATATTTGAGGATATAATCATTTTGCATTCCTATACTATAGTCCTAGTGGTAACATCTTTTGTGATCTAGAGTCTTGTACAGATGTCACACATTACATGTTGATGTTTGGATAAATATAGTATTTGTTCTAGCTTGACTATTTGTATTTAGAAGATTAACTTCTCACTTTAGCTTGAAAACGATATAGAGCAAAGGAACAAGTATAGGTCAAAAGTCATTTCTTGGTTCTTATGAGCTCAGTGGCATATACGTAGTACCAGTACCAGGTTGTTGGAAAAGGATGACATTTAGGAATCCAAGTTATGATCTGGTGTTCACCCTACACATTTAGTTGGGTATGAGTGACACGAACACTTTTATACGACTGATGTAGATACCAAGGCTGAAACCTGTAGGGTGGCCTTGCTGATTTTCAAACAGAGATATGACTTACGAGTAAAATTTAGCATCCGTTTTCGGCAGTAAATAGAAGGATTACATGGATGGATTTTTTGGAGTCCACAATGATGGAAGTTATGGGAATAGAGGTCTTTAGTGGAGAGTGGCGTAACTGCATACAAAGATGAACTCTGCTTGATGCCAATTTTTGGTGGGGAAATGTTTGACGGGTAAGAGTTTTTACTTTTAGGAGCTGATTTTGGCTCTGAAGACAGATGTTTGTCTTCTGTGATTTAGTTTTATTGGTTTATGGTGTTTAACGTGATGTACCATGAGTAACGTGTGAAGTCCATGTATGAATGTTATTCCAAGTCTATAGAATATGCTTAAGTCAATCTGATTTGACTGGGCCTGTTTGATAAAGCTGAAATATAAGTACTGGAGGTTTTTTAGTGGCGCATGAATTTGGAAATTTAAATACATTTTTCTTTTGATAAATAAAATCAAGTAGAACTTTTCCCACCTGAAATTCTGAGATCAACATGTTAGTTGAGAATAAGATTATAAACCTCATTGATTCATAAGATTACGATATGTGGTTCAAAGAAAATTGAAAACGGTACTACTCTGGGAGTTTTTTTGCTTTATCAAATTCGTCCTTTATGAATTTTCCTTTGCTATATCAAGCTGCCAAATGTCGGATGGGGAAAAAGGTTTTGTTTGCTTTATCAATTTTTTTCAGAGCTTTCTGCTGACAGTAGTTCTGTTATGTTTCTTTTTTCATTCCCTTTTGTTTTTCCACCCATTGCAGTTTCAGCTTTGTCTACCTATCTTTAGTCCTCTCAAGGATTATCAGTGTATCATGTAGGTTATAAATATAGAAATCCTGTTCTCATTGCCATTTACTTGGTCCACCCTATGGCTTTATGAACTCAGTCCTCATGCAGTCATGCTTGATTTCTGTTGCTTCCTTTTTTAGGTTAACGGGGAGATATATAACCATAGAAAGTTGAGAGAAAAGCTGATGTCTCACCAGTTCCGAACTGGAAGTGATTGTGAAGTGATTGCCCACCTTGTAAGTGCTTGACTAAGTGTTGAGAAGAAGATCACGTGTTTATTCTGATAGAGATCTTTGATGTTTGGTGCTTTTCTTATATATCAGAAAAGATGTCTACTTCCCTAATTGCCTAAATAGAGTAGTTGGTTATTTTTCTCAATTACCCCAAAAAAAGGTTGTTTCATTTCTTTCTTTGTTTTTCATTTTCACTTTCTGGATTAAATTGTCCTCTTTCTTCTCAATTGTTTCTTTGATTTCATCACTTGTCCTAGTATGAAGAATATGGAGAAGAATTTGTGGACATGTTGGATGGGATGTTCTCCTTTGTCCTCCTTGACACCCGTGACAAAAGTTTCATTGCTGCTCGGGATGCCATTGGCATTACCCCACTCTACATGGGCTGGGGTCTTGATGGTATGGAAGTGTATTTCATCAGTTTTATGGTTTTGTTGTGACATGTAAATTAAATCTTGTCATTGTATATGCGATTTGCTCTTTTATACTGCTGTATCAATACTATGTTTATTTTCGGGTAATCAAGTTGAGCTCATCTTCTGGTGTTTATTTACTTGACGACTTATTTTGTATCTCTTTTTATGAATTTGCTTGGGTTGGCAATCTTGACCCAGACTGTGACGTTGGTTTGAAGTTTGGTGTCAGTTGCTTATGACTGTGTAAAGGATCAAAGTTCATGATTTTGCATTGTCAGTGGTTGAGTCGAATTTCTGATTGTAGTTGTCATATCATTTTCTTTTTTTCTATACCACCACTGACTAAGGGCTACTTTTTTTTTGCAGGTTCTGTTTGGTTTGCTTCAGAAATGAAAGCGCTAAGTGATGATTGTGAACGATTCATTTCCTTCCCTCCTGGTCACATATACTCTAGCAAACAGGGTATGCACATATTAACTCATTCTGGATTGAAGTATTTCTGCATTTAAATTTTAGATTGTATAGGCTTTCTTAGATGGTTAACTCATTAGTCCAGCACTTGATTCCATAGCCTCTCCTAGCAATTAGTGATCTGTATGGAAATGTTATGATCTATTTAGTCTTTCTTTCCTGTGCAGAAAGAAGTTTGCCTTTCCCAAATAAATGCAACTCCATATAATTAATTTTCAAACGAAGCTTTAATCACATCAATTGCACAATAGCAGCATTTTGTTTGTGGAAGCAACTATACTTCAAGGAAAAAGGACCTAGAAGACAGTCATTTTGTTTAGCGGTAACTATGTGACATTTTGAAGAACTGAGAGGGGTTTCTAGATTGCACCATCATTCTCTGTTAGACTGTTACTGATATCTACCTCCGTTTTTCACTCTATGAACTGTACTGATTGTTCTGAGTTCGCAAGCGATGCTAACTATTTAGTTTCTTAATGCGACATTTCAGGAGGGCTCAGAAGGTGGTATAACCCACCATGGTTCTTGGAACATATACCTTCCGCTCCATACGATCCCCTAGTCTTACGTGAGGCCTTTGAGAAGGTTTATCTCCTATACCCTGTTATCTCTTCATTAATTTTGTTTCTATTTTGTTAATGTACTGGCTCTGATTCGTCATGGAGTATGAAAGAAAGGAAGCATAGTGATGGCTAAGAAAATCTAATATTGTACCCATTCTTATTGTTGATCATGAGATCTGATTACCTTTTTGCGCTTGGGGCAATGACGTAGCTAATGAGGTTATAACTGAGGCACGTCAATTGCTGGTTGAAAACTATTGTTATATGCAACACCAATTCTACCTATTGCCTTTGTATCAAGTGAGCTTGAGTTGAGATTTAGGAAGGCCCATAATAGGTCTTGTCCAAAATAATCATCAATGCAAGTTTCTACTTATGAGTCATAGTCTAGGATGTTTATGTAGAGAATACATGCACTTGTTGCCTTGCCCAAATGCTCTAGCAAATTGAATTGCTATTGGGCTGATTTTCTTTAATTCAGATTTGGAAAAGCCATTTTCATTGTTATGTGGCATCTTGTAAAGAAGAATCGGGTTCTAACTTATAATTGGAAAGTAGTTTCAAGTAAGACAAAACATGTTGAATGAGATTTTCCAAGATTTCCTTGTACATTGTGGTACTTACTTGGGAATTTCAATATGTAACCATGGGTTTTATGAATGTTTGCTATATTTTAAGATTTTGTGGGACCTTTGAATAAAGGGGTTCATGGGGAGAAAATTTATCGACTTTTGAGGTGGCAAAGAACTTTCAAAAAGTTTTCCTTGTTGCATTTCTGTAAGTCCAAGTATCGTAGGAACCTACCAAAAGTAGGGGTGTCAAACGGGTGGGTTGTAAATGGGTTAGGTTTTTAATGGCTCATTAACCCATTTATAACCCAATTATCTAGATAATTGGTACCCATACCCAATCCGGTCCATTTCTTTAGAATGAATCTTGCTCGCTCCTTAACCCAATTATATATCCAATTATGCAATCACATATGAAAAAGATGTTTACACACAAAAGTGGGGTAGCTTTAGTAAATTTCGGTTTCGGTGTGGCATTAGCAATTTTGTTTTCGTGGTGTTAGTAAATTTTGGTGTGACAGTAGTGATTATGCTATTGTGGTAGTAGTTTGTGTTATTAACTTATTGGGTCATATAGTTTGACCCATTTGACTCAGTTAACCACCCATTTAAGACTCATTTGAGATGAGTCAAACTGGGTGAAGACCCATTGGGACCCATCTCATAAGTGAGTCAGGCTTGATTGAACTTAGAGTGGGTGAGTTTGGATGGTGTCATGGGTTTGGGTCAATATTGACACTCCTAGCAAAAAAAGTAACCGGAGAAAACTTATACAACAATAACAGTACCCATGTAATCCCAACTGGATGGGGGTATGGGCGGGGGACAGTGTTCTAAATGGCGGCTGCCTTGGCGCTCGACGGCAGCGCCATGATTTCACCCTCGGCGGCTCGTTTGGCGGATTTGGAGATTTGGTGGAACTTGGCGGCTAAGAGAGATTTGGCAGAGCTAGGCGGTGTCTTGGCGGAGCTAGGCGGCCATCTTGGCGGGCTTGGCGGAGCTTAATTGCCTTTAAAATATTAATAAAATATATTTTAAAAAAAATGCTGAATCGCTCGGCGGCGCCTGCCGCCCGACTAGCGCCGAGTGCCATTTAGAACACTGGCGGGGGAAGACCCAAGATAGGCACCTACCCTATAAAAGGTGCAACTTTTCTCCCCCTTGAATTGTATATTCATCTGGAAAAGCGTTTGTTATTCATCCTTTAATTGCATTCTTTTGTGTCCTTTTTTTTTGTTTTTTTGTGTGTGTGATAGTTAGGACTCGGGAAAAAGAAAAGAAAAGCCTCGTTTGTTGCAAAACTAAGTTTTTTAGGAGGTCAGGGGAAGGGCCATGGCAAGTGAAATACATATAGTTGTATAGATAACTAACTCTTAAATTACTAATTTTAGAAAGTAAGTACTCCCTCCGTCCCTCATGTTAGTCTCTTATTCTATTTTGAGATATGCCAAAATATTGGTCCTCTTTGAAGAGTCTAGCCAAAAGTATTTTAAATTTCCAAAGGTGGAATCTCATAAATGATTAGAAATATTCTTAGAAAAAGTGAGAATTGAGGGCAATATGGAAGTCAAAGCTAACTTTCTAAGGAGAGAAATGCATGTCCCCTTAAAAGGTTGAACTACAGGGACTAACATTGAGGGACGGAGAGAGTAGAAAGCTTGTACATCTAACACATTATGTTCCATTAATAATTGGTTGTTCTAGGTAAGATGGTCTTATGTGTTGCACATTCCCTCGTTTACTGCGACCCTGCTTATGTGGTGCAATGTAGCTGTTCTGTGTACTACAATGATCAGTTTGATATGCAGAAGAGTCGGAGCTGCAGATCTGCTCTTTTTCGTACTCCATGACCCCGCCCTTTCTTTGTTTTCCCATAAGAGGAAAAAACTTTCTGAATATTAAGCTAGTATACTTGTTGGCATTTTACTTTGGCTGATGATTGACTATATTATTTTAGTTTACGAATTCAATTTTCCTAAGATGTTTCTGTTTTTTGTGCAGGCAGTGGTCAAGAGACTTATGACGGATGTTCCATTTGGTGTACTTCTGTCTGGGGGTCTTGACTCATCACTTGTTGCTGCTGTGGCCTCCCGCTATTTGGTTGAATCAGAAGCTGCTTGCCAATGGGGATCCCAGTTACATACATTTTGCATTGGGCTAAAGGTTATACTTTTCTGATGTTAAAAAGTTATCAATGGTGCTTTTCACCTTACATGTTCATGTTTATGGTGAAAAATTGTTTGTCCATCCATTCTAACTGTGCTGTCTGCAATCTCTGTTACATAGCTTCTGTATTGGGCCTCGGGTCTCGGCACACACTTAGGCAAGCCTTCAACAAAAGAAATTTGCTTTTCCATTGGCGCTTTGTCTTCCTTTTTCTTTCAATTCTATTTTTTCTTTTTTTCCTCCCAATTTTATAGACGCGCAATTAATGTTGCCTCATGGAATGGCGTATAGCTGTTTGCTGTAGTCAGTCTCTCCTTAATCTCGTTTCCTAATGAAAATAATGGCTACCTTGAGCTCATCAATTCTTGCAATACCTTCACTTTTACGCTTCTTATATGTTTGGTCCCACTTAATCTTTTAACTGATACAATGCCTATTCATAGTTAGGCATTACTCCTGCTATTGACTCTTGATTTTAAATAACATGTTGTGGAGGATACCAGTCATTTTTTTGTAAACAATTTTCAGATGCCTAAGATAATCTGTAGTTCATAAGATTTTTCAGCAAATTACCTCTAAGGATAGAAACATTGCACTTAATTCCCATCAAGGATGAACTCAGTTTTTAGTGGTTTATGCTATGTTTGGATGAGTTTTTGAGAAATTTTTTTTGAGAGTAATGATTGGAAGTAGGGGTAATGAGTGGATAGAGATAGAGAGAGAAATGAGAATAATGATCGGAGATAGGGGTAATGAGTGGAGAGTAATGATTGGAAGTAGGGGTAATGAGTATTTTTTGAGTTGGAATTTTTTTTCAAAAAGGGAAAAGAACAAGGCATTAAGGATGGTCTTTGTTATAAAGATGGACTTGAAGTAGGACATCTTGGTGGTTCAGTAGTTCAATTTTCTTAGGTATGGATTTGCTGCTGCGAATTTCAATCCGTGAAACGTAGCAGAGATGTTACTCTGGTGATTAGGCATGCTTCGCATGAACATGATGGTCCCAATTTTTGTCATTAAAGCCAGTGCGTGGACTCCATGTCGTGTGTTTTGTTTGTAACATTTTACAATTTCAATTCGCATGACATGAAATATTTTTCGTTGGCTTTGGGTAGGTTTAAAATGAGCAGAGGGAGCTATAACGAAAATTTTGTTGAATTTCTTGTTCTGGGTAAACTCATGGAAAGTTTTCAAATTTCCTCATACTTTCTACTTTTGCTTATCAGGGTTCTCCAGATCTGAAAGCTGCCAGAGAAGTAGCAGATTACCTTCGCACTCGCCACCATGAATTTTACTTTACTGTTCAGGTATGGTTTGGAATTTTCAATTAACGGAAGAAAATGAACTCATTACATATATCCGCTGTAGGGCCCATTCTCTGGATTTTCATTTGATTTTCTTTGCTATAATAGGAAGGCATAGATGCACTTGAGGAAGTCATTTATCACATTGAAACTTATGATGTGACCACAATTAGAGCCAGTACTCCAATGTTTCTTATGTCTCGGAAAATAAAATCCTTGGGAGTAAAAATGGTTCTTTCTGGAGAAGGTTCAGATGAAATTTTTGGTGGTTACTTGTATTTCCATAAAGCACCTAACAAGGAGGAGCTACACCAGGAAACATGTCGAAAGGTATTCTCAAGCAGTTTTTAATCCCTTCTCTGACAGAAGTAGTTATATTGTGCATGATAAACTAGTTCACTAACGTTTATACCAATACCAGTTCTGATGGATCCTTGATTTTTTATCAGATTAAATCTCTTCATCTGTATGACTGCCTTAGGGCCAATAAATCAACTTCAGCATGGGGTGTGGAGGCCCGTGTACCTTTCTTAGATAAAGAGTTCATCAACCTAGCAATGAACATCGATCCGCAGTGGAAGATGGTAAACTACAGGAATCCTGAATTTTAATTTCACATTAATTATCTCTATATGAACTCCAGATTAGTTTGAGCTGCTGCTTGCTGTAGTAAGCAACAGGTTACCAAAATATTCCCGTCACTTTACGCAGGAGATATTCCAAATAATTTTAGAGGATATACGCCCATGGTCTCAACTTTTTGTTGCATGCTTTCATTTCCTTGCCTTCCTTCTCGATCAGGCTTGCTATTTAAAATAAAATAAAAACTACGTAACTTGAGGATGCAAATTTGTAGTTTTCAAATGCGGGGGGCTAGAGGTCTCCTTATTTATCACTGGTTGTTATAGGATTGTAGTGCTAGATGCTTGATGAATTTTCTCGTTGTTTATTTACATGAGTGTCAGAAGGGCCCGTCTGTGGCTGAGCATCAGATTGGACATAAATCCGTGGGGACCACATATCTTACGTCCGGCTGAAATTTGTGTGGTCAGGTGTGACACTCATATAGAAGTGGGATATTTAAAACCTTGGGAGCTGTGGTATTGTTCATCCCACCACTTTTTAGTCCGATGACAATATGTCTTCTATGGGATGAGATGTCCCTTCACTATTTGTCCTCTCAAACCACTGAGACTTAATGTCTCCCACTTTCAACTGTAATTTGTCCACCTTCAACAAGTTTTCATGGAATCTTCCATAAATTTCCTGTACCTGTGTTGGATCAGACATGGCTAATAAATCTTAGCTGAATGTGCTTGGACACGAGCACCCATACTTGAGTCCATGTAATTTTCACTACCCACGTTGGACTCGGACATGTCTAATAAATCTTAGCTGAATATGTGTTTGTATTCCAATGTTTTTGGATACCAGCGCCCATACTTGAGTCCATGTAACAAAGCCCCCCAGTGAAAAAAGAACTAAATGACTGATGTATGCCTGCAGAATTAGCAAAGTTAAAATTAACAAATGATGCACATACCTTTTATTTACTTTATCGTATGATTGCAGGTTAGGCCTGATCTTGGAAGGATTGAGAAGTGGGTTTTACGTAATGCATTTGATGATGAGCAGAAGCCATATCTACCCAAGGTTGGTTTTATTGTTACCTTCTGTACAGGTTTAAGCATTCTAGTTCTCAAATCGCTTCTGTCTAAAACTAGTATATTCAAAATCCTTCACTTTCCCTGGATGGCAGTCTTAGTGGGAAAACTTTTTATCAGGATATTTTTCTCAGTTGTTGAAAAGTCTCTATTTTGTCTCTAGCACATTTTGTACAGGCAGAAGGAACAGTTCAGTGATGGCGTGGGTTACAGTTGGATTGACGGCTTAAAGGATCATGCAAATGAACAAGTATGAATTTTCTTCACTTGTGCAAATATGAAACGATGTTGAATGTATTTGGATCATCAATTTTGACTTATTAAAATTTAAATCCATTGTTCTGGAATTACAGATCTAATGATTGTTGGTTGAGAGTGGTAAAGTTTTCCTGGGAATTCATTGTTAACTCGTATCTTCTTATTCTCTGTTTGTAACTGGGCAGGTGACAGATTCAATGTTGTTGCATGCAAGCTTTGTATACCCTGAAAATACTCCTACCTCTAAGGAGGCTTACTATTACAGGACCATTTTTGAGAGGTTCTTTCCAAAGGTGTGTTTTATTGATTTCTCCTATTTTTTCTTCTATCATTTGGTCTGTTGGAGGATGGTATATATTTAATTGACTTATCATGCTTTTGATTTACCCTTTTTGCTCTCTGAGATGTAAGTCATCTGTCTGTCAGTGTAGGGTGCTAAAATATTCACCAAGATGATAATTTTTCCATGTCTATGGAAAGTAATGGTAAACATTTAGGTTATTTGTTATTGTCTTTTACAATTGGTTGGAGGGGAACTGGGAGCCGGAAGCTGCAACTAGCAATACTAGGACTTGAACCCAGGCATGACACTTGATGAGGGAGCGCCGCCTCCACCAGGCCAACTCTGGGTCTTTAAAATCTCTCTTATTTGTGTGGGTGTTGATGAGTGTTATCATATTACGACCATTTGTTCATTTCAACGCTCAGAAACTCTTATTTTTGATTTTTCCTATTATTTTTGATATGTTAAACGAATTTGCTTTTTCGACCAGAATCCGGCGAGGTCAACTGTTCCAGGAGGTCCCAGCATAGCATGCAGTACAGCAAAAGCAGTGGAATGGGATGCAGCCTGGTCCAAAAACCTCGACCCATCCGGCCGTGCTGCTCTTGGTGTTCATGAAGCTGCTTATGAGGAAGCAGTAGAGGCTAAGAATGTTACCGTGATGAACGGACCCCAGCAGAAAATCCAAGGGACCGTAGAGAAGACTGCTACAGTTGCTTAATCATACACTCTACTGCTTGTTCTTCATACAATCTCCAAAGATCTGTTTCCATTCCGGAAAGGTACTTTATTTGATTAGATATTGGTGGAAATGTTTCCAAACTATATTTGGTGTTTGAAGTGGTATATTGGTCCCAACCTCATGCAGATCTCACAGCGAAGAGTTGGGTGAAGAAATTTCCCAATCCATGACTCGAGTTGGTGCTAAAGAGATGGTTGTATGTAGCTAAATAATAATCCGTCTTGCTTGTTCTTCTTTGTGGCTTTATTTCGTAGGCAATATACTCATTTTTTTCCCCTTCTCGTTCCTTTGATCAAAAGTTAGAAAGACTAGTTGGAAAAGTATGTTAACCTGTTGGTTTGTCTGATCTTAAAGGAGTATCTTGTTTTTGTATGTGGATAACCCTTTATGCTTCTTCGCGTGTAACCTTTATTCCCTTAATCTCGATTCGTCTAATGACCAAATAATAGCCGGATTTTCATCGTTTCTACTTTTATGGCTTACACTTAATCCGTGGTTATGGATTGTGGTGTGTTTATCTGTACTGTAAAAAGGAGCAAAAAAAGATCTCTCTCTCTCTCTCTCTCTCTCTCTCTAGGCTAAGAATGCTACCGTGATGAACTGACCCCCAAAAAAGAGCTTTAGAATAGCTGGCATAGATGACTTTGAGGACAATATGTTGAATCTGGGATCACGCTCAAAGTATGTTGTGTCTAGAAGTTGAATTAGTGCTAAAAATGATCCTGGTACAATAATACTCAAGACGTAATTTTCCATGTCAATGTTTGGATTACTCCTGAAATTATATTTAGGAATCCTTACATTAGAAAACTTTTTAGATGAACTTTTTCACCTTTTAATGGATTGAGCTAGAAATCCAAGATTACTGGTGGGGCGAGGGAACAGATTTCCATTTAGTTAGAAATCCAAGATGACATGGTGGGAAGAGGGAACAGATTTCCATTTAGTTTGAAAATGTAATTCCTTGTTGGATGTACAATCGGACCATATTTGGATGCCCATAATCTTCTGTGGAAATGAAAATTTTATTACCAGGAATCAAATTCAATGTCTATTACTAGGAATCAAATTCCTAGTAGTTCAATATCCAAGTAATTCTATTCAGAAATTAGTTATTTTGGAAATTTACTAGAGTCCTATGAAAATGAGAGGGATCAAATTCCTACTTAGTTTGGGAATGTGGTTCCTAGTTGAATGTCACTGGAAGCCACATTCGTACTCCAACTAGTTCTAAACGTATGAATCACATAAATATGGCCTTACATTCACATTTCTCCTCAAAATTTGTCATCCAAATTGAGCTTTTAAGAATATTCCAATCTGTTCCAAACAAAAGAATTCAGAGACAATTGTATTTCCATCTCTCAAGATTCCTACTACCCAAACTGAGTCTTGACGTCTACCAGAAGGGGAGATCTGTTCCAGCAAGCAGATAGACATTCAACACAAATAACCCAACCAACAATTGAAAGCAATATAAATGACAAATATGAAAAACCCTGCAAATGTTCCATGAGCAGTTTAGACTCAAACGTAGCACCCGTGCACTGCAGCCGCGCTTCATATGTCACTTCGCCAAACGCTCACAACTGTATTCGCAACATCCATTTCAAGACCTAAACTCGTTTAAGAAGCAACAAGAATGTCCCAAAGGCAGTATTTGTAGCAGTGTACACCGAATCCCTTTTAAGATTCCAACCTCCTCTTCGGTTTCCGAAGAAACCAAGAAAACCAAAAGAGGAAAAGAATTGACCAAATAAGAACAAGCAGCATTACAAGGAGAAAGCACGGAAAATTGAGTACTTGTTAGATTAATCGAACTAGAGCAGAAAAAGCTGTGCGAAATTCATGAGTTACGGGGTGATGTGTTTTAAACGTGCTCAAGCAGTTCACGTTATAGTCAAAACTGGCCTTCAACAATCACAAACTCTCATTAGATACACAAGAGAGCAGATCCCATCCTGTACAAGGTAACTTGTATGGCTTGATATATACATCTATCTCTTACACCTGCAGTTGTTATTTAGAAAAGCAAACGAGTGCGCGATCTGAAACATCCTGATCCGAAGACAGATGATTCATGACATTGAAAGAGCATGCTCTGCTTCATGCAAAGATCATTTACCACCGGGCAATTCCAGGTGTCTCTGTCCGCAAAAAAGAGACCATCTCTTCATACTTTGAAGCATATACAAAGCCCCACAACTGCGCAACCGAGACAAAAAAACGTGAATACTATCTTTTCTGTTTTATCTAATACATAGTAGTATAAAGGGGAAGTGAATCTGTATTCACGCTATTTTTTTGGTCAAATTTTCCCTATAGAACTGACTGCTTCATATATTATCAACCTCTCAATTGCTCTTCTTTTTTTCTCTTTCCTATTTTCCATCCCTTCCTCATCTCCTATGAAAAATGCTTCAGGTCATTTAAAGTTCGATTTCATAGATGTTTCTACAAAAAACGGCTGCGCAGAACCTTCAGTTATTAAAATAAACCTCTTTTGAACAAACATAGCATATGCATCTTGCTTCTGTTGATTACGAATAACAAATGTTGTAAATGAGAGAGAGAGAGAGAGAGAGAGAGAGAGAGAGAGAGAGAGAGAGAGAGAGAGAGAGAGAGGAGTGGGAGACAAAAAAGAGCACTAGAGTGGAAACAACCTCAATTTCCTTCACTTCAAAATCTTCAGAGCATGCCAAACAAGAGTTCCCGTATGTGTCTGAGGCTGAACTTGATCCATTTAACCTTGAAAGGCAAGACGAAACTTAGATTCCAATACACCAATTCTATAGGTTTGATTGACAAATGGATAGAAGAGAACTAGATAGATTCCAAGAAGAGAGAAACACGAGGAGAGAAAGAAAGAAAACAAACTAGATAGAAGAGGAGAAGAAATCTCACAGATCACCATCCAAATAAAGTGCGAAGTGACTTCCCCCACCCAAAGCTAGAAATTCAGTGGAGCACAAAGTGAAGTAGCGATTGATACCTGCTTATGTGGAGCTTGTCAGTTTACGAATTCACATACAAACAAGAACATGGTGGACTAGTTACAGTCCTTGCTGATTTTGCAATTCTTGTTGAAATTTATACATACTTAGAAGAAACATATTTACTTCACAACCCTAAAGAGAGTATGCAGAGACTTAAAAGGTTTCAATTTCAGCCTCTTGCATAGTAAGGGTGCAAAACTGCAAATGCATACAAAACTTCACTCATTGATATCTGATCCAGGAAGTTCTGAGATCGAAACAGGGTAGGAAGAAAGCATTCATGTCCAAATAGGGTTTTACGCCATCAGAACAACAATCGTAATAGGTATTTGAGAGTTTGTTCAATTCAAAACTGATTGGAAAGTACATGGACTAGTTTTCCAATCGGAATTGCAGGGACCAAAGAAAATTTCCCCCCAAAATTTGGGGTAACCAAACATAATTTGCCTTCTACAATAATATGTATGCCAAAATATTCGATGGACAAGTATCACTTTCTCAAGAGATAACTGAAGCAAGCGTAGTGTGATAATCCCATTCTTCGAATCATTGTGTGAATCTTATGAAACCATATAGAAAGGAACAAAGATTATAAAGTGCTTTTAAAAGTAGCTGAAATGCATAAAGAGGAATTCCCTGAAATGTACAGGTGGCATGCCTCTTACCTGTGGGCCGAAATATCACTGGATGTCCTGGTGTATTCGTGAAAACAAATGAATCATTCGTTCCCTGCTCCAATTTTTGTGGGTCAGAAAATAAGGTTACAAAATACTTGCTAAATAAGTTTAAAAAGTGTTGTTCAGCAGAACCTGATATTTTCTCTTGTTTGTTGCTCTCAAGGGTGCCTCAACTAAGCCACCAAACACTGCACCTTTACGGTCACCAACAACCTGAAAAATCAACACAAGGCCAACACAAAGTAAAGAGAGCTTACTCATAGAAAAAATTTGAACGTACACACACCGGGTGATCTGAAAGCCCAACCGCATCATATTGAAAACTTTTAAGGAGAAAATATTTAGAAAAACCTATGTGAAATTTATTAGGACAACATAATCATGTCCTCTTAAACTATTGGCAAAGACTCTTAAGCTACCGAAGGTTATGTAAGAAGATTCAATTCAATATAACAAGCAGGGGCCAACAAGCCCCTTTGAAGCAAATTCCTGTGAGAAGCTACAGGACATAGAAGCAACCAAAAAGTGGATGGAATTTTTTCCAGTCTAGAGACTGGCAGATTATCTTCAAAACAAATGATTTCATACAGTCATACTCCTGCTTTCAACTACACAAGTGGAAAAATGAAGAGATTAATTCAGGAGCAAATACGCTAGACGAGGTTCCCATTTGATATCCCCCAACGGCCCAACCTAATGGCATTATTCAGAGATGGGTCTTTCAAACACCTAATCTTCTAATAAAGGGTGCACTACAAGATAATCAGTAATGAAGAGATCAAAAGGGGGAATTTATCAACATTGTCTACTATAAACAACTCATGTTGCTTGGAACAGTTGTGGGAAAATTAAGTAATGGATTTGCAAGAAAACTAGAAACACATTGCAAACGTAAAACATTTAGTCACCACATTGAGTTGTCGTTATCTTAAAAAAAATAACCATGCAAGTGTACTTTCAATTATGAGGACGTATATGATACTTGCAAATGAGCCACGGCTAATTGTGGGGTAATCAAAGAATTTGTACTATCTTTTCCAAAATGACAGTGTCAGAATATTCAGGAATCTCTTGCATCATTCCAAAATTTGCCCCAATGGTTTAGAGTGTCAAATGAAGCAGCCACAATCTTTCACATTTATGCATTCTGGCTAACTCAATTTTCACCACAAACAAAGGCTTTCCTTTGTCCATGGAACTGCTTTCAAGCAAACAGTGTTCCACCACAACCTTGCATGGGAAAAATCTCTCTCGAATTGATGGTAGTTTATTCATTCTCACCACAATCTGTTTAAAGCCAATCAACTCAAATTGACCATGAGAAAAATTTGAGAGCATGTGGTAAAAGTGTGAATATATATTCTGTATCTTGAATATATATTCTATATCTTCTTGTAATATGCTATTTTAGGACATGTATCGTAATCAAATCATAGCATAATCATAGGATAATCATATCGTAATCATATCATAGCGTAATCATAGGGTAATCATATCGTAATCAAATCTTGTAATCTTCCTTTCTTAGGCATAGCTTTACTCTATTTAAAGGTGTACTCACCTCATTGTAATTCATTCAGAAATAATATCAGTATTTTCCGTCTCTGTTTCTCTGTTTTCTCTCATGGTATCAGAGCCGATTCCGAAACCCTAACCTGTTTTCCAATCAGTCTTCTATCCTCAAATCTCTTTCCTTCTGTCAGCTACTATCGTTCCCTCTCTCTCTGTTTTTCAGCAACTCAAATCACAAGAAATACTCACAGCAGTCGACACCCATCCCTCTCCAACCGCCGGTGACCTACCCACACTCCGACAACCTCCAGCAGCACTTGCAGGCACTGCAGTAGCTCCGGCAACCTCTGTTACAACTCCGACGAACCAGTCTAAGGCAGATTGGTACTCTGGTATTCTGTTTTCTTTTTTTTGACTGCGTTTCTCTGTTAGCATCATGTCTGGCGATAAAAATCAGGCTATTAGTGTTCGTTTGACCGGTAACAACTACTCCTATTGGGCTCATGTGATGAAAAATTTTGTTGTTGGTAAAGAAATGTGGGGATATGTAGACGGTTCTACGCTACCTCCTTCTGATCCAAAAGACCCAGGGTATGCCACTGCCTTGGGGAAATGGAACACAGGGAATGCACAGATTTTGACTTGGTTTCACAACTCCGTAGAACCGAGTATTGGCATGAATTTTTCGAAATATAACACAGCAAAGAAAGTTTGGGATTATCTACAAGCTCTGTATCTTGAATCAAATTTTGCCAAACGATATGAGCTTGAAATGTCCATCCGAAATACCACCCAAAACAATAAATCGATTCAAGAATTTTATAACGAAATGACTACTTATTGGGATCAGTTAGCTCTCATGGAACCTTCAGATTTGGAGCTACTTGATAGTTGTGTCAGATTTCGTGAGGAACTACGACTTGTTCAGTTTCTCATGGCCCTTCGGCCTCAGTTTGAGCCTCTTCGTGGGGCTATCTTGCATCGGTCTCCATTGCCCTCAGTAGATGGTGCTGTTCATGAGCTTATCGCTGAGGAAACACGGTTCAAAGTGGCTAATCTTGCACCTCCCTCACAGTCTGTCTTTGCTGCTCCATTTGCTCCATCTGGCCAATATCCGACACATCACTCGCCCACTCCAGCATCTCATCCTGTCCAATTTGCGGCCAAGCCAAGGCCTCAAATTCCTGAAGATGAGTGTAACTATTGCCATCAGAAGGGTCATTGGAAGCATCAATGCCCTAACCGTCCCAAGCCAAAGGGACGAAATGTTACTCAGTCAATTGGTCCTCATGCCCCGCAGCAGTCTCGGGCACCACAGCAGCATTCTCGCCCTCCTGCAGCCTTGGCAGCACCGGCCTCCAGTAGTGCACCTCCAGAGTTTGATTATGAGCAATTTCAACAGTTTCAGGCTTACATGGAAGCCATTCGAGGGGGTTCCCCTCAAGCTTCTGCCATGACTACCACTCACTCAGGTTTGCGTGGTTCTCCCACCTCAGGTATCCAACCCACCACTTGGATCTTTGATTCTGGCTCTTCTCATCATATGACTCCTGATATGTCTCTTCTTAGTAATTGTGTGCCACCTGCTTTTCCTATTAGTATTGCCACAGCCAATGGTTCTCCCATGCATGTTGCTTCTATTGGCTCCATTCTATCTTCTACTGCACCTTCACTATCTATTCCTAGTATTTTTTATGTTCCTCAGTTGTCTTTGAGCCTACTTTCAATTAGCCAATTATCTGACTCTGGTTTTGATGTTTTCTCTTCCTCTGGTTGTGTTGTGCAGGATCGGGATTCCAAGAAGCAAATTGGGGCTGGCCGTAGAGTTGGTGATCTCTATCTTTTGGAGCACTTGCATCTCCCAATAAAACCTTCTTCCACTGCTGCGTCATCTTTTTGTTTAGATCATAAGTCATCTCCATTTTATCTTTGGCATTCTAGATTAGGACAGCTGTCTAGTGAACGTCTAAAACTTTTAGTTAAGTCAGGTCATTTGGGTCATATTTCAATCAGTAATATTTCCGAATGCAGTGGTTGTAAGTTTGCAAAAATGTCAGCTTTACCTTTTAATAAAAGTACCTCTATTTCTACTTCGCCTTTTCAGCCCTTCTCCGGTTGCTACTAAAGGTGGTTTTGTCTATTATGTCTCTTTTGTGGATGATTTTAGTCGGTATACTTGGGTTTACTTAATGACACACAAATCTGAGTTCTTTACGATTTATAAGAATTTCCATGCCATGGTTCAAAATCAGTTTTCTACATCGGTTAAAATTCTTCGGTCTGACTTGGGTGGGGAATATTCACTCTCAGAGTTTCATAAATTCCTAGATTCGCTTGGGACTATCCACCAATCGTCTTGCACTGACACTCTTGCCCAAAATGGTAGAGCTGAAAGAAAACATAGTCACCTTCTTAATACTGCTCGGTCTCTACTCCTATCTTCCTCCGTCCCGTCCTGTTACTGGGGAGAAGCTGTTCTCACTGCAGCCTATCTCCTGAATCGGATGCCCACCCCTCTTCTTTCTGGTAGCTCTCCTTATGAGCGGCTTTATGGTCAGGTCCCTAATTACTCTTTTCTTCGAGTGTTTGGTTCTACCTATTTTGTTCTCCTCCCCAAGAAAGACCGCATTAAGCTCAGCACCCGCTGTGTCTTAGGTGTTTTTTTAGGGTATGGCATTAATCAAAAAGGGTATCGGTGTTATGATCCTGTGACCAAAAAGCTTTATGTTTCAAGGCACGTTGTCTTCTTAGAGCGTCTTCCCTATTTTACTCTTCCACCTCGCACTGCTCCAGTAGCCAAAGAAGACTTGATCCATATTGACCCATTTCCTATGGATCTGGATGTGCCTCCCGAAGAGTACACCTCCACTCTTCAGGTATCTGATATTTCTACAGCCCCCTCAGCATCACCTCGTCGTGCTCCGATCACCCAGGTCTACACCCGTCGTCCAACTTCTACAGCTGCTCCCCAATCTGCCTCTGCGGATCCTGATCCGCCTGCCCGCCGGTATCCCGTCCGCGACAATCGTCAACCACCGGTAAAATATGGCTTTACTAATACTTGTTTCTCATCCTCTTATCAATCATTCCTTTCCCGCATTCACACTTATTTTGAGCCTAGGTCCTATAAAGAAGCTTGCAATGATCCCAATTGGATGGATGCCATGCAAGCTGAACTTACTGCTCTTGCTCACAATCAGACTTGGGAGTTGGTTTCACTTCCGGATGGTAAGAATCTAATCGGTTGCAAATGGGTCTACAAGGTTAAAACTCATTCTGATGGTTCTTTAGAACGGTATAAAGCCCGCTTAGTTGCTAAAGGGTTTTCTCAGGAGTATGGGATTGATTATGAGGAAACTTTTGCCCCCGTTGCCAAAATGACCACTGTTCGCACCTTGATCTCAGTGGCCGTAGTGCACCAGTGGCCTCTTTCTCAGTTGGATGTAAAGAATGCTTTTCTCAATGGCAATCTCTCTGAAGAGGTTTATATGCGGCCTCCTCCTGGCTTCTCTCATCCTTCCGGTATGGTTTGTCGTTTGCGTCGTGCTCTCTATGGCTTGAAACAATCCCCTCGCGCTTGGTATTCACGCTTCCAGGATGTTGTTCTTCAGATTGGCTTCACGCCCAGCATGCATGACTCTGCTCTATTTCTCTGTCGCACCTCTCATGGCCTGGTACTTCTCTTACTTTATGTTGATGACATGATCATCACTGGTTCTGATTCTACTGCTATTGCTGAAGTCAAAAGTCATCTCTTCCGTGAGTTCGAAATGAAAGACTTGGGCCCGCTACGTTGTTTCCTTGGTATTGAAGTTGCTTCCTCTCCTCAGGGGTATCTTTTGGGACAGTCCAAGTATGTTACTGATATTCTTCACCGTGCTCGTCTCACGGATACGAAGACTGTTGATACTCCCCTTGAACTCCATGCCAAGTTCTCTGCCTCTGATGGTGTCCCCCTTGAGGATCCTACGGAATATCGCGAATTGGTGGGCTGCTTAGTTTATCTTACTGTTACTCGGCCAGATATTTCTTATGCAGTTCACATTGTTAGTCAGTTTGTCTCTGCTCCCCGGACTACGCATTGGGCTGCCCTCTTACGTATTCTCCGTTATCTTCGTGGTACCCTTCATCAGTGCCTTCTGATTTCTTCTACATCAAACTTAACCCTCCATGCTTATGCTGATGCTGACTGGGCAGGTGATGTCAATGACCGCAAATCTACCTCTGGCCTCTGTGTTTTTCTAGGCGATTCTCTTATCTCTTGGAAAAGCAAAAAGCAATCTTTTGTTGCTTGCTTCACCGCGGAAGCTGAATATCGTGCCATGGCCCATGCTACCTCTGAAATCGTCTGGCTTCGCTGGCTTATTTCTGATATGGGGGTCTCTGTTACTACTCCTACGCCTCTTTACTGCGACAATAAGAGTGCTATTCAGCTTGCCCACAACTCGGTCTTCCATGAGCGCACGAAGCACATTGAGATTGATCGTCATTTCATACGTCAGCATCTTCAGTCTGGCACCATTGCTTTACCCTTCGTCTCCTCCACATTGCAGCTGGCTGATTTCTTCATGAAGACCCACACCGCTGCTCGTTTCCACTTTCTCCTTGACAAACTCTCGATGCTCTCTGCCATCGCACCTTGAGTTTGAGGGAGGGTGTGAATATATATTCTGTATCTTCTTGTAATATGCTATTTTAGGACATGTATCGTAATCAAATCATAGTATAATCATAGGGTAATCATATCGTAATCATATCATAGCGTAATCATAGGGTAATCATATCGTAATCAAATCTTGTAATCTTCCTTTCTTAGGCATAGCTTTACTCTATTTAAAGGTGTACTCACCTCATTGTAATTCATTCAGAAATAATATCAGTATTTTCCGTCTCTGTTTCTCTGTTTTCTATCAAAAAGATCATAACTTCTGTTAAAGCATCCAACTCGAAACCAATTGGCAATGAGTGGAGAGTCCATCCAGGCTCATATATTAGTTTTGGAGGTTAAAATTAACCCATGTGGGACAAACTCTAACAATTTCCTGCATGTGTGACCCCCAACCTGCACGTGGAGAGGTAAACAACGGATCCATAATATAGGAACCACAACAAATGATGAAACAAGGTGCACTTAAGGCATAAGTAACGGGGAAAACAATCAAGAGAGTCTTGTCCAGAAGCCTCCAAAAGCCTAGCTCTGCATGTTAAAGCATCTAACTCGAAACCAATTGGTACTGAGTGGAGAGGCTTTCTAGACTCATACTAGTTTTGGAGGATATAATAACCGATATGGAATAATTCTAACAGCTTCCACAATTATCCAAAAATAGATTACCAGCATACTAGGACCAGGACAAAGCATGCTTCTCCTGTAAAGCGTAGCAAGTGAAATGCCGTGCCTCCATGTGCTGCAGAAACAAAAAAAAGGACATCAAATGAGGAGGCAAACTGTGAAAAGCTACCAAATAAGTCCCAGAAGAAACTTTAGTTTCTGGGAAGGATTCACATTCCAATTGGCAGATAGACTCCATGCTCTCATGATTATACCTGTAGAGTAATACCCAATTCCTCCCCTGAACAAGTACCGGAAGTGCATGATAAAGAGTACTCCGTGTTTTCTCAGTCAGAAGCAATGACGGTTCAGAAATTTCTGGAAGATCGTCCAAATCCACTGATTCACTCATCATTTGCAAAGGAATACCCACATCTTCAACAGCTGTAGAATTGTTTCCGCCACTGATTGTCATGTCAGAACTGCCCTTGTTTCCTGAGGCTTGGTTTCGATACCCACCTAATCTGGCAGCCTGATAAAGCGCTCTACCGATGGATTGTTTACCCCTAGAAAATAAACTTCTCTTTCCACTACTTTCTTTGATTGCTATTGAGTCAGATGCTAGTTTGCCACTCCCCTCTTTATTCTCTTTTTGCCCCTCAGGGTTGGAATTAGTTCCAGATTTGGACGATGATAGTAGCGAATAAAGAAATGCAGTAAAAGAAGACGTATCAGGCTCATCAACTGAATCCGAAGAACCTTCTTCCGTAACTGACTCTAGTTGATTTGTTTCTGGCTCAGTCTCATCATCCTGATAAACAGATAAGTTGGAAACAGATATGCCAACTAAATGCAGTGATACTTATGAATTATTACATTTAAAAAACTTCCCACCTCCACAGGATTGAGGGCTTAATTTTATCTATTCTACAGAGCAATGACCACATCATGGTGAATCCTTTGAAAGCCCGCCCAACAGATCAGAAAATGCTTCCATTTCTCCTTCAAATTGAACTAAATCCTTTCCGTGCTTGTAATATTTAAAGCCAGCATTGCATTCTTTTTCATTATAATCTTTTTCTCTTCCCTTACTAAGAGATAGGCACTGAATCTTTAAACAAAAGGTCTAGGAACACAACTTTAGAACACGATGCCGTTGATTTACATGGGCCCATATGCATCGAACGGCTTTGAACACACGTGTCTGGAGTTTTGTTCAACTTCAGAACACACGTGCCTTTGTGTTCATCTTTAAAGTTAGTGGGACAAGTGGGGTGATCAAGGAACATTAACTCAGAAAATGAGAACGAAAAATCAATTAATTTACAATCGCTTCTCTATGAATTAAAGGGAAATTCGTAGAATAAGGCCCGCCGAGAATTTTTCTAAAAAAAAAGTTACTTGCTAAGCAGCAAGGGATAGTAATGAGACCCAAGGGGTAAACCCAAGTAAGTATTCTGAATATTAAATAAATAAAAACAGGTTGTCAACCCCTAAATAGTGCATAAAGCCATAGGTAAACTAGAGAGTATAAGCAACTAAATCCAGATCCTAATCACTGGTTCAAACACACCTATAGTGCAGTTCAGCTGAACATGAAATCAAGAAAATAATTACTTTTCTCATCAAGTCATGCAACAACCACCACTAAAGATGCTGACGAATAAACGTAGAAATTAGCCCAAATTTGTTTATGAAGTTACAGAACACCAACAGCATCTATACCCATTAGGGGAAAACCAATATTTCCAACTGGGTATCCTAGTATTGATCAGAAAATGGAAATAGGCAGGAAATCCATCAAATCAACCAAAAAAGAATAAGAAGAAGACGTTACTGATTGGGGGTTTTTGTCTTCCGTGGAGGGTTTATCAGATATTGGGTTGAGGAAGACTGTGGTAACGTCAGATACAAAGTGGGCAGCTTTACTCCTCAGAGAACCACCTTGGTTTTGTTGCCTACCCATTTTCCCTTGCTAATACCACCCCTTCACTCTCTCTCTCTCTCTCTCTCTCTAGAACTAGATTACAAGACTAGAAGTCAATTTATATTTGAGTAGGTCGCAAGGGATCAGACGCAGGAGAAGAGTGTGGTTTAAGTGAGCCACTTTCTCTCTCTAGCCGTTTCTTGGTTATCGTCTTCTTCTTGTCAAGAACCTACACATAGGAGAGAGAGAGAGAGAGAGACTCATCCACTCCATGACTTGACCAACTCAAAGCTCATGGCCAACGAACAGTTCGAGAGTTTGGACGTGAGTCAGGTTAAAAGGAAACTATTAGGTATATTTTCTTGTTTTGAAAGAGAAGAACAAAAGGACTCTGTGGCCCAATGGATAAGGCGCTGGTCTACGGAACCAGAGATTCTGGGTTCGATCCCCAGCAGAGTCGCATTCTGTTACTATTTTGCCCTTCCAATTCTAAGTTCTTATTTTTCTATTTTATGTCCTTCATACCTTAGGAAAATCTTTTTTTCCCTTCCAATTCTTAGTTCTTATTTTTCTATTTTTTGTCCTTCATACCTTAGGGAAATGATTTTCACATTCTCCTTTTAACCATTCAGTCCATTCACACTTTCCTTTTTGTTTTTATCCACATGAATTTACAATATTATTCTTAAATGTGTGAAAAAATGTATTGAACAAAAAGGCAAGATAGTAAATTCAATTGGATAAAGACAAAAAAGAGAGAGTGTGAAATGTAAAAAGGGGAGTGTGAGAATCAATTCCCCACCATATTGTAATTTCTTATTTGCAAATGGGAATTGATTTTCACACTTTTTTTTTTATTTTTTAGTATTGAAAGTGTGTGTATGTATTTTTTTGGCTAAAAGACAAAAAAGGGAGTGGATTACAAAAAAAAAATTGAGTGTGAAAATCAAATTCCTTTGCAAAAGAACAAATTTGAAATACCCAAACACGAAAAACAATTGAGTATGAAAAGTTTAAATGTTCTTTTGGCCTTAACTTAAACTTAAACTTAAAATGAGAATTTTGTCATTATTTGAATTTTTTTCGCATTTGTTAGTTTTGCGCCAAACTTTTATCGGCTATTGATTCGTCTCGATGAGAGGAATCGGAAAAGTAAAATTTATTTACTTTTACCGAAGTATTTTGAGAAATAACCACTTTTTAGCACAAAATACTTGAGTAAAAGTGAATTTTTTTTACTTTTCTCATTCGTCTCGTCTCGGCGAATCATTAACCTACAAAAATTTGGCGCAAAACTAACAAATGCGAAAAAAATTCAAATAAAGACAAAATTCTGATTTTAAGTTTAAGTTTAAGTTAAGGCCAAAAGAATTAGCGGGGGTGGTAAAACCATGAATTAAGGAAATCGTGCTTCTCTTTTGAGTTACTCCTATGTGAAAATTATTTTTTGAGGAAATGGGGTAGAGGATCGATGGAGTACGAAATAACAAAAAATCAAAAGAAAGGGATTACCTAACTAGGGGTGTTACTCGAAACCGGAAAATCGATCGAAACCGGAAAAACCGGATCAGACCGGATTTTTTAAACCGGTTGAATAATTTCGATCCGGTTCCAGTTTATAAAATTTTATAAACCGGAAAAATAATTTCGATCCGGTTTATGTGTTTTAAAAACCGGTTGAAACCGGAACCGGTTATATATATATGTATAATATATACATATATATAAAAACATAGGGGAGGGGTTGAATTATGGGTTTTTAGTTGATATTTTGTGGTATATATTGGTCTAATAAATATATTTATTATATAAAAACTATTTTTATGGGCTTAATTATGTTTTTATAAGTTTTTTTTTTTATATATTGGGCTCAAAATTGATCCTTTTTTGTTGGGCCCAAAAAAAAAGAGTTGAATTATAGATTTTTGGTTGATATTTTATGGGTTGAATTGTGAATTTTTTGATGTGTTGAGCAAAAAATATGGCCCATGAATGAAAACCGGATAAACCGGATAAACCGGACCGAAACCGGTTGAGCCGGTCGAAACCGAACCGGTTTTATCTCAACCGGTTCCGGTTTCTAAAAATCTCAAACCGGATATCCGGTTTCGACCGAAAAATACATCCAAACCGGTCGAAACCGGACCGGTATCACCCCTATACCTAACAACAAAATTTATGAATAAAGCTATGGGTACATATGAAATGTACATACCATGTACATATGAGTTTTGTGGGGCCCACCTCGGGTCCCACAAAGATGATTCGAACCGTCCATTATTTTTAAAATATTTTTTATAGAGCCCTGTAAAAAATCAATTCAACCCAATATCGATAAGGATTTTTTCTGAATTTGTAGGGACGAAACTCCATAAAAGAATATTCTAAAAATAATGGACGGTTTGAATCATCTTTGTGAGATCCGAAGTGGGCCCACAAACTCCATATGTACATGGTATGTACACTTCAATATGTACACATAGCAGCACTCGCATCTATATTATAAAACAGGACGAGTATCTTACAGAATATTCTATATCAACGGTTCAGATTATTCCTGTCCAAAATTTATCTACCCATTCAAACAAATCCGACGGTCCAGATTTGTCTTCATCTTTCCTTCTACAACATGGCATTTTGGTATATATTGAAAACTCCAAGACCACAAAAGGAGCTCATTTGAATTGAAATATCATAATCAATCATGGTAATCTAATATTACCGTAATTTACGGGATAATTATCTCAAAATAGGAATTTTTTTTGAAGGGATCCTTTTAATTAAGGCATGATTTGTATTTTGTGAAATGAATGAAACTTAATAAAACATTTATGGTAGTAATGAGTAAGTTGACCTTTCTAATTTCCTTTTACGTAACAGCCAGAAAATAAAAAATAAAAAATCCTAGGACGTTAATTTAGATCCCAATTAAGATTTTCAAATTTCAAGTTCAAAAAACATCACATTTATGGACATTAAAATGTAAATGTTCTTTAATTCTCTCGATTGCATTTCTCGGTTTCAATTTTTCAGCAAACTCCCCGTAAGTGTTCAAGTTCTTTTTCTTCAAAGCCATTAGATTTCAATATAGAATCATTGTTGTCTAACATTACAAGGTTTGGTTCTCTCATATATTAGATCACCTTCCTAATCATTCACATCCCACTTATTTGAACTTTTCTTTCTGTTTTGTTCTTCTTATATTTTGATTTTTGGCAATTGACTTGGTGGGTGTGTAATGATTTTGAATAGGCTACATTTTGTCATCAATGGTTTTGATCAACTTTTGTTTCATGGAGTTTTGATCCTGAAGGTGGCACCATGGCACATCTACGACTTTAGTGGTAAACACAAATTAAATTATTCCATATTGTATTGCTAATTCCTTCAACTTTTCTTCTTTTTTTTTTAATTTAAAAAAAATGACTTTTGGTTCATTTTAGGTTTCAATTCATGAGAGTATGGTACTGATGATTAACGATTGTTTTAATCGAAACCCTAATTATTTGTTTGATTTTTTGGGAAGAAACTTGCATGTATTGAACTCTTAAAATATACTCTCTCTGTCCCTAAATAAGTGTCCGGCGCGCAAACCTAGACCTTGCAAAAGATGCATATTTTTTGTTAAAAAATTTAAATTTTTTCCACAATCTAATAGAACTCATTGCTATCTATTCATTTGTGAAATTTTTTTTATTTTTTTAACAAAACAAATGCATATTTTTAAAGACCTAATTTTGAGCGCCGGACACTTATTTAGGGACGGAAGGAGTATAATGAAACATCCAATAAAATTATTAATTTGGACATGCAAGAAAACAAATAAGACTAACCACGTAATTAATTTAGAGCTAATATGGAAGGGTGGTTTACATTTTGGACTGATGGATGGTACATTTTTTCCACCGTTGGATTGGAAATCCTTTTAAATGCCTTTGAAGTTATCCTTTTAACCAAAACCCTTTCTTTCTTTTATTATCTAATTTCAGTTTTTGGAAATAATTTTTTAAGCTTGATTGGCTTGATTATAATGACAAGTCTATAATGACAGATTTGAATCTTACTTCCCTTTAACTGCTTATTTTTTTGGGTAATGATTTCTAATGTCAATTTTTGGTAATAATTTTTGAAAGCTTGATTGGGTAATGGGATAGAATGGCGTTGATTTTTGAAAGCTTGATTGAATACTATTATTTTCAGTAATGAATTTCTACACTAAATTTCCCAAAACATTTCTACACTACACTTATTTTTTGATAGTGACATGAGGAAAGCAACATAAGGAAACAGATTTGAATCTTGCTTTCCTTTGACTGCCGATTTTTTTGGGTAATGATTTTTAATGCCGATTTTTGGTAATAATTTTTGAAAGGTTGATTGGGTAATGAGATAGATTGGCATTGATTTTTGAAAGCTTTTTTGAAAGCTTGATTGAATACTATTATTTTCAGTAATGAATTTCTACACTAAATTTTCCAAAACATTTCTACACTACACTTATTTTTTGGTAGTGACATAAGGAAAGCAACATAAGAAAAATCATTTCCTTATGCAATAACATGTTCCTACTTTTCCAAAATCATTTCCAAATTAACTACATCAACTAATAACCTCTACCCGAGCATAACCTCTAACAAAAAAGCTTTTATTTGTTTTTCAGAGTTGTTTACAGAGGGAAAAGGTATCACTAACCCAATCAATCCAATTCCAGTTCTCTCTCCCCGTCTTTCGTATTTTCTAGTTCTCTCTCCATAGGTATGGCTCTGCTATGTTCTTCACTTTCTATTTGTTCCCCTTTTTGTTTTGTTTTGTTTTCTATTTCAATACATTTTATTAAAAGTATTTTTTTTCACTCACCCCAAAAAAATAATACCCAAAAACTAACTATTTTTTTCACTCACCAAAACGGTGCATGTATACTAAAAATGCCCCATTACCTACAACTTTTTGGGGCATAAAATTTGTTCTACCCCATTAACCCTCAAATGGGACATTTAGTAAAAAGTGCCCCTTAGAACATGTCGCTTTAGCTGTGTTTAGTTGTAATGATTGTATGTGAAAAATGTTTGAATCTTTTTTTAAAAAAAATAACATAGAAGGAGGAACACAGTTATGTCAATCTTCTTCTTTTTTACTAACACAGTTACCCATCTTCGTTTTTTTGGTGTCCCGTTTGCAGGATAAATAATGCAAATTAAATTAATACGCAAATTGACTCAGTTGAAGAGCAAAACATGCAAATTGAACCACCAAATGGTACAACTTTTAAACTACATGCGCTTTTTCTCTACTAATAATACCGACTTCCTGTGGTTTATATATATAGATGAAGGAAGCGCTTGTCGGCATGAGAGTGCTTACGAAGAAGATAAAGAAAAAAATGGTATTCAAAAATTGTACACCGTTCCTAATCTCCTCAAATTTTGTAAGTAGAAAAAATATAAACATTGTGTCATTATGTGAATGTACTTCACGTCTACCAAAAATAAGTGATGACCCGGTAATTTTTCGAGATAAATATCATTATGTGGTGTTTTTGGATGGTATTTTTTTGATTTGATCAAGTTTTAAGCGTTCGAGTTTGTTCTATGCGTTTTAGTTGGTTGAATTTGTTCAATATTTATTTGCGTGTACTGAATGTTCGAGCCGTGCCTTCAAGCACGTGCATGTCCTTCTCCCCGCCGAAGAAACAGATTCCACTACTAATATTGTTTACCGTAAAGTTCTGCTATAGTTTGCTATATCATACCAGGTACAATAAGTTGTAGAGTATTATAATTTAATTTCCTCTCTTATCATATATCATTCCTTGAACAAATGACTTGGCGTACTAACTGGTCTTCTGTTGACATATAATTCTTTTTTAGGATTGTGATCGAGAAGCCTAGAAGCTCAAAAGGATCAATATGCTTGAAGATTTTTAGTCTAGACATGTTTCATGTTCTCTTTTTAGATGTCTCCACGAGGCACGCATTTTCATTAATGTATATAATTTTTTATTTAATTATTTTCATCGGTGTTTTGGATGGTATTTTTTGATTTCATCAAGATTTATGCGTTTGGGTTTGTTCTATGCGTCTTAGTTGGTTAAATTTGTTGTTCAGTTTTAATTTGCTTGTGCTGAATGTTCGAGCGGGCATGCACTAGTAGTTTTAAAACTCACATGATGAAATTGAAATCAGTTTCCAAAACTGGTGAACTTGCCTAAACCCATTTGGCAAATTCTGTTTTGTTGTTTTATCTTTCATTTGAAGTGTCTGTTATAGCAAATTGCCATGACACAACTTCTGTTGATGATGATGCGATTTAGCAATTTTGTTGAACACCTAACATCGATTAACAGCAGAGGTTCTGACAAATTTGTGTTCTTTTTTCCTCCTCCAGGTTTTACCATCAGCTGATATAAGTTACAGGACCTTCGTTTACGAGTTCATGAAAATAGTTCTCAAGGTGGAGTTGACGTAAAATTCGCTAGTGCTAACACTGGGAGACAAGTAAATTGGCGCTTATCATGGGGCGGCGTTCTCTCTCTAAAAGAGCTCCTGATTTTTGTGTTTGTGTTCGTGTTTTTAACCCATTACTTCAGCCGATAATAATTTACCTGGCCTTTCGATTGGCAAAAGAGAATAGTTGTTTCACACGTGTTCTCGTACAAAGATGGTAAGCAATTTTTTTCAGGACCTGAGTTGGAAATTGTTTGCTGCCTAACTTATGAGTTAGCAAAGCATACCAGATCATCCGAATCGGATCGTCTCTGTTTTAGCTATGGGAAAGACTACAATACACACCCTTTATTTGGGTGTGCATCATATGCATTCCCGAAAATGTTTTGAATTGTAGAGAAAATGTTACGAATCGTATTGCTAAAAAGTTACGAATCGTATAAAGGTTATGAGTGACACTAAAATGTTATGAATCATAATGAAAATGTTACGAATCATACTGCTGAAAGGTTATGAATTTTACAACAAAAGTTATGAAACACATTAAAATGTTATGAATGAACCGTAAAATAGGTGCATATGGTACACCCTTTTAAGGGATGTATATTGTAGACTTTCCCTTTAGCTATTTCAGATTGGTTTAGGTTAATGCACAAGGTTTAGCCATTTCGGAATTTTTTTGCCTGGCGGTTCTATTGTGAACCATTTTGAGATTTGAATATCTAGTGAATACTGTTTTGTAGTTCTGGCCAAGCAAATTGCCAAAAACAGGATGTGATGATGTATTTTAGATGAAATTTCTCTGGAAATGAGATAAGCTCCGAGGTAATTCGCTTTACGAACCATACGCTAGATATGATAATATCTGCACATGTCTAGTTCAGAGAGTTACCGAAACGAAATTCAACCAACACTTGTGCTTCAAAAAACTCTTGTAGAAATTAGAAACAAAGGCCGATGGTTCTTCCAATGTTTTTTATCACCCCGATTCAAACGCTATATATCTTCTAACTTGCAGCCATGTGATGTGCCGTTATTGAGGCCGACCATATTGCTGAGTCCGATTACCACCTATTGGGTTGGGACTAAGGGTGGCAAACGGGCGGGTTTGGGCAAAATTCGGTAAGTTGTTAGTGAGTTGGGTCTTTAATGGGTCATTGACCAATTTAGACCCATTAGCTATGAGTTTAATTACCCTTACCCAACCCGACCCATTTATTTAAAAGCAAACCCGACCCGTCCATTAACCTAATTACATATATACTAAAATTTATGATCGAAAAATCAGAAAAGTGAAAAAAAAATTACGATCGAAACTCATAATTTTTTTCAAAAAAACGAGAATAAGTAAATTTTTTTGTCTTATTGATTTATTTTTGTCTTTATTCAAAAAATTATAAGTTTCGATCAAATTTTTTTACTTTTCCGATTCTTCTTGTCAAAACAAATCAATAAGTCACAAAAATTTGACATAAAACAAAAAAAAATGCAAAAAAAATTTGAATAAGGACAAAAAAATAAGTCAATTTTTTAATCCAAACTTTATGCAGGACTATCATGAGAGAAATTTATTCACGGCGGAGCGCAATTTCACCGGTCCATTCGCGCAATCAATGGATGAAATGTGTTTTCAATTTTGACTGGTCAAAATAATTGTTACCGGTCACAATTGATTTTTGATTCGGATCGTCCAAAATATTTTTGGACGCGTGTGATTCAGCACAGAACAATTGAATAAACAAGAGAGAGATAAGGCCATACTCCTAGAGAGAGAGAGAGAGAGAGAGAGAGAGAGAGAGAAGGCCCGTCCCAATTGCAAAAGAGACGGAAAACTTGGTAATTGGTAAAGACTAAAGAGGAGAGAGAGAGAGAGAAGGCCCGTCCCAATTGCAGAAGAGACGGGAAACTTAGTAATTGGTAAAGACTAGAGAGAGAGAGAAAGAGAGAGTGAAGGCCCGTCCCAATTGCAAAAGAGATGGGAAACTTGGTAATTGGTAAAGACTAAGAGCATCTCCAATAGGCTAAATCCAATCCTAGGCAAAGAGACTATCCAAAAGGCCCAAATGGTAGTTTAGCTAGTCCTTTCTAGTGTGAAGCTTCCAACAGCCTCAGCAATAAGGCCTTTCAAAAAACTAAAAAAAAACGGAAACCTGCAGAAAAACGGAAACCTGCAAAAAAAGGGCATTTGAATTGGAAAAAAACGGAACCTGCAACAGTCTTTATTCCCTTGAACTGGTAAAACAGGTAAGCTTCCCTTCATCTTTCTCCTATTTCCCCTATTTCACACCACTCTCAGTTTTATTTCCCCTATTTCCCTTCATCTGTTATTGTTCCTATTTCCCTTCATCTTTTATTGTTCTAAACTTTCATTCTTTCTCCTATTTCCCCTTAATTTCACACCAATCTCAGTTTTAATTTTCTTGAAACATTATTCCGTCTATCTTATTTATGTCTCGCAATCCTCTACTAAATTTTCTTCTTCACAATGATTCTGACGATGATAATTTGGAGTTACTTACCGTAGTCGCTATGGAAGAAGAAAGACTAAATAGTGAGAGAGGAGTAGTATGACATCGTGGCTCTGTTCAAGGTCGCAATTATATTCATCGCGGAACTATCCTTGGCCATGAAAGGATTTTTCGCGACTATTTTGCCGAACCACCCGTTTATCCTCCCGAGTATTTTCGAAGGAGGTTTCGTATGAGCCGTTCTCTTTTTCTCCGTATTCAAGCTGCGATAGAAGCACATGATCCATACTTTGTCCAAGGAAGAAATGCTGCTAGAATGCTCGGTTTGTCTTCGCTTCAAAAGATGACGGCAGCAATTCGGATCCTTGCTTATGGGGTATCGGCTGATTTTTTAGATGAGATTGTGAGGATAGGAGAAAGCACCGCAATAGAGAGTCTAGAGAGATTTGTCAAAGCGGTGATTGAGATTTTTTCCGGTGAATACTTAAGGTCACCCACTAGCAATGACATTGCTAGATTGCTAGCAGTTGGAGAACAGCGTGGATTTCCTGGAATGTTGGGTAGCATTGATTGTATGCATTGAAAATGGAAGAATTGCCCAATGGCATGGAAAGGAATGTATAGTGGCCATATTCGCGAACCGACAGTTATTCTGGAAGCCATAGCATCATATGATCGATGGATATGGCATGCATATTTTGGATTACCGGGATCTAATAATGACATCAATGTGCTAGAAAGATCAACAGTATTTAGTGAATTGGCCCAAGGACGTGCTCCTCCAGCCAATTACTCAATCAACGGTCATAACTATACAATGGGATATTATCTAGCAGATGGTATATATCCTCGATGGTCTACATTTGTGAAAACAATTCCGTGTCCGCAAGGAAACAAGAAAAAGTTTTTCGCAGCAGCCCAAGAGTCAACAAGGAAGGATGTAGAGTGTGCATTTGGAGTGCTTCAAGCCCGTTTTGCAGTTATACGTCAACCTGCACGTTTTTGGAGACTTAGCATGCTCAAAGTTATTATGAAGGCATGCATAATACTGCATAACATGATCATTGAGGACGAACGAGAAGATGATGCGCAAGACTATGAATATGAAAGGAATGATGGACCTCCCCCCAAACCAGTATCGCATGAGCATACTATGGAACTTATGGAGTTCATTCGACGCCAACATGCTATTCGAAGTAGAGAAACACACTCCCAACTTCAATTAGACCTCGTCGAGCACTTATGGGAGCGACATAGCCAGTCGTAGGAATTTGTAGTAGTAAATTTCATTTATGCAATTATGTAATCTCATTTATGCAAGTATCTAATCCCATTTATGAATGTAATCCCATTTATGCAATCATGTAATTCGACTTATGTATCTTTTTTTTCTAAACATCTGTTACATTTTTTTTTTTTTGGTAAATCAGCTTGAAATTGAAAAAAGAGGCTAACCGAATATACAGCCTACAAGGGGCATACCCCAAGAGGAAAATGAAAATGAAAAAGAAAATAACCAAAAATTTGCTAATCCCAAATGGCTACATAAGGTAAATGAGACACGTTTTCCATCCATCTACCAAGAGGGAGGGAAAACAAACGATATAAGACAATAGATTAGCAAAAGATAACATAGGGCTATGAGGAGGATAAACACCACTCAAAAGCATCCAGTGCCGGAAAGCATTCCAGCCGGTCATAGAGATGAGCCAACCATGTGATATGAGTAGAACTTGGGCAGGCTTCAAACTGGGGCAGTACCCAATTGTTGCAGCCTTAACCGGACGGCACCCAATTGCTGGGTAGGTTCAGAACAAGCAAAAAAAACAGCAGCAGAGTATCACAACCAGCAGCAGAGTAAACACCACAGGAAAACATGAAGAACAACTGCCATAACAGAGCAAAACAGCAGCAATCGTAGGGAAACAGCAGCAGCAGCAAAAAACAGTAGCAGCAGACATAATAGACATTAAAACTGAAGGTATGTTACCGTTAGATTTCTTATTGAAACTATACATGATTCTGCAATCTTCACTGTCATTATGTGAGGTAGTATTTTTGTTTTTTCACCTTGTAAGAAACGATCCTTGAAAGTGAAGTCAGGAATTTATGAACCACAATGGCAGATAATCTTTTGCTTCTACCTTGGTTGCTCGACAATGCCAGCTAAATCTATTACCTAGATATCTATTGGCATGTCCCTAGTTTTTTATTTCTCCAGCTTGCTACATGGCTGATATCAATTACCCACAGGGCAGTAGTATGGTACCATTATACCTAAGAAACTTGAGCGCGGTAGTTAAGCTATCATTCGGGCAATTGTGGATTTGAACGGTAAATTGTGCTTGATTTAGGTTTTCTAAAGGTAAATTGTGCTTGAAAAGGACCAACAGAAAGTCAATTTGGCCATTGGTTTCTCCTAATATGCAGGGCATTTACTTTATACGTCCTTTTTGCAAAATTCCAGTGCTCGACTGATGGGAACTCCTACTTATAAAAAAAAGTAGCTTTCTAGCTTCTAGATTATAAAACTTTTGGGTTCCAAAGCTAAGTAATCCAAAATTCATGTTTTCTAAATCACAAAAACTTTTGAACTTGAATTCTGGTAGTGACACCATCTCATGCCATTGCATTTGATCAAATTAAGTGGTGAGACAGAGAGAATCAACTGTGCTTAACTAAATCCACCTCTAAGTGTATCCTAGCATCACACAGCAATCACCAAGGTGTGTTTTTTTTATCAAGAATTCCCAGTCTTCTAATAATCACAACCACAGTTCTGCTAATCCACAGTTCTATCCCTTGCAGCTGGTCTGCCATTGCAAACCAGCCTAAGTATCAAAGACCCCCTATTCATTAGCTAGCAAGTGGGTCGACAGGACATGGTTAGCACTAGCTAGCCTAGTGGACTAGTGTTTGCTTGCTTGCTTTGGCCGCATTCGTTGATAACTACACAAAATCAGAAAGCCCTTCAAAAAAATTTAAAAAGTATTCAACAAAAATGACAGATTTTTGAAACTTAGAGTGGATGGAAAGCTCTGCATCTACTACTTCTATCAAGCCCGTTCAGCTAATTCCAGCACATCTAACTTAAGAAAACACATTATTTCTCTAAATGACATTGGGAATACTGCTGCACCCACAAATCATTAGTAGTTCTTTGAATAAGGAAACTAAATGCTCTATGGGGCATTTTATCAAACAGCTAATATACAAACCAAGCAACCTGAAGGATTGTTCTATCAGACTTTATACCATTGAGACCTAATCTTCTCCAATTTCATACCCAAATTGATATGGTTGAAAACAACACATAATCTGAACCAGAATCACAAGTAGAACTTGTAATTTTGAAAGAGGGAGAAGCATACCTTGCCTTGATGTTTAGGAGGATGAAAAAGAACGGATAGGTCCAGCAGAGAGATTGGGAATCTCAGCAAACCCAACAATGAATCTGCTTGTTGAAATAGAGATGAGAAAATGAGGGAAACTGAGAACTGTTGGGCGGGAGAATGGAGATGAATCATCAGAGAAAGCGAGGGAAAGTGAGCGTGAGAAGAAATCGCTCATAGACGAGAGCTACAGTGCCACGCCAGGCCAAACGAGGTACTGTAGCACACAACCAAATCCCCGAGCGTGGAGCTAGTCTGCTGGGAAGGGGTTTTTGGACTTTGGCTAGTCATTTTGCTGAAAAACCTCCTTTACTTAGCCTATTGGAGATGCTCTAAAGAGGCAGGAATTTGGTGGGTTACTTTCATTACCCATTGGATTATTTAAGTTGACCCAATTGATGCCTAATTAAGACCCAACTAATAATGGGTTAGCTGGGTTTGGACCCATTCTTACCCAACTAATAAATGAGTTGGGTTGGATCTATTTTTTAATTGATGGATATGAATTTATTAATGGATCTGGATTCAATTTGCCACCTAGTTAGGACCTCTACTGGTACCAGAACCTCCATATTGACCACCTTGGGAGTAGTTTGGAGGGCCCGCTTCATAACCACTAACTCCCCCTGGATACGGCTGTCCCCGCCTCTGTGGTGGGTATGATGATCTCCACCTTGATTTCCACGATCGGGACCACCGGATACTGGAGGCGGGTAATTGTTTGCGGGCCCGGCCCTATGCGATGGAGGATGAGATTGCCCGGTTTGTGGGCAGTGGCGGAGGGACCATGGGACAACGGAGGCACGTGCCCCCCCTTAATTTTTTTTTTTAAATTGAGGATTTTAAAATATATATTTTGTTTTTTATTTTTTTAATTGTATTTCATAAATTTACTTTTAATTTTTTTAAGGCATGTCGAATATCATTTCATTCTCAATTTTTTGTTTTACATATTTGAAAATTGTCATTACACTAGCGAAATAAGATGTCTAATAAGAAAAATAGCCACCACTTACTATTTGAAACTTTCTAATGCATAATGTTCAAAATTCAAAAATGCCTAACCAATAGGTTATACGTTTTATACTTTAGCAATAGTATTAACAATGAGAGCGATATTGCTAAATATTTTGTATTGAATTACTTTCAGACTTGATGCGCTAAGACAATTCAAGCAATTCAATTGTTTTCCTATTCTATGTAATTTATATATTAATAAATATGTTAGATTTTTCAATTCTTAGCACAAACGTTTTCACGTTGCTTAGTACAAATGTTTTTGGTTCAAATGTGTTTAAAAGATGTCCCCACTTACATAAATTTCTGGCTACGCCACTGTTTGTTGGATGGGAGGGAGGCGAGTGTTGCTGTGGATGCTGCAATTTCTGTCTCTTTGCCATTCGTTTTGGCACTGCTGTTGCCTTTATTTCTTTGTCGGGAACTTGTGTGATGATTCATATTTAAGCAAACTAGGTCATCAAAGAACAACAGAGATCAATTACACAATCAAAGAAAGGAAAGTTGAGACACCTTTAGAAGACAAGTAGAAATCCATCAACCTAAGAAGAACAGACATGCCCATCTGCCTCAGGAGTTCGTATCGGACGTGTATAAAACATGGACCCGTTGAGACACTTCACAAACGTGTTAGACACGCTCAAATGCATGTCCAATAATGTTAGTCAAACACTTTGGACACACTAGAGATAAAACTCAATTCTAAAAATTGGGGGATGGTAAAAAACAATAGATGCTTAATTTTGGAATATTTCTTTGGTGACAGAAGAAAGTTTCCGAGTTTTGAGAGAATCGAAAAACTCACGTCAACAATGGAGTGGGATCCGGCGATTGATCAAGGAGATTTAAGTGAGTAGTCCACTATGTTAAACTTGCGAATCATTCATTTATGGAAATCATTTAAACCAAAACTAATAATAGAACTGACATTGATTTTTTAGGGAGCTTAAAGTGAAAAAATTGGGCATCTTTTGCGACTATTACAAAGGGGGAATTGGGGATCATGTAGTGTGGGGGTGCACTACAAGGTGGTGTAGTGTGGCATCTCAGCCGTCTGTGTCGGCAATTGCCGAGATGAGATCTGGACCATTGATTGTCGAACAGGCGGCTTGCATTGAATGCCGAAATACACCGGTGCACTACGGGATTTAATGGTACAAAAATTGGGAGGGTCCTTAGCATTTGTAATCTTTTGGAGTCTAAAGTCGTATGCTCAGGGGAAGATGCCACAAGTTCTGGTGTTTCAAAAATGTTAATGGTATAGATGTTGTTGGGGTGCTTATCAAGTTTGTTTTGTTTCTGTTATAGCTGCATGTAATTTTTTTTTCTTCTAATTTTCTGTGAATGTTTAATATTAATAGTTTGACTTTTTATTTTTCGGGCAATTGTGCCATGGCGGCAGCTGCTCAGTGTGTCAATACCATGTTGGCGATGAAGGAGTGCAAAGTCATGCTAGGTTGAGACAATGCAAGAGATGTCAAACCAAATACGGGAAAAAAATTCCCCGATACAACTAGCCAAAAAAGGGTGAGGCTCATTCCGCTCTTGCAACAAGGAGACCGCATTTATTACTTTGGAGTGGGACTTGAAGACTTTCACCCGTATAAGGGCTATCAAACAAACAGCATAACTCTGGAATGAGTACGTATATACATCCATTGATTATTACTTTTTAAGAAACGTCTATTTATGTTTTCCTAGTTTTCTTCTGCTCCTTTTTTCTTCCCTCCAGGCCCCAAGGATTTGGTTAGGCTCCTATACCTATGTGGGGTTGAAGAAACCCCCTGGATGAGATTTCGACTTTACAAAATTGACGAATCCAAAGTTCTCCATTCTCGAAATTCTTGACAAGCACCCCGTTGTTGGATCCTTAAAAATATGTTTGTTCTTTGCTAGTCTCAAGCATGTACTAAAAAATAAGCTAAAAAGAATAGGTATCTGCTTTTGACTAGTAACGAACGGACATATTTTTAAGGATTCAACAACAGGATGCTTGTCGAGAATTTTGAGAATGTTAACTTTGGATTCGTCAACTTTATGAAATCGAAACCTCGTCCAGGAGGTTTCTTCAACCCCACGTAGGTATAGGAGCCTAACCCAATTCTTGGGGTCTGGAGGGAAAAAAAAGAAAAAGAAAAAAAAATAGTCAAACTAAAATTCTAATATGAAAGACTGTTTCTTAAAAAGTAATAATCAAAGAAAGTATATATACTTGTTCTGAAGTTATGGTGTTTGGTTTGTTTAATAGTCCTTGTACAGGTGAAAGCTTCAAGCCCCACCCCCCAAAGTATTGAATATACATAAATACATTCTTCACGTTGCAAGAGCGGAATGGACCCTCACTCTTTTCTGGCTCGTCGTGATAGTACCGGAAAATTTATCCTACACTTGGTTCGACATCTCTTGCAAACTCGGTCTCAATCTCGCATGACTTCACACTCCATTCTTCATCGCCAACATGGCACTGACACATTGGGTAGCTGCCGCCATTGCATAATTGCCTAAAAAATAAAAAATCAAACTATTGGTATCAAACATTCGCAGAAAATCAGAAGGAAAAAAAAAGAAGGACAGACATGCAGTTACAGCAGTCAGCAGAAACAAAACAGACTTGATATGCACCCCAACAGCATCTATACCAGCAACAACTTTAAAACACCAAAACCACTTGTCGCATCTTCCGCTGAGCATGTGGCTTAATGCCCCCCAAAATTTTCAGATTCTAGGGGCCTCCCAATTTTGATACCCTTAAATCCTGTAGTGCATCGGTGTATTGCAACATCCGAACCATCTGTTCGGCAATCAGTGCTCTAGATCTCATCTCGACAATTGTCAAAATAGGCAATTGAGATGGCACACTACACCCTGTAGTGCATCCCCATACTACAGTATCCCCAATTCCCCCTTTGTAATAGTCTATCAAAAGATACCCAATTTTTCACTTTACGCCCCTGAAAAGTCAATGTCGTTAAATGGTTCGAATTATTTGCAAATTTAACATAGTTGACTATTCATTTAAATCCCCTTAATTAATTGCCGGCAGAAAAATCACTGAATCCCACTCCATTGCTGACGTGAGTTTTCCGATTCTCTCAAAACTCGGAAACTTTTCTTCCGAGTCTTGTTCCATTCTATATTCACTTACCCCGAAGGGTTTTAGGAGGACTCGGATCATCTGCCCCCAATTGCTGTCCTCCTTCTGCCTCTTCCGATCAATGATAATTTGGGGAAATCTCTTCTGCCTCTTCGGATCATTTGGGGCAAGAAATCCCAATGGACTTCCACTTCTTTTCCTTCTCTCTTCACCTCTTTTTCTTGTCACCCAATTTTCCTCCTAACTGTATAATAATAGTCTACCAATAAAACCCATCTCTATGAATCTCTCACCTAGGGGGTGGTTCTTATTAGGAAACAAAGCTTCAATGGCTGCCTTGATTCATCACCGTGCCCCATTACACACCCAAAAAAAAAAAACATTTGTTGCGATTTGCTCAAATAGAAACCCCAAAACTAGTCCTCTGCGACTTATAATTTACCTGCTAATTTCAATGGGAAAAAAAATTAGCTACGTATTTATTAATTTCCTAATGAACTTTGGACTACTGTGGCGGTGCGATCCATGGGCTAACTTTCTATCACTTTTTATGCTCCAGATATTTAAGAGGCATTTTTGGCATCTTGAACTCTTCAAAAAAAGAGTGATATCAGCATCAATGAACAACATTGTTTAAGACTACTAGTGGCATAGTACAAATACACAAAGTGAACCAAAGCGGCCCGAATTCTACCATATAACCATATAACAACATCATGATTGCCTCATGACTGTCTGAGTGAAGTCAAGTCTCTCTCTCTCTCTCTTGTTTTTTTAATGTTTTTCCCTTTTTTGCATTTGTTTAAAGTTTAAACATTGGGAAAACCGGAAGTTACACTTGTATTTCGAACACCATCTCTCTCTCTCTCTCTCTCTCTCTCTCTCCTTATGTGTGTGCATGTGTGCGTCTGTGTGTGTTAGTAAAGATATGGATATGCATAAATTATTTCAGGTTTGGTTTATGGGTGATTTGACTGGAGCTGCGTAATGCACTTAAAAAAAGGAGCATTACTTCAAGGACCTTACGCGGGGTGTAGTTCAAATGTGGTATGATACATGATTCCAGTACAATGGGAGCAGTGTGGTGTTCTCCTTGTGCTGCATGCCTGCATCGTGTATGCATAATTTGCATATCCATTACGATAGATGTGTCAGCCTTGGTCCGTGTCATTTGAATTCCTTGGTCTACTTATTACATGATCAAAATGAAACAAATTGTAGGCTCTGTTTGTTTAGGCGTAAAATGGTTTCTGATAAAATGTTTTATCTATTTTTCGGTATTTGGTTGTATAGAAAATGAGAAAAAAGTTTTCTATGCTAATCGGATGAAAATGGTTTGCCCTTATCTCTCTAATTCCACCGTCGTAACAACAACGTGAATTTTTTTATGCTAATCGGACTTCTATGCTGTGCGTAATGGTTGATACGCACGTGAATTTTGCAACGCCGCTATTTTCACCCACAACGGTTTCAGACCTTTGAAAACACGTTACGTAACGATCTTTATGTTACGCAACGGCCGTTTTTTAAAACCCTGCTCTTTATTGTGAGCCATTTGAATTCTTTTCCTAATTCCCATGTTTAGATTTTGAACGCTATCCAAAAGTTTAGAAATAACATTGCAATAAGAAACGTAATAAAGCACAGGATTAGAGGGAGGCCAAGTAGAATTTGGGTTGAGTTGAGTAACTGGGACGAGGCTGGCTGAGTTAAGTTGAGTTCCTCCACACATAAATTTATTACTTCCCAGATAAAAAAGAGAAAAATTTCTGTATGACATACACTTTGAGTGTGTTCTTTGGTGCGTGTGTGCGTGCTGCTATATTCTTAGTCAATAGGAGAAGAGGACGGAAGCAGTCAAACTGGTGATGGAGGCGGCCAGTGCAATCAATCAAACCCTAATCCTTCGATACCGCAATACAATGCAAAAGAGAAACAAAAGATCTTGTGTATTGCTAATGTAAGTTATAGAGTATTACTGATAATTAGGTTGAATAGAGAGACTTCGGTGGAACCTAGGGGACATAAAGTTTGAATTGATTATCACCTCCATTGTTTAGTTGAGTTTGGTGGTTTTTAGTGTCAAATTGAAACTCGTGAGTTGTGCATTCCAGCTGATTAAAGTCATTGCTCATACAGATGATCCGGTTGCTTTTGATGAATCGCCAATTCAGTTGACAGAACCTCTCTCTACTGATATCATTTCCTTCTCCAAGGTTGATATTGCTAGCCCCGCACAGAAAATGCTGGCTACAAAGTTGACTTGTGATATAGTACCAGGGAAAAGCCTGCTTGTTACTGGTTAGTGTTATATCCTTAGATCAAGTTGTGCTGCAATTACAACTCTGATAATATGCAATTTTGAAGGTCCAAACGGGAGTGGGAAAAGTTCTGTCTTCAGAGTCCTTCGAGGCCTTTGGCCAGTTGTCAGTGGAAGACTTGTCAAACCATCTCAACAGCTTGATGAAGAGTCTGGATGCGGTTGTGGCATCTTTTATATTCCGCAGCGACCTTATACGTGCTTAGGAACTCTAAGGGATCAAATCATATATCCACTCTCTCTCAAGGAAGCAGAGGAAAGGACCTTAGCGTTGTATAGAAATGGTAAGTCTCCCTATATCTGTTTTTTTTTTTTTTTTTTGCATTGTTTTCTCTTGCTTTTACCTATTTAATTATTCTTCCTCTGAAATTAGAATGTTTCACTCCCTCTGGTGCTTCTGATTTCCACTTTTGAACATTCTTTGTTTGTTGTTTTGGTGGAAATCTCCTTGCCATCACTCCGGTACAGTTGTCGTAACAGAAGTCTTTCTTGTCCTTGGCCACCATAGTTTTAAATCGCGGTATCGGTCACCGTCGCGGTATTGGTCGCGGTATATCGGTATCGGGACGTATCGGTGATACGTTGCGGGAATCGGGTGTCGCGGTCGTGAATTTTTAAAAATCATTAGCAACATGTATAAAACTTGAAAAATATACTTTTGCCCCCAACATTGGCTTAAATTATCACATTTTAATTAATTTAAGACATGTAAAATATCCAATAATTTATCAAAATCTGCAAGTCAATAAGATTTTACAAATATGAGAAAAATACAACATTTTGAGTTTCAATATAATTGATATAAATAGCAAAAATAAGATGAAGACATTAAAATAAACACACCATAGAGATTTTACATTACATAATTGCTAGCCACATTATGCAACATTATGCTTTTTTTGTTTTTTTGTCGAACCGATACGAACCGGCCGAATCGGTCCACAAATCGGTTACATACCGATACGTATTGGGAATCGGCCGGTTCGCCTGTGAATTTCAGTCTCTCCGTTATACCGGCCTATATCCAAACCAGAAGTCTCAAATACCGGTACGAACCGGCCGATACAGTTCAGCCGATACGAACCGTATCGGCCGATATTTAAAACTATGTTGGCCACCATCCGATCTGATAATTGCCAAAGTTCATGGAGAACCTGGTTTCTTCCATTCAACAGAAAGAGACTTGAACCAAAGAAAGTGATAAAGTATTGACACATATCAAACCAAAGCCCACCCAGTTGGTTATTGTTAAGCAAATTCAGGCTTTGGTTTTGCTGATTTGTTAATTCTTGACCTCTTTCTTATTGTTTAATTCTTTGCCCGCCAGGCGTGGCGGGAGCGGGAAAGAATCCTTCTGTAGTCTAGGTCTTGAAGGACATTATTTTGAGTCTTTCTTCTGCCCTTTGATCTAGTCATAACTGTTTTTTACCCGTTAGTGGACACCAACCACTTTTCACCAGTTAGAGAGGTGCAGCTCAATCTTGCCAAGGGAGGATGTAGACGTATTCTTTAAGAAATGAGTACTGTAACGACCCTGATTTTCAGTAAATAAAAATTTCGTTAAATATTTAAATTTTATTTTAATTACTTAGATTTGCTACTAAAAATTTCTTTTTAATTTTAATAATCCGTCATAATTAGATTTGAGACTTATAAAATTATATCTTTTCGCACCTAACAATCTGGTCATTTTCTAAAGACAAGTATGCTTGTAGAAAGCACTTATATTTTTTCTAGTGAGTTAAATAAAATCTTTAAAATTATATTTCTTGGCTAGAAATCCTACTTGGCAAGTAGAATTAGTTTCCAACCAATTCGTTAGAAAACCCTAATTACCGTTTCAATCTAGTTACAATTTCCTAACCCTAGATGGACCTTTTTGACCGTCTTTGAGCCTTATGAAACCCTCCGAACCCTATTGAACCATTAGACTATAGGAGTAATCATTTTATTCCTATGTTTAGTCATTTCACTTTACCTAGTATCATTACTTACCCTACCTATTGGATAATAAGGGCAATGGAAAACTTTAACCTTTGGTTCATAAATGTTAGGGAAATATTATCCCTTGGACAATAGATTTCCATGACTAGTCATATCAAATTATTACCAATATTTCTTTACCCCTTGGTCCATAATTGTTAGGGAAATTTTTGTCCCTTGGTTATTAGACCTTTGACTTGTCAATATGCATGACAAGACAAGTTATACAAAGAATCCCATCATTTTGCTTCCAAAAGGAGCAATCTTAGACTTGCCATAATGAGAACCTAGATTTGACTAGTCATTCAAGTCCATACTTACCTTCTTTATTTCTTTAACCAATGGTTAATAAATGCTAGGAGAAATTTTGACCATTGGTTAATAGCAATTAAGTTGCCAATGAAGCCTTGATTTGACAATACAAAATCATGGGCCAAGGAATCTCATCATTTTGCCTCCAAAAGAAAGCAACCTTAGCCTTGTCATGCATAGATGCACTTTCTAGGAAAGTTTTACTCATATTCTTTCCATTGAATTGTCACTTGAAAACCCATAACCCTTATGTACCTAGGTGTACTTATATATATATATACCTAGACATACATAGAGAGAGAGAGAGAGAGAGAGAGAGAGAGAGAGAGAGAGAGAGGCCGGATGGGAGAGAGTGAGGTGGAGTGTGTGCTTGTATTTTGATTACTTACACAAGCAACCTTTATAGCCTTAAGCCTATTTTTACTACATGCCAACCCATTCTAGTCCTCCAAAGTACAAAGCTAGCCCATGATTATATTCTTTCTTGCAAGCAACCTCCCCATAGACTTGACAAGTCAAAAACCCTTCATGATGGCCTAAGATTTGGCCTAGAATGGAAATGACAAGTGAAGGAAGGCTAGGATTTGATTTAAGACTTGAAATGACCACTCATTGAAGCAAATCTATGGGAGAAAGGAGAGAGGGAGGGGCCGGCCATAGAGGAGGGAGGAAGAGCTCAAGTGTTGGCTATAAATAGCACCCCATGCCTTCCATTCAACTCACACCATCACTTCTTGCTCTCACTTCTCTCTAGAAACCATTTCTGTTTTTCCAGGCAGCTTACTGCCCTCCAAAAATCTTTATTTTTCTCCTGCTTAAAGTAGTTTTTGGAACCAACTCCCTTGGGAAAAGTTGTAGATCACTTCGAAACCTTCAAGTTAGACCCAAGAACCATTCCAATCGGTGAAGAAATGAAAAAGATATTGGCATCCGAAATTCAGTAAAAATCTCGGATTCCTATTTCCAGACAGCATACTGTCTTCTCCTTTATCACCATTTTTCTCCTACCTAAAGTAGTTTCTAGGATCAACTTCCTTCACGAAAGTTGTAGAGCACTTCGAGAGCTTCAATTTCGACCCAAGAACGATCGTATTCGGCCAAATATTGACCGAGTTACTGCCATCCGAATTTCGGTCCAGATTGCAAGTTTCACTGCCCGTAGGAAATTTCCAACTAGCTTATTCGGCCCCGACTAGTTTCGGATCAAGGTAGATTTTCTCTCCTCACTTTCCTAAGTATAAGTAGAAGCTCTAGTTCAATAACTCTACGTATAACATAGAATAGTACGTTAGAAAGTAGAACGTTATTGATTCAAAGTATCAATATCATAGATAAGATTATCTATTGTTTGTTTTCAAGTAGATAAGCTTATCGTTTAAAATGCATGATTGTCAATAAGTTCATCTCACTAAAGGAGGTATGAGCATGTTAGATAAATGACTTGGTCTTAAATAAATATATGTTGTATTGAATTTCTCAAAAAGGAAGATAGAACGATTTTCGAAAAAGAAGATTTTAACGCTTGACTTGAAGTAGTTATATCTTGATCTTTCCAAGCATGCTTAGCAATATTGAGTTGGATGCTCTTGTTGGTTAGCTTCATGATTTCAAAGAATGATTTATGTTTACCTTTGTGAATGTTTACTTTTGGGATAAGTCCTACCGCGGAGTCTATGCATGAAAACGAGACACGAAAATCGAGAAAGTTAGAAACATGACACCTAGGGTGTGGGTAACAAGAAAAATGTGTTTCGAAGGAGGAAATATTTTTGAAACTACATAATGACCGATTTTGATGGCATTATGGGAAATGTGTGTGTGAGTGTGTGCCAATGGGAATCCGGTGCGGCGGAACCATTGTGAGGATACTCGGGAGACCGGAACGGCGGAACCGAGGTTGGGTGTGTGGCTTGGTTATCCGCGGAGAGGAGCCAATGCAAATGTGTGCCAATGGGAACCCGGTGCAGCGGAACCATTGTGAGGATACTTGGGAACCCGGAACGGCGGAACCGAGGTTGGGTGTGTTAAAAACGGATTTTGAAAATGTTGATTTGGTTATGAAAAGTGAAAATGGAGACACGGTCTATGATGAGTCACGTAGGAGAAACACAGAAAAACATGGACACCAACGATACTTGATTAGTGAATATGGATGGGCTATCGTTAATCGTTTTTGTTAAACCTACTTGTACTCTGTTGATTTTATGATATATTGTTTGTAAGTTAAGGGTTAGTGGGTTTGGATATTCTATTGAGCTTTTGTAAGCTCACGGTGTTACCTTTGGTGACCCTGACATATTATATTGGTGGCGACGCCGGTATAATGTGTCAGACCGTATAGATAAACAGGGTGAACTTTACACCTTGAAAGCATTTGGAGCCGAGGAGCTGGCCAGGATGGAGGAAGAAGCGGAGCAGTAGATAGGAACTCTAGTCTACCCTCCTTTTGTTGAATAAGATTACTCTTTTGAGAATATTCTGTAATATTGAGCCAGACTCTATTTAGTTTTTTAATGAAATTACCTATTTAACGTTCTCAAAATTCGGGACGTTACAAGTATGGTACTGGAGTGATGCTTTTCTCTCCCCAAATCTCATACAATTTTTTTGGGGTCTGAACATCAGCTTGCTCTCTGGATGTTATGAACCCCCTCAAATCTCTAATAAATTCAAAACACCGCAGTTTTGGGCCTTATGTTGGTTTATATGCTTACGAGTTTCAGAATTGTTTCTATGTACATTATTGGTGGCATAATGATGCTAAATTCAGGTGAAACGTCAGTTCCCCCCACAACTATTCTTGATGGGCGTTTAAAAGCGATTCTAGAGAATGTTAAATTGCTCTATCTCCTGGAAAGAGAAGGTGGTTGGGATACTAGCCAGAACTGGGAAGACATCCTCTCTCTTGGAGAGCAGCAGAGATTAGGCATGGTAAGCTTCACTTAAACATGTACCTCCTTGACCCCATTATTGTTCAAACAAATAAGATTCTCCAATCAGACATGGATCGTTTTAACTTCTTGTTTACATGATATTTTCTGTTTTTCAAGGCACGCCTCTTCTTTCACAAGCCGAAATTCGGCATTCTTGACGAGTGCACCAAGTATGCAACAAAACGACATCGTAGTTTTTTCTCATTCCTCCATTCTTTCGTGATATCTCATTCTTTCATTTCAATGATTTGCTAATTGCAGTGCCACTAGTGTTGATGTCGAAGAGCACCTTTATAGGCTAGCACGTGAAATGGGGATCACTGTTGTTACCTCCTCCCAGGTAAGTAAATGATAGCCCGAAAGCATGGCCACCGTTAGTTTGTGTTGCATTGAAGTTGGTGGATTTCTTTAATCAATTGCCTTCTAGAACGTATTACTATACAACTTAGCTTGCTCTACTACATCATAATGTGACAGATTAATCTCCTACAAACTCTTTAACACATAACATATTACTCTTAGATCACCAAATGGCCCACAACTTTAAGATGTTAAAAAATTTGCCCAACGATTTATATCAAGCTATTTCAACACCCTTCCTCACATGCAACCCCTTCTTGCACATGGGAATACAAACATAGTGAGAAACAAAATGATGAGGTGAGAAGCATAAACCAAATGGGAGACAAATGCAAAAGAAGAGACTTGGAACTCTTAGACATCCAGAGACTAATGCGTTTATGCTATGTTAGATCACCAATTGTTACAACAGTTACATGGACTGGGTCCGGGGTTGGGTGCGGATATGTATGCGACGATGCGTCATAGTGTGTCTGATTTATCTAATAACTTGATCCCAGGGACACCAAGAGGTTTGATTTCATTATGACTAAATATTATTTTATTTTTTTCCAATGTGAACCATGCTTAATACTAGATAAATAATACGTACAAAGGAAAGACCCGGGCAAAGTTTTATGTAAACATGGTGGTTGTATGTTCACTACCGATGCAATCAGACACATCACTCTGAATTTAGGAGAGTCCCTATAACTTAGCATGCTACTATGGCAAAACGTCACTCATTGATGATGCACTTATTTTGCTGTTTCATATGTTGTCCATTTTTTCCGGCTGATATAGCCAGTTCTTTTGCTTCTCACAGCGTCCCGCTTTAATACCATTCCATTCGACGGAACTACGATTTATTGACGGTGAAGGCAAGTGGGAGCTTCGTGCAATTAAGCAGTGAGTTGATACTGTCAATCACCATTTCTGCTATTTTCTCTTATACAATTCGTCGTCATGTCCTGGATGTGTGGTGGTGCGAGCACTTTCAAATTTAGCTGTTCTACGGCTGGTCGCGGCACGCGCACAATTAGGGCCATAAAGCAAAGCTTAGCATACCAGAAAGGTGTTCTGTTTCTTAGTACCATATTAGAGATTATACATTCTTATTTATTGAGTTATATATTTAGCATTATGTATAGGCATTTATTTGCTATTCATAGCTGGTTCTTGTATGTTGTAAAAAGAAAACTTGATGCTTAAATCATTTTGGTTTCCCCATAAATAAAATAACTACCAGGGAAACCTGGGGGTTCCCCTAGAGGTCTCTCTCTCTCTCTCTCTCTCTCTCTCTCTCTCTCTCTCTCTCTCTCTCTCTCTCATGATCCAATACTAATGCAATGGCGTTTTGAGTTGAAAATTTACAAGTTGTAGACTGAAAAGGGCCAGCTAGTGCGTGAGGCTTCCTCTATCGATTAGTATTTCTTAACTTAGCACAAAAAAAAGAAAAAGAAAAAGAGATTATATTGCTAAATTGTAATTTTACTTTTTATATATTTCTTGAAATAGACAAATACACAAAGTGAACCAAAGCGGCCCGAATTCTACTCCCCAATCCTCTCGATCAGGAAACGACCCCAGCGGCCTAGTTTGGGTACAGGAAGTAAGTTCGATATATAGTCACGAATGAATAGGAATTTGCCTTTTTTTGACGAGCAAGATAATCGCATTTATATACTAGTAAAAATACAAAATACAAAGAATCGGAACTCCATCGATTCGAAAATACAAGAAAAACAACAAATAATACAAAGAAAATTTATAGAAATGATCCTTCTAGTTTCATCCGAATCTCATTTTCGTCCTCCAAGTATTAATTGCAACTCTTTTGACCTTCAAGTTTAGTTTTCGTACCAAGTTGGTCCAATTGATAACATCTGTCATCTAAATTGGACGGAAAAAATCAGATTGAGGGCAGACATTACCAAGTTGGACCAACTTGGTACGAACTGCAACGTCCAAAATGCGATCAATCTAATTTTTGTCATCCATTTTGTCTGATAGAAGTTATCAATTGGACCGATTTGGTACAAAAACCAAACTTGAAGGTCAAAAGAGTTGCAATTGATACTTGGAAGACGAAAATCAGACTCGGATGAAATTAGGAGGACCATTTCTATAAATTTTCCTATAATACAATGGTGTTGTCGGAACCTAGGAGGGGGTAGAGAGCGTGGAATTTGCCTTTTATGCATGGAAGATAGTGTGCTGTCAGTTTAAAAAAAATTGAGGAAAGGAAGGAAGCAAAAAGCAGTCATCTCGGGCTCCAAAAAATCGCAACACTTGTGTTTTGTTTGGAACATGTGGAAAGAAAGGAAATGAAGAGTAAGTTAAGAATATTTTCCTCCATTTTTTTGGTTTGGGAGGAAAGATGAGAGAAAATGTCAAAATGATGTGAATATTGAAATCCCCCCCCTTCCCCTCTTTTTCTCCCATTTTCCTTCATAATTATTCTTCTTTCTCTTCCCTCGCTTTTCACGAGTTCCAGCATTAGTTTTTAGCTTGCTATTTGAAACTATCAGAGATGCTCTAAAATGATTTTGGTTACTTGAACCCCTGCATCATTGTTGACTCTTAGCTTTTAAATTCCGGCAATGTATGTGACAAAAGAAATGCTAACGAGATTCTCAAAGGCTTGAGATATAGGAGTTTGATATATCTGAAGTCTCAGGTTCGAAATCTTTTGAATGCTATCAACTTTTGTGGGGTTAGTTCTTACAGGAATTTCCTTCGGTTTTTTTGTGTTCATTGCTAGTGGACAATATATAGGATTAGTTCAAGTGCACATAAACTAATTTAGACACCCAAAACCGTGTAAAATTATGTGAAAAATACATTGAAATCAAATCATGGAATTGTGGAAACTTTATATCTATCTCAAAACCAATTGGCAATGAGTGGAGAGGTCCCAGATGTTATTAATTGATCACCCATTTCACTCCCAAGCAATGTGGGATTCTATTTCCTTAACATCCCCCCTCACGTGCAGCCGCATTTGAGGTCTGTCACGTGTGGCCACTTTTTGGGTCCTATGCCCTTTGTGCTGGTCTGTCATCGTGGGGTGTGGATTATTAATTTTTAAAATGTGGGGTGGAACAGGACCCGCTCTGATACCATGTGGAAACTTTATGTCCATCTCAAAACCAATTGGCAATGAGTGGAGAGGTCCCAGATGTTATTAATTGATAACCCATTTCACTCCCAAGCAATGTGGGATTCTATTTCCTTAACATCCCCCCTCACGTGCAGCCGCATGGTATCAGAGCGGAACCCGTTCTATCCCACATTTTATAAAATTCACAATCCACACCCCACGATGACAGACCAGCAAAAAGGCTGCACGATGATAAGACCCAAAAAGTGGCCATACGTGACAGACCTCAAACGCGGCTGCACGTGAGGGGGGATGTTAAGGAAATAGAATCCCACATTGCTTGGGAGTGGAATGGGTGATCACTTAATAACATCTGGGACCTCTCCACTCATTGCCAATTGATTTTGAGATGGACATAAAATTTCCACAGGAATAAATTGATTTCTCAATGATGAATGCTGGTCGATGTCACCAAACCACCCCCCAACCCAATTGGCATTGTTTCACAATTTAAGAACAAACCAAGTAGAGAAACTAGGTTTGTTGATCTGTAGCTGTAGGACCCCGGTGCCTAGGCGGTTGCAGATGTTTATATGTTGTCTCCCAAGTCGAAGTCAAAAAGACCTGATTCATTCCGAAGCACAAAAAAGAAAGAAAGAAAGAAAGTCAATAGCCTTAAGATTTCTTGTCCCCGTTAAAGTTGAATATATTTATAATCACTCATTTTTACAAACAAATTTGCACACTCATTCTATAAGTATTACCCAACGAGGATTGTCTTCACTGGTCAGGGGTTTGCTCCCATCCTAGAAATTTGAGTTCGATTCTCAAGGGCAAACTAAACGTCTGGGAAGTGAAAGTCCATGTGGGTAACCTCATGGGCGCATCCAGTGGTCCACCCTCCTACTTGCTTCTAACTGTTATCCGTGGGTGTTAGTTCCCTCCGATCGGCCCTAGGTGGATCTCACTCTCGTTTGGCTGTGGGGATACATCCTATGTTGTCAAAAAAAGAAAGAAAAAAGAAACAAGTATTGGGATCCATTGCACCACCAATGTGTGTGGAGCCCATTAATTATGTGAGTATGTATATAAGTTTGTAAAGTAGTTGTAGTTGTAGTTGTAGAGCGATTGTTAGAATTTGCTTAAATAAATGTTAATATTGCTATTAGGGTGTGTTCCATTAACTAAAATAAATAGTAATACTCATTTTTCGAATAATGTGCAACAAGGACATTAAGGTCTGCGAATGTGTAATGTTTAAGAAAATGAACATTTTTTCACTAATGTGTATCATTTTCATTTACCATAAACTCTTCAGCAGAACCATAAATTTTTAGAGAAAAAGAAAGAAATATTGTCCAGATGTGAATATGAATGAACGCTATGTTCTTAAAATTTAAGAATCATAATGGTGTGTGTTTGGACTATACTATTAGTGTCTTTTCATTCATCTTCTCCGAATTTTTTTTAGATTCATGTTTTTTTGTAATTTAATTTAATCATGTAAGGAGAGTGAAACATGGATGGGTCGGGGCCAGCCCTGACTTTTCGGAGCCTAAGGCAAAAGGCAAAGATGAGGCCCTTTACAAACTTTTATAAACAACTCATAAAGTAGACAAGTTACTTTCCCGAAATAAATTCAAGTATTTATCAACAAAAAAATCTTAAATAGTAACCCAAAAAATGACGTTTCAAAAACATCACTTAAACCTAATCCTAAAAGATATAACCGAATATTGTAAAATTTTGAAAGCATCACTTAAATATTACTCCCTCCGTCTCTAAATAAGCGTCAGGCGTGCACACCTAGGTATTTAAAAATATGCATTTTTTATTAAAAAAATTCAACTTATTTTCACAACGTAAAAGAACTCATTGATGTCTATTGATTTGTGGAAAAAAAATTGATTCTTTTAACAAAAAAATGCGTCTTTTTAAAGACTTAGGTTTGCACGCCAGACATTTATTTAAGAATGGAATGAGTACTATACTATTTTTGTAATTTTTGCCAAAAAGAAAAGAGCGAAGTGATTTTGGCCGTATAACGAATTTTACCGAAAGCCTCTTCATCTTCGACAGCATCTTCTAGCTTGGAAAATTTTATTTTGAAACATTGACCGTTCGTACAATTTAACTTGTACCACAGTAAACAAAACAAAAAAAATCTGACAATATTCATCTCTTTTATCTCATTATGTATAATTTTGCTTTGGAATTTTATACTGTAGGTGGTACCAAAATAGGACCCTCTATAATTTGGAGCATATGACTTTAATCGAGAGCCGTCACTGCATGGGGTTGTTCAATTGAGATTCGATCTATCGAGGGAAGGATCCAGTTCAGTTTGTTCTGACCAGTTTGATCCATTTTTTTGCACCCGAGTCGTCCAAACCAAATTTGTTCTGGGTGTTTTGGGTATTTTGTAATAAAAATAAATTCGAACAAATTTGAGCCGTCCAAAACACTTTTGGACGGCTTAAATGCAACAAATGGACCTAACTGATCTGAACAAATTGGACTGGATCCAATCCCTCTATGGAGAGGGCGATTTGGATTGGTTAAAGATGCAATCAGCATTTACTTCTATTTACAAAGTTTTGTTATCAAAGAGTATTGGTCAACTTTTAGCTTAATAGGTTAGGTACCACGTTAAAATTGTACTAGTAAATAAACGAAACTGAAGTAAATAGACCTAACTGATCTGAACAAATTGGACTGGATCCAATCCCTCTATGGAAAGGGCGATTTGGATTGGTTAAAGATGCAATCAGCATTTACTTCTATTTATAAAGTTTTATTATCAAAGAGTATTGTTCAACTTTTAGCTTAATAGGTTAGGTACCACGTCAAAATTGTACTAGTAAATAAACGAGAGTGAAGTAAATGGACCTAACTAATCTGAACAAAGCGGCTGCGGAGCTACAAGGAATCTAAGATTAATCATGCAGGGCGTGAGGTTTTGTTAAAATCAGTTCTTTTGTCGCATCCAAATTATGCTATGTCTTGTTTTCGGTTGCCTAAAACTCTTTTGCAGCAAATTTCATCCGAAATTGCAAGATTCTGGTGGGGTTCTAAGGAAAGGGAACGGAAAATTCATTGGATTAAGTGGGAAAATCTAAGTAGGTGTAAAGGTGATGGTGGATTGGGGCTACGTGATTTGGAGACTTTTAATCAAGCTTTGTTAGCTAAACAAGGCTGGAAACTAATTTCTGGTACATCTTCTCTATTTAGACAGATCTTTAAGGGAAGGTATTTCCCTCGTACATCATTCTGGCATGCCAACGCTAGTAGCCAATCCTCATGGGCTTGGAAGAGCATAATCTGGGCCCGAGAACTAATTGATAAGGGATGGATGTGGCAAGTCCGATCCGGGAAAGATATACGTGTTTGGGAAGACCCTTGGTTGTCCAAGAATACTAATTTCAGAATTAATGGAACCACACCCAGAAGAGAGGACATAAAGAAAGTTGCTGATCTTATTGATTCTGATACGAAGTCCTGGAAGATTTCTCTAGTCCGTGAGACCTTCAATCAAGAGGATGCGGATGCGATTCTTTCTATTCCTATCAGTTATACCAGCCAACGAGATTGTAAAATTTGGCACCCATCCCCGAATGGGACCTTCTCAGTCAAGTCAGCTTACCGTCTAGCGAAGGAAAGTTCCAGTTCTCATCGCAACTTTCAGGAAGGCCAAACAAGCTCTTCAAGCGTCTCACCAATAGTATGGAAGAAGCTATGGGGACTTTCAATCCATCCGAAGGTGAAGATATTTATCTGCAAATGTTTTAATAATGCGGTGGCAACAAATTCAGCATTGGTATCACGCAAAGTCAGAGCTGATCCAGTTTGCACTTGTTGTGGTAAAGCGGACGAATCAATAGCACATATTCTTTTTCAGTGTGAGGCTGCAATCAAAGTCTGGATCCACTCTCCATTTCGGTTAAGACCTGAAGAACTGCTCGATTGTAGACATATGGTTGATTGGTGGGAATGCATCTACGATCGTATAACACAAAGTCGTTTGCCCTCTCCCTTCCTAGGTATGGCTTTACTTTATTGTTGGTGGATATGGCGAGCAAGGAATGATTTTATTTTCAATGGAATAGTATGGGCAACGGATGCTATTAGTAGGAAAGCGCAAGGTGATTTTTATGAGTTTCAGGACGCTAACACTAAGGTCCCCCATCCCCCATTGAGTTCCCCTCTGATGGGGACCTTGGTGTGGCAGCGACCCGAAATGAACGTGCTGAAGATAAACGTCGATGCGGCGGTTTGCAGGAGCTCAAATTCTATTAGCACAGGGGCAGTGGCTCGAAGGGATAATGGTCAGGTTATTGGTATTTTTTTAGCTATTCATGAGGGGATCATCTCCTCCAGAATTGCTGAAACTTTTGCCATTCGCAATGGGTTAAAATTGGGGACTGCTCTAAAGTATCCTAAGGTGCATATTGAATCGGACGCGGAGGCGATTGTGAGGTGTTGCAGTGATGATCAAAATCCTCCCTCTGATATAGCAGTAGTTATCCATGATTGTTTAGTCTTGAAGAAGTCTTTCACTTCCTGTGTTTTTGGCTTTGTTAAACGTGAATGTAATAGAGCTGCGCACTGTTGTGCTCAAAAAGTCCTTTCCAATGGCATGTCCGGTATGTGGACAACCATTTTACCCCCATGGGGTTCTCATCTCTCTGATGTTTAGGCTTTGCCTATCAGATGAATAACAATTTTCTCACCTTTTGCCAAAAAAAAAAAAAAAAATCTGAACAAATTGGACTGGATCCAATCCCTCTGCGGAGAGGCGATTTGGATTGGTTAAAGATGAAAGCAGCATTTACTTCTATTTTCAAAGTTTAGGTGGTAAATTGCTAATTCCCCTTGACATCACCACCCTCCCCCCTCCTTTATTTCTTCCCTTACAGTTTCCTTTTTTTTTTTTCCCCTTTTTTTTTCAGTTTGGTTTTTTTTTTTTTCATTTTTTTTCATTTTCTTTCTTTCCGGTTTGAATTTTTTTTTCTCTTTAATAATAGGTTCAAGTCTAATTCTAGACTTTGTAAAGTAATTAATAAAAAAAAAGTGTTTCAATTGATCATGTTTATACCACTGTTTTATTTTTCTTTTTTTGTCATTTATAGATTAAAAAATATAGTTACGAAAATAAGTATTTCAATTTTCAATTCGTTTGAACCAGTGCAAAGATGTTATTTTTCTGATCATTTCATCCTAAATGGTCGTAATAAATTTTTGGCTCCAAGGCCTTTCAATGAACACCCTAACCCTAAGAGAGTCTTGAAACTAAATAATGAGTCTTAGGGTGCTCGTTGAAAGGCCGTGAAGCAAAAAATTCATTAAGATTACAATTAGTATTCGGGAACTAATACGAAATGTATTTTGCAAACGACGTACTAATCCAGAATACAAATGCTATATTTAGGATTACTTTTTTTTAACTATAGTATAATTTAATAAATTTGTTAACTATTATTTAGCATAGATCCTCTTAACTGATTCAGTAGTATTTTGCTTCAAATCACGTTTCTACTCCATAGGATTGCACATGGCTTATTTCTATTTTTTTTTAAACTAAAACGGAAACGTTTTAGGAGCTTCGTAGGGGCTACTGTGCCAATGGGAACAGCAAAGCCCTTGGGTCCCCCTACTTTTTAATTTATTTTTTAATTTAATTATTTATATCTTATTTATTTAATTTCTATAAATACACCCTTTGTATATTTAAAAATATAATTCAAGAATTAAGTGCTTTAATTTTCAATTCAGTTAAATCAGAGCAAATATCGTTTTTTTATTATTTTATTTTAAATGGTCATAATGAATTTTTTGGTCTAAGGCCTTTCAACAAACACCCTAAGACTTATTATTTAGTTTCAAGACTCTCTTAGGGTGTCCATTGAAAAGCCTTGAAGCCAAAAATTTATTACAACCATTTAGGATGAAATGATCAGAAAAATAATATCTTTGCATTGGTTCAAACGAATTGAAAATTGAAACACTTATTTTCGTAACAATATTTTTTAATCTATAAATGACAAAAAAAGAAAAATAAAATAGTGGTATAAACATAATCAATTGAAACACTTTTTTTCTCTTAATTACTTTACAAAGCCTAGAATTAGACTTGAACCTATTATTAAAGAGAAAAAAAAATTCAAACCGGAAAGAAAGAAAAGGAAATAAAATGAAAAAAAAAACAAACTGAAAAGAAAAGGGGAAAAAAAAAAACAAAGGAAACTGTAAGGAAAAAAAGAAAGAAAAGGGAGAGAGAGAGAGAGAGAGAGAGAGAGAGAGAGAGAGAGAGAGAGAGAGAGAGAGAGGGAGGGAGGGAGGCGGGGTAGTTCGGGAAAAACTTGGGTGGGGGGGGGGGGAGGAGAGAGGGGAATCGCAGCCCTCGTTTAGGTGTTATCAAAGAGTATTGGTCAACTTTTAGCTTAATAGGTTAGGTACCACGTCAACATAGTACTAGTAAATAAACGAAAGTGAAGTGAGAAAATATAAAAGAATTTGATTTTGGACCGCAGAGGTGTTGTTCAAATGATCACAACAGTTGAATGATATTTTTAATTGTTCAAATTTATTTTTATATTTTCACCGGCAAGAATATATTTTTACCGGTAAAAGTTTCAGCAAATCTGAACCATTGATTATCAAGATGAACGGTTCAGATTGAACTTCACACGATTCTTTGCAGTTGACTATAGAGAAGCCAGATCCAATATGAAATTGCCGACGGCCCCTTTATATATATATATATATATATATATATTAATAGAATAGTTCCTTAAATTTTAATTCTTTCCTTGAACTAGTTCTGCCGAAGATAGTGATAGTGATAAGAACCAAGAAAAATAAAGTTGTCATTTTGAATATCTGCTAGTGATAAGTAACAAGAAAAACGGAGAGATTGACTTGCAACATATATGCTGACGATTTTGTGAAGTAATCTGTCTACATATCTATTTTTCAAAGAGAAAATTGCCATTTGATAGTGATAAGGGTGAGTTTCTCAAAATAAGTTGAGTTTATTGGCGCGGGTACTTTGTTTACGAGAAAAGGCCCTTTAGCTCCAAAAATTGATATATGTGAAAAGAATAATCCGTCTCAAAATCCGTGTTTGTTGGGACTAAAACTCTACTCTTTTAACCCCTTTAGCTCTGTTGAAAAACTCACCCTAATGAATTTTTATTTTGGCTAAGCCTCCCAGATGAATTTTTAGAGTGACCTAAATAAACTATTTCATTTGATAGTGATAAGCAATGAAATTCATTCGGTGGTCTTGGCCGGGTTACGTCATGTAGAGTTGCAACACTTTATTCATCGCATATATTTGTGAGGGTTAATATATGATGAATAAAGTGTGGATCCCATAAAAAGTTGGTGAAAAAATGTATTGAAATACCAAGTGGTGGTGTCCGAAGTACTTTATAGAGTTACTTACACAAAGGGATAAATTATAAAAAACCATCTGAGATTTCTAAAAATTATAGATTGCCTCCTATGTTTGGAAAATTACAAAATATTCCTATCGCATAACAAATCACTCGCTTGTTGTTGGTGTATCCGCTAGAAAATTTAACAGAGTTCATCTGACATCATCAAATCTTAATTATAATAGACCACACTGTTCTTTTGTGGCTTATGAAAAGACTGCAGAAATGTGAAAATAGCCTTCCATAGGTTAAGAAAATATTGTTTGGACTATTATAATTAGGATTTTATAATGTCAGATAGTTACCGTCAAATTTCCTAGCGGTTGCACCATGACAAAGGATAAGTTTAGGTAATTGATCCCTTGCTTCAATCTGACCTCAGGTGACAGATCGGGTGAGGCTTCCTTGTCTTTGTATCAGTTTTTATTTCGTTTATTTGGCCTTTTTGAAACCTTTTATGGCAGAGCGACATGGGATATTTTGTAATTTCCGAAATGTGAGGGAGCAATTTGTAATTTTTAGAAACCTTGGAGGTGGTTCTTGTGATTTACCCAAAAAACAAAACAAAGAGAGCTGTACCAAAAACGAGAGAGAGAGAGAGAGAGAGAGAGAGAGAGAGTTGCAGTAGCATGAGGAGATCCTGACCCTACATCTCAGTTAAGAATTTAACTACTTTCCACCGTTGACATAAAAGATGCGGTCATCACTGGATCCCACTTCCCAAATTTTTTTGAACCTCCTCTCTCTCTCCCCATCTCCTCTCTCTCTCCTCTACGTACATTTTCAATCTCCATTTCAAACCTTCTCTCTCTCTCTCTCTCTCTCTCTCTCTCTCTCTACCACACTCACTAGGCCAAAATCAAAGAAGGAATGGACAGAGCTACACCAGTAAGAAAACCCCACACATCCACCGCCGATCTGCTGACGTGGTCAGAGGCTCCGACGCCGCCCGCCACCGACGCCGCCAACGCCTCCCGTCCTCACCAGGTACTTCCATTTTCCGTGTCCGTCCTTTCGGTAAAAAAAAATTCCCGTGATTTTTATATCCTCATATTGTAATGATAAATTTACAGCCGTCGGATGGGATCAGGAAGGTGGTGTTTGGAGGTCAGGTGACCGATGAAGAAGCCGAGAGCCTAAACAAACGGTGAGACAGAGATCTGTTTGGATTTGGTGAATTTTGATTTAGATCTGTTAAATGTTTTTGATGATTTTTCAATGTATCACTTGACTGATTTAAGTTCAACAAAGGATTCGAAATGTAATTTGATTTTCATGTCCGTTTTGTGTGTGTGTGTGTGTGTGGTCTTGTGAATTTAGCTTAACAAATCAAAAGGCGGACCCGTCTGTCGGTAGTAATTTCCGGATGAGCTTATTTTTATTTTTTAATGCTTCTTGATGGTCAGATGTCTAGGCCATCTTGCGTGCACCTCAACCAATTTAGGCCAGTTTGCGTGCACCTCAACCAATTGCGCGGTGCTGAAATTAACGGTCAGGCGAACCCTCCAGTGGCCCCAATTAATAATTGGAATGTTCGGCCTCCGTGGGATTTGAATATGCAACCTCATGGAGGACAAACACTTATTAGCTTTCTTATTATGCCCACTTGGCCAAACCCAGCGTTCCGGATCAGCTTATTTCCAAACTGTTGATCACATTAGGCTTTCTAAAGAACCAAAAAAAAAAAAAAAAGTGTTGATCACATTGCACTATATGACATTTATAAGCTTTAACACATTGTTTTAGCTTGTAGCTTGTTTGAATTTCTACTCCTCGTTTATTAGCTTTAAAAATTAATGGCTTTTTTATGGAGAATTTTAGGCTGCAAACAAACCAAGTTGAGCGCGAGCAGCTTGAGCCTCGGCTCGGCTCATTAGTAACGAGTTGAGCTTGAGTTTCAAGCTTGTTTAGCTGACGAGCCAAGCTTGAGTTAGTTGTGATTTGGCTCCTTTGCAAAACCTTGGCCGCTTGGCGGCTCGTTTTATAGAGGCTCGTTTGGTAACGAACTGAGCGTGAACAACTCTATAATAAACGAGCCAAGCTTGAACAACTCGATAATAAATGAGCCGAGCTTGAGCTAGACTAGCTTTGAACGAGCCGAGCTTGAACACTTCAAAGCTCGGCTCGTTTGCAGCCCTAGATTGGTGATTGCTGAACTCTTTTTTTGGCCCAATTACTAGGAAATGATTCCTCAAAATTATGGAAATTAGAACCCCAAGAGCTTACATCAAGTCATCAATGCAGAAAATCACAACAATTGCAACCATTCAACCAAGCCCAACGACCAAATGAACCAAAGAAATAGCCTGTAATGGTGAATAAGTAAGCCAACAAAGAAAAATCCCTGAAAAGAGGGGAGAAATTATGTATACTTACATACGACACAATTCGATCCCCTGACATCCTAATTATGAGAATACAAAGGTATATGATGGTGGCCAACATAGCTAGACTCAGTTTATTTTGTAGTCTAAATCTCTCACACAAGTGACTATAGTGTATCAGGGTTGGTTTCCTATTTCGAACACATCAAATTTATATTTCTTTGACGCAACTGCTAAATTTGCTGCTTTCAGGAAGCCTTGCTCAGGGTATAAATTAAAGGAAATTACTGGAAGCAAAATATTTGCTGGTGAAGATGGAGAGCCAGAATCTGGGGACAGAACAACAGTTCGGACTTATCAGGTACTTACCTTGTGCTAGTGTGACCCAAAAACGCATATGAGCATGCCTAAAATGTCATGTTGCAAATTTCCTGAAGTTTCACCTTTGAGTTTTCAGCAAGCAATGAATGGAATAAGCCAGATATCATTTAGTGTAGAGGAGAAGGTTTCTCCAAAGAAACCTACCACTCTCCCTGAAGTGGCAAAGCAGCGTGAGTTAAGCGGGACCCTTCAAAGTGATGCAGATGGGAAAACTAACAAGCTGCTGTCTGATGCAAAGAGCAAGGAACTGAGTGGGAATGACATTTTTGGCCCTCCTTCGGAAATTCCTCTGCGATCATTGGCTGCAACACGCACCTTGGAAGCCAAAGATAACAAAGACATGGTCGAACCTGCACCAAGGAATGTGCGGACATCTGTCAAAGTTTCTAATGTAAGTTAGTTTGTGTCCTTTATCGTTTCTGGTTTTTGTTTGCTATGTACTTTGATATCGCCCAGATTTCCTTCGTGTTTCATCTGATAACATTAAACTTTAGTAGATGTAAAAAATGAACCATCTAGCTGGCCTTCATATTCTGAAATTGAAAACTGTGATTTTAAATAAAGAGTCAGACAACCAGTCCCCTGAACTGGATCACTGCCAGGAGAAGCTTTGCCAGGAATACGTTTTGCTACTCTATAACATTATTAAGCATGTCCAGTACTCATAAGTCGTTACCTTGAAAGGAATGATGCAATATTTTGACCTAGTGGAATATTTGTGAACAGTTCTCATAAAATTTGGAGTATTTAACTTTCGTCATTTGTAAAAAAAAAATCGAGAGTACAAAATTCCTGTTAAAAATCTTCGTGTGGTAGTCTTGCCTTCTTCTTTACAATTACGTCTCTTCTTAGATGCAATACTATTTCCTGAAGCCCAAAGTAGAAACAAATTTGTGTAAGTCTTCTTTTGATTGAATGCACAAAAGCATGTTTTGCCTCCAGATTTATGTTGTTAGACATAGTGCAAAAGAAATGCACGTCCTTTGGCACTCCCTAAGCTTTCATGCTCCAGTTTCAGAATTCAGACAGTGGTGGAGCCACATAATGAAGCATGCTTTCAATTTGCCCATTTAAAAGTGTTGCATTCGTAGGTTAAATCTTTTACAGTTGTTTATTTGGCTCAGAACTTCCCCTATGAATTGTAGACCACTGGAAGCTCTGCCCCTCTGTGGTAGTGTGCATTATACCTAACATAGTCCTACCCTGTTTATTGAGATTGACAGCATCTTGTGTTATCATCATATTCTATCATGTGCATTGAAAAGTTGCCCGTCTTTGTGTTTAATCTTGTTTCAACCTACATTGCCTCTCCTACATTGATTTTCTGGCTCTTCCACTGGTTTCAACTCCAGATTTACATTAAACCTCATTTTGAACTTTTTTCATACTGGCAGCCTGCCGGAGGTCAGAGTAACATCCTATTTGGCGAAGAACCAACAGTCAAGACTGCAAGGAAAATACATGACCAAAAGTTTGCAGAGCTTACGGGGAACAACATCTTCAAGGGAGATGTTCCTCCCGGGTCAGCTGAGAAACCACTGAGCACGGCTAAGCTCAGAGAAATAAGTGGCAATGATATATTTGCTGATGGAAAGGCGGAATCTAGAGACTACCTAGGAGGCGTTCGCAAGCCACCTGGTGGCGAGAGCAGCATTGCCTTGGTTTAATGTGTTACCTTTATTTCCTTATGCATTTGCCACGATGTTTGGCCCCTCTATTCCCCAGTGCGCCCCTTGACAGACATTTTTTTATTGGTGAAACGTACTTGGACTGGTAAATGTAGTTTGTTGCATTAAAAACAGTTTTAGTGCTTTAATCTAGTTTTAGTGCTTTACCTCCATCATTGTTCTAGAGGAATGGAGTGACCTAACCACTGTGCCACAACAATCGGAGGCCATGGCATGTGTTTGTCTTCTTATTTTGTTGTGCATTAAACTATCGTATGTCCAGAGTCCGGAATTCTAAGCACCGTCTACCACATCATATGAAGCTACCAAAAATGATACTAATATTTTGCCACATCCCGTTGTCTGGGAGTGAGATGAAACAGATGGAGTACTTGTGAAACATACTCAGATTGGTAGTACAGGATAGATGCAGAGGGCGTACCTGATTCATTCTGTTAGCATAATAGAACAGGAAATGTGTTTTGCAGGTACATATTGTGCATTTTTATTGTTTTAGTAGAAACTAATCAACAATCAACGTGCTGGTATAAATCCATATTGCACTCACTATCATCTGAATTCCACAGATTTTATGGAAGAAAGAGAAACAGTAGGGGTTCACCCTCACATTTATACTGTCATAGACAAAACATTTTAGTAGAGACAGAGTCTGAATAAAATCTGCAGAATTAGACAAAACAGAGTCTGAATAAAACCCGCAGAATCACCAAACTGTTTTCAAAGGGGAAGCAGCTCTGCCTACAACCAGGAAAGCTTGTTTAATTATTCCCATGCCCTATCAGAGCGAGTAGCATTTTCTTGTAGTCCCCAGAAGTGTCTCCGGAAATGGCAATATCCAGAGGGACACTGTTCCTTCGGTGGAATTCCTCCTTGATTCGTTGCATGTCAACCTCAGCACGAGTTGCAACAACTCGAGTGAGAGCCCATTCATCGGTCCCCAGCTTGTTGATTGCTGATCGAAGAACTTTCTGATAGTACTTCTCAGGGCAAGTCAAGCACTTTACTGTTGCCCTCAGAAGAGTGAGGTATTCATCCTTGGGGTCAGCCTTTAGATCCTGAAAAATACAGCCCATGACAGAATAAACAAGAAAATTCTTATCCACATCCTTGAGCAGAGCCCTTCTGTTAATTTCTTGTTTTGAACAGACCCTTGACCAGAGATCAAAGGGTGAAATGTGAACTTAAAATGGCACCCTCTCTGTACTCTTTTCATAGATGGCTCTCTGTACTCTTTTCCTAGATGGCTTTGGACTCTAAGCTAATTTATGACATGCTAGAAAAACTTGGGAAGTATTTTCTAACAAAACCAGACACGAAAAAAGAGAGGAAAGTTCCAAGTTTATAGTTCCAAAAAAGTTTGAAGTGAAACTTCAACAAGCATTCTCCTTTAGATGTGGTTGCTCACTATAAAGGTGGTAAGGGTGTAAATGGCTGCATAAAACCTTACCAACAACAACACGAATAGTATCGATTGAGTTGAGTGCCCACTTTTTTAAGCTTTTCAAACTATGGAAACTAAAAACATTTCAAGACTAGATTGCTTTTCAATGTTATGTTGTAATGGATTTCATTTTTTGTGGACTCGGAGAAGATGCACAAACCTTGTTGATCGCATTTCCAAATTCATTGTTATAGTAGTTGAGGGTTGCATTCAGCTGTGCTTTACTCCGCGTAGTCAGAATCCTAATAAGCTCCTCATGGTTATATGCCTTCTCCAATATCTTCTCATGAAGTATCTTGGCCTCTGATTTTGCCACTCTCATGTTCACCTCTTCCCCCTCATACCGGAATGAACTCAGGAGGGGAACTAAAAGCTATGTCAAAATTAAAACTATAAATAAACAAACTGCAACACAATATTTGCGGTCAAAGGAAACATGACTTTTCATTTGAAGTAACTTAGGAAATGAGCAGGAATACATTAAAAGTGCAATGTACTGACTTTCAGAAAAGCCTATGTTTGGATGCCTGCAATCTTTTGTGGGACAGAATCTGATTACAAAGAATCGAATACCCTAAATCTGATGTGTTCAATTTATACATGTCACTGGAAACACTTTTCTGTTCCAGTCTATTTCAAATGTAGGAATCAAAGGTATTAAGTTATTTCACTAGTACTACAAATATACCATCAATCTGTTTCCTGGATTGCTCAATATGCCCCTCTAGTTAGATTAGCAATTCTCCTTGGGTTCTTTGCTCATCATCCATCGATGATCCACAACAGTAAGTAGGAAAGACGGCTCAACATTGGGAGATCATGCTCGAGATGGATTTAAAAGCGCATATTGTGCACCACATGAAAGCTATGCCCAACCTCTTTCTTTGGCATCACTCTTACCAGTAGAGGCCGGATATTCACCAAACTTTATCATAGCAAATAGTAATCACAAGAACCAAATGTAATGGCCAGGAAGTTTATGGAGGTACCTTACGAAAGTCCCCAGTTGTGTGATACGAAACATCTTCTTCAATGGATCTCTTATAACGAGCATGATATGCCTGCCTCGCCATAAACAGGTCATGTGAAGATCTGGTACACGCAATTTCCATAAGCACCCAGTTGCTTGCACTTTGCCTCATTGTCTCTTCATTAGCCAAGAGTGCATCACGCTCAGCTGGATCCATTGTCCAGAGCAGAACTACCCGCTGTGTAACAGAAGCAATAGGACAGTAAGCATTAACAAAAAGTAACAATGGGGAAATGCTTCCTCACTTACCCTCAAACCAATAAACAGGAAGCCAAACAAGGTAAAGGAGAATAAAAGTCATAAATAAACAACATGAGGACTTATGTGGAACAATTAATTAAACAGCCCTGGGAAGCATAATAATTCAATCAGTCGAGGGACCAAGATCCTTTGCCACATCAATGTGACGGAGGTCCATTACGGATCTAGATTTGCCACCGCTAATGGAGAGTAACACAATGGTCTAAAGCCATATGCCCCTGTTGAATAAGATCTAAGAAAATGAGGGGGAAATTTTAAACTAGTTTAATAAGATTTTAGAACCGGTGGTAAATTTTGAAATATAAGGTTTTCATCTAGACCGTAGTTTTACTTTTCAGTTACGGTGGCAGCATTTTAGGTGTGTAATGGAACTGTCCATTGCATTAAATTAATGGAGAGTATCTCATACGTACAAAGGTACATTCAAGACTGACCTCAAAGTCATTTGAAAGTTCTTTGTCCAGTTCTTTCAATATGTCTTCTTTGAAAAGGTCGGCATAAGTTTGCCGGATTAACTTGCGTTGGGCTGAATTCCTGTGTGCCAAAATTTGAATGATCAAATCCTCATTGGTTCCCCATCCTGCAATGATATGGATCACAACAGCAGATCATTAATCTATCCAATACATCTCTGCAGAAGCTAAGGAACAAGTCAATGCAAATTAGATAGCCAAACAGCTAACAGTAACAGTAACAGCAATCAAAGTCAACCACTTCCAGCTTCTCAATCGGTTCCCCACATTTGAGTTGCAAGCAGGGCCAACTGGTAAACTATAGACCAGCACTTCAATGGGCTTCTGCAGTGGCTTCGGGTAGAGGCTATTTATGTGTCTATGGAAATCCATAATACGCCTGTCTTCGAGCTGCTATCAGGGCCATTTCAGGCAGGGCTTATTGAAGTGCAAAAGAACAATCTTGGTCGAGCCGCTCAACATGGAACCTCATGAAATGTGCAAAGGTGCAAAGGTTACAGCTATATGTGGCTATTTTTAGGCAATTCATCCTTTTTCTGAACAGCGAATGCAATTCATCCTTGTGACTTATCTGTCAATTTTCCCACTATCACCCCCCAAACCCAAACTTTTGTCTTAGGTAAAGTTGCCAACATAGGGTTCTATTAAAGAACTAGATACGAATTGCAGGGAAACACTCTCCAGAATCATATTCTTAGACGTTACACTACTGCAAATTGACTAAAATATAAAAGACCGCGATACTGAAACCAAACAGTGAAAGATATTATTGTGCAGATTGTATGGAACAATAAAGCATATTTACAATCTGATAAAAGTGTCGTCCAGTTCTTCGTAACGACCTTAAAAGCTAAGTGACACTATGGTTAATAAAGTTCCCTTAAACAAAATTAAACTTAATAACGAGAGGCCAATCATACACAGACGAAGCTCCCATCCAGTTTGCTTATGGTCCAGTTTGGTCAAGTTTGGACCTTTGTGAGCCCAGGATACAACAATGATTGGAACTGTTCATTTTATAAGTTCATCTATCCAATAGCTCATTCACGTAAAAAAACTATCCTGATCAAACATGGATAACTCTGAAAACAAAATAAATTTGTGCATGAAAAAATAGATGGTCTAAGTTTCAAACATACACACGAGTTAATACCTGGATCAATTACAGCAAAACCATGTCCTATGTAATAGTTTGTTGAAAGAGCTCATGACATTAATCTATTTAAATGAAACCAGATTACTCACGAGTCCTAGTGTCAGATTCTTGTAAATAAACAACAATAATCTGAAATAGTTAATCTCCTTCCGCTTTGGGATCTTCGTAAGCCTATTTCTTATAGTTGTTGTACAATTTATTTGTTGGTGATGATCTCATTATGGAGTGGCTGATCATTCCTTTGTGGTTCAATAACTATATGAACACCGTTTCTTTTAAAGTTATGGGCAAGGGAGCCTGCATCCTAACTTCCTGAAAAACCACCTCTCGTGGTTTATCACTCCCACTGATTTCACCATTCTCAATGAATATGGCATTTCCGATTTCTACAATTCTCTTCCTATGGTTAGAACAATAAAATCTGGGCCTTTGGATTTTCCAGGGTAACCTATATAGTAAACACCGTTCATTATTGTCTCCTCAATCCGAGTTAGTCCAGATTAACTATAACACTATGAATGACAAGTGGAATATGAATGACTTGGCTAGTATGCTTATTCAAGAAGAGGCAAGACTTAAGCAAATTTATGAGACATCATTCGCTTCATTAATGACTGCAGGTTCAAGGGCTCAAGCTCTTTGAATCACCTATTAAATAGAACACGATTTCTCTATAATGGATCCGGGTATGTAACTTGTGTGTGAATGTTTTTCGCATTATGTTTTATCAGCGAAAATCATGATAATCCTAGATCCTATTTGATATTATAGATAATTACGATGAAATCCCATAACAAAGGAGTATCTCATATATGGTACGTTGATTCTTTCTTATTCATATCTGTTTTGTTCGATCATGCTAGTTTTTTACGTGAATGATATATCGGTTGGACGAACTCCACAAACTGAACATTTCTGACCGAACTCTTGGATCCATAATCAAGCTAGAAGGGTAGCTTCGTCCATCATCCACGCTGTAGATATTTTCATATCGTACGTATGTGGTGATTCCGTGATGTGTCTATTCGTTGAGCACTATGATGAGGAGATCCAATGCGGAAATCACCCATCTGATGATGACGAAGCTAACAAACATCAAAATGTCAGCGAAATTCCATAGTGATCGAAACGAAATTAGAAGGAGGTTAGAAAATGGAGACCTGCAAAGGCTTTTCGGAGAAGTTCACAGTCTTCTGCTGGAGACGGAACCGATGGAGGTATCGTAACAGTCGCCATTCTCTCTCTCTCTCTCTCTCTCTCTCTCTCTCTCAGAAAGTCGGTTTTCTCTCACTACAGGGACACGGAAAACGCGATTGGAGATATCACTGACGTTTGCGGTTTTTCTCTAATATATAAAGGAGAATGGCACCCACGTCCAAATCCACGTTATTATCCTGACAAAGACGTGTGAATTGTTATTATCCTGACATAATAGACGTGTGAAACACAATTCCCGACAAACGTCCGCAATTTCGATGCACACGAGTTCACATATATGAACCACTGTTAGAAAGAGGTCACATGAATGGATCACTGTTAGATAGGCATGATCCGTTGTACAGAGGCGATTCAATGTTGGGTCATCCAACCTCACCTACGCCAGCCTTTGGTCGATCTGTCTTGACAATAACGTGTTGGGGGCTTTGTGCTCGTAATTAGGATTTAGGCATTAGTTTACCTCTTTAGGCTTATTGTTTATCGTTGTCTCTGTATTAGATGGAAATCACGTAGATGTTGTATGACTTTTACGGTGACATTGCTACTTCGGATTAAAAAAAAAAGTGCAGCATGTTGTTGTGTGGGAGAAATTTTTCAGTGCCAGGTAGCACGGCCACGTGGTGCCCGTGCACACATCTCGATCGTCCAAATATTTTTTGGACGGCCTAGATTTGTTTGGATAATTTTTTAGTTCAAAATACATTTGGACGGCTGGATGCAGGAACAGACACCACGTGGCCGTGCCCACCAGCACTGGAAAATTTCTCGTTGTGTGTAGCCTTTCTGATAAGCGATTCATGTTTGTTTTAACTTTTGGATCACTTAAATAATGCAAAAACTAATTTTCAGGAAACTGATTTTCAGTTTCCCACTTCCTTTTTTAACAATCACACATTCACACTCTTTTTTTTATATATATATATAGTCATTTTCAAATGAGGAGGTTCTTATTTTAATTAAAATAAGGACCTCTCCATTTTTCCCATTTTCCGTTCGAATTTCAATGATCCGAGTCGCTCAATATGTTCAGAATGTGATTTTAAGAGTACACGCGAGGAATCAACAAAAAAAATGACCGGGAAGGGCTTCATCCGAGTAGTTTTTATTTAAACCGTTTGATAAAATATAAACAAAAACAGCTCGGATGAAGCCTTTCCGGTCATTTTTTTTTGCTGATTTTTTGAAGGTACCCTTAAAATCACGTTCTGAACACATTGAGCGGCTTGGATCATCGAAATTCTATCGGGAAAGGGAGATCCTTATTTTATTAAGTTAAGGTGGTCCTTAGGAGAATGAGACTCTATATATATATATATATATATATATATATATATATATATATATATATATATATATATATATATATATATATATATACACGGTCCAGCTCTTACACGGACCACCGCAATTTAACAAAAAATGCGGACCTCCTCCATAGCCGTTGGATTAGATCCAACGGCCAAGATCTAAAATGCCAAATTCGCGGGTCAAAATCACTCAAATAGCTCCCGGTATTTGAAAACGGGTCTTATATGGAAACGGGTCATAACAAAATGGGGTTTTCTGTGTCCTTTCCTTCATTCCACAGTTCACACACGTAGAGAGAGAAAGGGAGGCGATTCAAAGAACACGAACGAAGAACGAAGAAGAATAGTACGAAAAAGAACAGTTCCTCCCTCCCTCTCTCTCTTCTCGAATATATATATATATATATATATATAAAATCCGTCTCCCGTAAGGACCACCTTATTTTAATAAAATGCGGACCTTCCTTTTCCGATTGAATTTCGATGATCCAAGCCGCTCAATGTGTTTAGAATGTGATTTTAAGGGTACCCGCGAGAAATCAGCAAAAAAAATGACCGGGAAGGGCTTCATCCGAGCAGTTTTTGTTTGTTTTTTATCGAACGGTTCAAACAAAAACTGCTCGGATGAAGCCTTTCCCGATCATTTTTTGCCGATTTCTCATGGGTACCCTTAAAATCACGTTCTGAACACATTGAGCAGCTCGGATCATCAAAATTCGATCGGAAAATGGGAGAAATGAGAAGATCCGCATTTTAACTAAAATAAGGACTCCCTCATTTGAGACTGACTGTGTGTGCGTATATATATAAAGGGGCCGTTGGCAATTTCATATTGGATCTGGCTTCTCTACAGTCAACTACAAAGAAGCGTGTACAGTTCAATCTGAACCGTTCATCTTGATAATCAATAGTTCAGATTTGCTGAAACTTTTACTGGTAAAAATATATTCTTGCCAGTGAAAATATAAAAATAAAGTTGAACAATTAAAAATATCATTCAACGGTTGAGATCACTTGAACAGCACCTCTGCGGTCCAAAACCAGATTCTTTCATATTTTCTCACTTCACTTTCGTTTATTTACTAGTACTATGTTGACGTGGTACCTAACCTATTAAGCTAAAAGTTGACCAATACTCTTTGATAACACCTAAACTTTGAAAATAGAAGTAAATGCTGATTGTATCTTTAACCAATCCAAATCGCCTCTCCGTAGAGGGATTGGATCCAGTCCAATTTCTTTAGATTAGTTAGGTCCATTTACTTCACTTTCGTTTATTTACTAGTACAATTTTGACGTGTACCTAACCTATTAAGCTAAAAGTTGAACAATACTCCCTGATAACAAAACTTTATAAAGAGAAGTAAATGTTGATTGCATCTTTAACTAATCCAAATCGCCTCTCCTTAGAGGGATTGGATCCAGTTCAATTTCTTCAGATTAGTTAGGTCCATTTACTTCACTTTCGTCTATTTACTAGTACAATTTTGACGTGGTACCTAACCTATTAAGCTAAAAATTGAACAATACTCCTTGATAACAAAACTTTATAAATAGAAGTAAATGTTGATTGTATCTTTAACCAATCCAAATTGCCCTCTCCATAGAGGGATTGGATCCAGTCCAATTTCTTCAGATTAGTTAGGTCCATTTACTTCACTTTCGTTTATTTACTAGTACAATTTTGACGTGGTACCTAACCTATTAAGTTAAAAGTTGAACAATACTCCTTGATAACAAAACTTTATAAATAGAAGTAAATGCTGATTGCATCTTTAACCAATCCAAATTGCCTCTCCGTATAGGGATTGGATCCAGTCCAATTTCTTCAGATTAGTTAGGTCCATTTACTTCACTTTCGTTTATTTACTAGTACAATTTTGACGTGGTACCTAACCTATTAAGCTAAAAATTGAACAATACTCCTTGATAACAAAACTTTATAAATAGAAGTAAATGTTGATTGTATCTTTAACCAATCCAAATTGCCATCTCCATACAGGGATTGGATCCAGTCCAATTTGTTCAGATTAGTTAGGTCCATTTACTTCACTTATGTTTATTTACTAGTACAATTTTGACGTGGTACCTAACCTATTAAGTTAAAAGTTGAACAATACTCCTTGATAACAAAACTTTATAAATAGAAGTAAATACTGATTGCATCTTTAACCAATCCAAATCGCCTCTCCGTATAGGGATTGGATCCAGTCCAATTTCTTCAGATTAGTTAGGTCCATTTACTTCACTTTCGTTTATTTACTAGTACAATTTTGACGTGGTACCTAACCTATTAAGCTAAAAGTTGAACAATACTCCTTGATAACAAAACTTTATAAATAGAAGTAAATGCTGATTGCATCTTTAACCAATCCAAATCGCCTCTCCGTATAGGGATTGGATCCAGTCCAATTTCTTCAGATTAGTTAGGTCCATTTACTTCACTTTCGTTTATTTACTAGTACAATTTTGACGTGGTACCTAACCTATTAAGCTAAAAGTTGAACAATACTCCTTGATAACAAAACTTTATAACTAGAAGTAAATGCTGATTGCATCTTTAACCAATTCAAATCGCCCTCTCCATAGAGGGATTGGATCCAGTCCAATTTGTTCAGATTAGTTAGGTCCATTTACTTCACTTTCGTCTATTTACTAGTACAATTTTGACGTGGTACCTAACCTATTAAGCTAAAAGTTGACCAATACTCTTTGATAACAAAACTTTGTACTCCTTCTGTCCCATAATATTTGTCCGGTCCGCAAAACAAAGACTATAAAATAATGTATTTCTTTTAAGAAAAAATTCAAATTTTTTTCTTAAGTTAAAAGAACTCGTCAAGATCTAGTAAATTGTTGAATTTTTTTTCAACTTTTCTTACAAAAATTGTATTATTTTTACGTCTCCGTTTTGCGGACCGGACAAATATTATGGGACGGAGGAAGTAAATAGAAGTAAATGCTGATTGCATCTTTAACCAATCCAAATCGCCCTCTCCATAGAGGGATTGGATCCAGTCCAATTTGTTCAGATCAGTTAGGTCCATTTGTTGCATTTGAGCCGTCCAAAAGTATTTTGGACGGCTCAAATTTGTTCGGATTTATTTTTATTACAAAACACCCAGAATAGATTTGGATGACTCGGGTGCAAAAAAATGGATCAAACTGGTCAGAACAAACTGAACTGGATCCTTCCCTCGATAGATCGAATCTCAATTGAACAGCCCCATGCAGTGACGGCTCTCGATTAAAGTCATATGCTCCAAATTATAGAGGGTCCTATTTTGGTACCACCTAGGGTATAAAATTCTAAAGCAAAATTATACATAATGAGATAAAAGAGATGAATATTGTCAGATTTTTTTTTTTTTGTTTACTGTGGTACAAGTTAAATTGTACGAACGGTCAATGTTTCAAAATAAAATTTTCCAAGCTAGAAGATGCTTTCAAAGATGAAGAGGCTTTCGGTAAAATTCATTATACGGCCAAAATCACTTCGCGCTTTTCTTTTTGGCAAAAATTACAAAAATAGTATAGTACTCAATTTGTTCTTAAATAAATGCCTGGCGTGCAAACCTAAATCTTTAAAAAGACGCATTTTTTTGTTAAAAGAATCAATTTTTTTTTTCACAAATCAATAGACATCAATGAGTTCTTTTAAGTTGTGAAAATAAGTTGAATTTTTTTTAATAAAAAATGCATCTTTTTAAATACCTAGGTGTGCACGCCGAACGCTTATTTAGGGGCGGAGGGAGTAATATTGAAGTGATGCTTTCAAAATTTTACAATATTCGGTTATATCTTTTAGGATTAGGTTTAAGTGATGTTTTTGAAACGTCATTTTTTGGGTTACTATTTAGATTTTTTTGTTGATAAACACTTGAATTTATTTCGGGAAAGTAACTTATCTACTTTATGTGTTGTTTATAAAAGTTTGTAAAGGGCCTCATCTTTGCCTTTTGCCTTAGGCTCCGAAAAGTCAGGGCCGGCCCTGACCCATCTATGTTTCACTCTCCCTGCATGATTAAATTAAATTAAATTAAAAAAAACATGAATCTAAAAAAAAATCGGAGAAGATGAATGAAAAGACACTAATAGTATAGTCCAAACACACACCATTATGATTCTTAAATTTTAAGAACATAGCGTTCATTCATACTCACGTCTGGACAATATTTCTTTCTTTTTTTCTTTTTCTCTAAAAATTTATGGTTCTGCTGAAGAGTTTATGGTAAATGAAAATGATACACATTAGTGAAAAAATGTTCATTTTCTTAAACATTACACATTCGCAGAACTTAATGTCCTTGTTGCACATTACTCGAAAAATAAGTACTACTACTTATTTTTAATTAGTGGAACACACCCTAATAGCAACATTAACATTTATTTAAGCGAATTCTAACAATTGCTCTACAAATACAACTACTTTACAAACTTACATACACACTCACATAATTAATGGGCTCCACACACATTGGTAGTGTAATGGATCCCAATACTTGTTTCTTATTTCTTTCTTTTTTTGACAATATAGGATGTATACCCACAGCCAAACGAGAGTGAGATCCACCTAGGGCCGATCGGAGGGAACTAACACCCACGGATAGCATTTAGAAGTAAGTAGGAGGGCGGACCACTGGACGCGCCCGTGAGGCTACCCACATGGACTTTCACCTCCCAGACATTTAGTTTGCCCTTGAGAATCGAACTCACATCTCTAGGATGGGAGCAAACCCCTGACCAGTGAAGACAATCTTCGTTGGGTAATACTTATAGAATGAGTTTGCAAATTTGTTTGTAAAAATGAGTGATTATAAATATATTCAACTTTAACGGGGACAAGAAATCTTAAGGCTATTGACTTTCTTTCTTTCTTTCTTTTTTGTGCTTCGGAATAAATCAGGTCTTTTGACTTCGACTAGGGAGACAACATATAAACATCTGCAACCGCCTAGGCACCGGGTCCTACAGCTACAGATCAACAAACCTAGTTTCTCTACTTGGTTTGTCCTTAAATTGTGAAACAATGCCAATTGGGTTGGGGGGTGGTTTGGCATCGACCAGCATTCATCATTGAGAAATCAATTTATTCCATGATTTGATTTCAATGTATTTTTCACATAATTTTACACTGTTTTGGGTGTTTAAATTAGTTTACGCGCACTTGAACTAATCCTATATATTGTCCACTAGAAGTGAACACAAGAAAAGGGGAGGAAATTTCGGTAAGAATTGACCCCACAAAAGTTGATAGCACTCAAAAGATTTCGAACCTGAGACTTCAGATATATCAAACTCCGATACTATATATATATACAGTCCAGATCTCCTAAGGGATCTCGAACGGTCTTACCGTGCGGGACTCCTCTTTCCCTATCGAATTGTGACGATCCGAGCCGCTCAAAGTGATCAGAATGTGATTTTAAGGGTACTCGCGAGAAATCAGCAAAAAAAATGATCGGGAAAGGCTTGATCGGAACAGTTTTTTATTGAACGGTTCAGTAAAAAACTGCTCGGATCAAGCCCTTCCCGATCATTTTTTTTGCTGATTTCTCGCGGGTACCCCTAAAATCACGTTTTGCACACTTTGAGCGGCTCGGATAGTCGCAATTTGATCGGAAAAAGGGAGTCCCACACGGTAAGGCCGTGCGGGATCCCTCATTGGATCCTAAGTGTGTGTGTGTGTGTGTATATATATATATATTCCAATATCTCAAGCCTTTGAGAATCTCGTTAGCATTTCTTTTGTCACATACATTGCCGGAATTTAAAAGCTAAGAGTCAACAATGATGCAGGGGTTCAAGTAACCAAAATCATTTTAGAGCATCTCTGATAGTTTCAAATAGCAAGCTAAAAACTAATGCTGGAACTTGTGAAAAGTGAGGGAAGAGAAAGAAGAATAATTACGAAGGAAAATGGAAGAAAAAGAGGGGAAGGGGGGGATTTCACTATTCACATCATTTTGACATTTTCTCCCATCTTTCCTCCCAAACCAAAAAAATGGAGGAAAATATTCTTAACCTACTCTTCATTTCCTTTCTTTCCACATGTTCCAAACAAAACACAAGTGTTGCAAATTTTTTAGAACCCCAGACGACTGCTTTTTGCTTCCTTCCTTTCATCAATTTTTTATAAACTGAGCACACTATCTTCCATGCATAAAAGGCAAATTCCAGACTCTTTACCCTTCTCCTAGGTTCCGACAACACCATTGTATTATTTGTTGTTTTTCTTGTATTTTCGAATCGATGGAGTTCCGATCCTTTGTATTTTGTATTTTTACTAGTATATAAATGCGATTATCTTGCTCGTCAAAAAAAGGCAAATTCCTATTCATTCGTGACTATATATCGAACTTACTTCCTGTATCCAAACTAGGCCGCTCGGGTCGTTTCCTGATCGAGAGGATTGGGGAGTAGAATTCGGGCCGCTTTGGTTCACTTTGTGTATTTGTCTATTTCAAGAAATATATAAAAAGTAAAATTACAATTTAGCAATATAATCTCTTTTTCTTTTTCTTTTTTTTTTTGTGCTAAGTTAAGAAATACTAATCGATAGAGGAAGCCTCGCGCACTAGCTGGCCCTTTTCAGTCTACAACTTGTAAATTTTCAACTCAAAAAGCCATTGCATTAGTATTGGATCATGAGAGAGAGAGAGAGAGAGAGAGCTCTAGGGGAGCCCCCAGGTTTCCCTGGTAGTTATTTTATTTATGGGGAAACCAAAATGATTTAAGCATCAAGTTTTCTTTTTACAACATACAAGAAGCAGCTATGAATAGCAAATAACTGCCTATACATAATGCTAAATATATAACTCAATAAATAAGAATGTATAATCTCTAATATGGTACTAAGAAACAGAACACCTTTCTGGTATGCTAAGCTTTGCTTTCCGGCCCTAATTGTGCGCGTGCAGCGACCAGCCGTAGAACAGCTAAATTTGAAAGTGCTCGCACCACCACACATCCAGGACATGACGACGAATTGTATAAGAGAAAATAGCAGAAATGGTGATTGACAGTATCAACTCACTGCTTAATTGCACGAAGCTCCCACTTGCCTTCACCGTCAATAAATCGTAGTTCCGTCGAATGGAACGGTATTAAAGCGGGACGCTGTGAGAAGCAAAAGAACTGGCTATATCAGCCGGAAAAAATGGATAACATATGAAACAGCAAAATAAGTGTATCACAGCAGATATCCAAGGATATCAATGAGTGACGTTTTGCCAAAGTAGCATGCTAAGTTATAGGGACTCTCCTAAATTCGGAGTGATGTGTCTGATTGCATCAGTAGTGAACATACAACCACCATGTTTACATAAAACTTTGCATGGGTCTTTCCTTTATACGTATTATGTATCTAGTATTAAGCATGGTTCACATTGGAAAAAAATAAAATAACATTTAGTCATAATGAAATCAAACCTCTTGGTGTCCCTGGGATCAAGTTATTAGATAAATCAGACACACTATGACGCATCGTCGCATACATATCCACACCCAACCCCGGACCCAGTCCATGTAACTGTTGTAACAATTGGTGATCTAACATAGCATAAATGCATTAGTCTCTGGATGTCTAAGAGTTCCAAGTCTCTTCTTTCGCATTTGTCTCCCATTTGGTTTATGCTTCTCACCTCATCATTTTGTTTCTCTCTATGTTTGTATCCCCATGTGCAAGAAGGGGTTGCATGTGAGGAAGGGTGTTGAAATAGCTTGATATAAATCGTTGGGCAAATTTTCTAACATCTTAAAGTTGTGGGCCATTTGGTGATCTAAGATTGTTATGTTATGTGTTAAAGAGTTTCTAGGAGATTAATCTGTCACATTATGATGTAGTAGAGCAAGCTAAGTTGTATAGTAATACGTTCTAGAAGGCAATTGATTAAAGAAATCCACCAACTTCAGTGCAACACAAACTAACGGTGGCCATGCTTTCGGGCTATCATTTACTTACCTGGGAGGAGGTAACAACAGTGATCCCCATGTCACGTGCTAGCCTATAAAGGTGCTCTTCGACATCAACACTAGTGGCACTGCAATTAGCAAATCATTGAAATGAAAAAATGAGATCACGAAAGAATGGAGGAATGAGAAAAAACTACGATGTCGTTTTGTTGCATACTTGGTGCACTCGTCAAGAATGCCGAATTTCGGCTTCTGAAAGAAGAGGCGTGCCTTGAAAAACAGAAAATATCATGTAAACAAGAAGTTAAAACAATCCATGTCTGATTGGAGAATCTTATTTGTTTGAACAATAATGGGGTCAAGGAGGTACATGTTTAAGTGAAGCTTACCATGCCTAATCTCTGCTGCTCTCCAAGAGAGAGGATGTCTTCCCAGTTCTGGCTAGTATCCCAACCACCTTCTCTTTCCAGGAGATAGAGCAATTTAACATTCTCTAGAATCGCTTTTAAACGCCCATCAAGAATAGTTGTGGGGGGAACTGACGTTTCACCTGAATTTAGCATCATTATGCCACCAATAATGTACATAGAAACAATTCTGAAACTCATAAGCATATAAACCAACATAAGGCCCAAAACTGCGGTGCTTTGAATTTATGAGAGATTTGAGGGGGTTCATAACATCCAGAAAGCAAGCTGATGTTCAGACCCCAAAAAAATTGTATGAGATTTGGAGAGAGAAAAGCATCACTCCAGTACCATACTCATTTCTTAAAGAATATGTATACATCGTCCCTTGGCAAGATTGAGCTGCACCTCTCTAACTGGTGAAAAGTGGTTGGTGTCCACTAATGGGTAAAAAATAGTTATGACTAGATCAGAGGGCAGAAGAAAGACTCAAAATAATGTCCTTCAAGACCTAGACTACAGAAGGATTCTTTCCCACTCCCGCCATGCCTGGCGGGCAAAGAATTAAACAATAAGAAAGAGGTCAAGAATTAACAAATCAGCAAAACCAAAGCCTGAATTTGCTTAACAATAACCAACTGGGTGGGCTTTGGTTTGATATGTGTCAATACTTTTATCACTTTCTTTGGTTCAAGTCTCTTTCTGTTGAATGGAAGAAACCAGGTTCTCCATGAACTTTGGCAATTTTCAGATCGGATAGTGGCCAAGGACAAGAAAGACTTCTGTTACGACAACTGTACCGGAGTGATGGCAAGGAGATTTCCACCAAAACAACAAACAAAGAATGTTCAAAAGTGGACATCAGAAGCACCAGAGGGAGTGAAACATTCTAATTCCAGAGGAAGAATAATTAAATAGGTAAAAGCAAGAGAAAACAATGCAAAAAAAAAAAAAAACCAGATATAGGGAGACTTACCATTTCTATACAAAGCTAAGGTCCTTTCCTCTGCTTCCTTGAGAGAGAGTGGATATATGATTTGATCCCTTAGAGTTCCTAAGCACGTATAAGGTCGCTGCGGAATATAAAAGATGCCACAACCGCATCCAGACTCTTCATCAAGCTGTTGAGATGGTTTGACAAGTCTTCCACTGACAACTGGCCAAAGGCCTCGAAGGACTCTGAAGACAGAACTTTTCCCACTCCCGTTTGGACCTTCAAAATTGCATATTATCAGAGTTGTAATTGCAGCACAACTTGATCTAAGGATATAACACTAACCAGTAACAAGCAGGCTTTTCCCTGGTACTATATCACAAGTCAACTTTGTAGCCAGTATTTTCTGTGCGGGGCTAACAATATCAACCTTGGAGAAGGAAATGATATCAGTAGAGAGAGGTTCTGTCAACTGAATTGGCGATTCATCAAAAGCAACCGGATCATCTGTATGAGCAATGACTTTAATCAGCCGGAATGCACAACTCACAAGTTTCAATTTGACACTAAAAACCACCAAACTCGACTAAACAATGGAGGTGATAATCACAAAAGTTTTTATTTTTCATTTACAATTCCGGAACACTGAACATGGAGTAATACTTTGTAGTAATTGTCATTATGCTATTCCCCAATGGTAATTCAAACTTTATGTCCCCTAGGTTCCACCGAAGTCTCTCTATTCAACCTAATTATCAGTAATACTCTATAACTTACATTAGCAATACACCAGATGTTTTGTTTCTCTTTTGCATTATATTGCGGTATCAAAGGATTAGGGTTTGATTGATTGCACTGGCCGCCTCCATCACCAGTTTGACTGCTTCCGTCCTCTTCTCCTATTGACTAAGAATATAGCAGCACGCACGCACCAAAGAACACACTCAAAGTGTATGTCCTACAGAAATTTTTCTCTTTTTTATCTGGGAAGTAATAAATTTATGTGTGGAGGAAGTCAACTTAACTCAGCCAGCCTCGTCCCAGTTACTCAACCCAACCCAAATTCTACTTGGCCTCCCTCTAATCCTGTGCTTTATTACGTTTCTTATTGCAATGTTATTTCTAAACTTTTGGATAGCATTCAAAATCTAAACATGGGAATTAGGAAAAGAATTCAAATGGCACACAATAAAGAGCAGGGTTTTAAAAAACGGCCGTTGCGTAACATAAAGATCGTTACGTAACGTGTTTTCAAAGGTCTGAAACCGTTGTGGGTGAAAATAGCGGCGTTGCAAAAAATCACGTGCATATCAACCATTACGCACCGCATAGAAGTCCATAACGCCTACGAAAGACTGAGAACAGCTGTTCTTTTTTTTGTTCTTACTTACAGACTTCTATATACTGCTTAAAACATTCAATTTGGTCATAAATCAGAGCATATGTGTCAATAAATTTTTTAGCATATGCTAGTGCTTGAAAAAAATTCATGAGTGTAGTGTCCGATTGCCATTACACATTGACCGATACTCCCAATATCCGTTGCTCGAGCACGCGACCGTTACACCGACTGACACCACGATTTAAACCATGCTCCAGAGGCTCTAGTTCTGTTGCCCAAGTGCTCCTACTTCAGAGGCTCTAGTTCTGTTTTTATTTGGATAGATTAAAGTTCATTACCCCTTCAAGGTTTGGCCCAAAAATACGTTACACCAACAAGCTCTACTAAGACACCAAAAACATAGCAAGAGGATCTAAAGATTTCAACATCCTAGAAAAAGGTTGTACCCAGTGTCATTGGTACACAAAAACTTGCAAAAAGAAGAGACAAGGGACGCACCTTTTTGAGCAACATCAAGAAGCTCCTCCAGCTCAAAAATTCGATTTATACCTCCAGAGAGTTCAAGGTACTTCCTATGTAGTTCAAGAATATCACCAAAAGCCATGAAGCTTTGGGATACAACAGATGCTAAGAAACGCAGTGCATGAGCCAGCTCGCCTGAACAAAAATTAGAAGTACAAAACAAGCAACCTTCATAAGCTCAATAAAGGAATCATTATCTCTCCAGGTTCACCAATATTCTACTTGTACTCACCTTGAGTGGAAGTTGAGGCCCGGTCTCCCTTGTGTTCCATAGCATACAACAAGCTCAAGCCCCAAGTAACGTTATGCGGGAGTTGCTTGGTGATAAAGTCATCAAGTATACCAAATAACCATTTCTTCTTAAGAAGTATCTTAGAGTGATCAAGAAGCTCCTGGAATCTTGATTCGACCATCTGCTCGTCACAAAGAGCACCACTAGAAAATATCAGGATGATATAGTGTTTTGGCAAAGAAGTGGCCTCCAGCATAAATTAATGGCAATAATATGCTGAACCATGATTCTCATTATATATCCAACTTCATATCGTTTTTTAATATTCTTCAAGTAGAAGACACTGGCCTCTGTAGAAAACAGTTTCTGGCCTTTCCTCTTGTCCCATTCAAAGACTGGATGGAGATACATTCCTCACAGCATCACAGAACGGTGACCAATATTGAAAACAAGCCCAAACATTGAAATAACATTTCTTACAGAAGAAAACCTATGTTATGGGAACTCAGGTGCAGGTGTATATCTATGGGTCCGACACATCAAACTCCAAATTTTAGGATACACGGAATCGGCATTCAACAGTTACACAAATGGTAAGGAAGTCGTAGTATATTGGGATATTTTCATATATTGACGTACAATTTATTTGTGATACATCCTCCTGCATACAACGATTCTGACAATAATCTCAATATACTTGCTATGATTTTCCAATGCACTACATATCCGAAGGATAGACCTATCAATTCAACATTTCAATGTATAAGCTCCTCAAACAGCCTTACTTCTCTCACTTGCAAATTACAGCTCAATAACTCCTTACATTAACCCAAAAAGCATCCCAATGCACTATGAGAATCACGTCCCCCTAAAAACAATACCTGAGAAAGCCACTACTAAGGCTGGGCAAGTGATATACAATAGAAGACTATAAGATCAACTCGTTAACGAATGTGAAATATAAATAGCCATTTTCAACAACAAATATAGGCATTCAAGAACCCTGCCAAAAAAATCAAACTCCTACAACAATGAAGTAACTCAAGAACATTGTTATCAGACCCAAACTTGAAACATCAGGAATAATATCAAATTCAAGAAACCTACCATTTTCTCTCGGGCACCACCCCCAAAAAATGCAACAGATTCAGCATGTGTACGCAGTCTCTCGTGAATGAATCTAATTAATACGTGATATAGTGGGTCAGACTGCTGTTCAGTAATATAGCCCTTAAAATAAGAACAGTAGCAAATATAAAAAGACCTAAAGCTTCCTTCAAGTTGTTGTTCTCGACTGGCCAGGTCACCAAAATCAGGAGCAACACTTCTTAGAAAACCTAGACCAAGTAACATATAAGCATATAAAATGGCAACTCCTCTCCTTCCAGTCAGCAGCTTCATTCTCCAGGTGAACCTAAAGAATTGCACATTTATTAAGATAAGAACATTTAGGGTTATCACCACATATCAAATACTTCTAATGAATCAATAGAAAGCTCACCCTAACCCCCAAAAAGAAGACAATCATAATTGCAAACACACTCACCATAAAATGTCAACAGATGGCTTCACCATTCCCGTAACCAGCCCTGACAGGTCGGTGGTTAACTTCTCAAGGTCTTGAGTTAGCCTCTGATCTGCATCAATATTCATTCTCGACATGTGGATCACCTGCAAAAAGACACAATTGCCATCGTTTTGACAACATCTAAATCATCTGGCATCCTAAAGTTTGAAAGCGTACAGCTCATATCTCATTGATCAAAAGCAGAAGCCAAAATCTTTTCTAAAATTCAGAGTACGGCATGAATTCAATGCACTAGAAAAATATATCTTTTCGCAGAGTACTGCGTGAATTTAAAAAGGGTGGTCCAGCATACGGAAAAGTAGCTAATGAACAATAAATGGTGCAATAGCAATTTTTAGGTAAGGAAAATGAAGCATGGCTTAGCAAGAGAACAATCCAAATTGAAAGTTCCGCTGAGATAAATATGTCAAATTAAACGGAACAAGGGAATCCTATATCAAATTAACCTTGTAATATGCATTCTTTCTCAAGTAGTTCTTCAGTAAATGTTGTGTCAACCGAAACCTCCATCCAAGGGCAAGCCTCGCTGTCAAGTGTCTATAGAACAAGAAACACCAAACAAGGATTTAGAGATGAAGACCTCCATTGTGCGACAAACTTAAGATATTAAAAAGCTTCAGGAACAATTTGACCATCTAAAGGATCCGAGTTTCTCAGAAACCTTTTCTCGTTTTTTGATAAACATCAGCCAATTTCATAACTAAGCTTATTAAGAAGAAAAACTGTTCTTATTTGATCAGATCATTCCCATTCAAATTATCAGGAAAAAAGATTAATATTTAGCATTAGACATGAAATGATCAAACATGGGAGAATTTTGGCACAAATTTCTCAAATTGTCAATGACCATGCCTATTGAGTTCAGGATGAAGGAGGAAGGTTATCAGAATTCTGAATGTGACATACGAATAGACCCATGCTAATCGAATGCAATTACAAGTTTCCAGTCGAAAAGAAGCCAAACATGAGTTCCATCCAATGCATGCAAGGAATAGTTTACCTCAAAGAAGGTGCAACGAAAGAAGATGCAGCACTCTGAAGAACACTGATACCAATCAACCGAATGAAGGCGTCCTTATCTTGCTCCAAGACATACTTTACAGTGGTACCTAAAAAATTAGCTTTAATCAAGGAATTCAATATTTGCTTTAAATAAGAAAGAAGAAAGAAGAGAAAGAAAAACCATTTAGAGAGGCAATGCGGTCTGATATCCCCGTTCGCGAGATCACAAGTAAAGCAACTGCAAGGAGTTGTGCTCCCTGTTTATCAAGCACTGTGGGTACCTGAACAAGCAGCAGCAAGGATCAAAATTGCATGTCAAGAGTGTTCGTTTCACTCAGCTCAGATAATTCAAGATATGAGAGAAGCAAAAGAAACAGCGGAACAAATTAAAAGTCAGGGAAAGAGCAGTAATGTCAATTAACACATGAAGATAAGCCAAATTACTGATTGATTGAAGCCCCCTTTGGCCTAAATTTTTGGCGCGGTCTTTTTTTGGTTTTTTTCTCTTACTTCTTAGTAGATTTGGTACAAATTTTTACATCATTTTGACTGACTTTTGGGGTCTTTTTGTCGTCTTATATGTACTTTTTTTTCCAACTTTGGTCAATATTATTAAAAAAATTCAATTCCACTCATCGAGACAAACGATGTGATGTAAAAATTTGACCCAAATCTAGCAAGAATTAATAGAGAATAACCAAAAAGACGACACTAAAAATTTGGCCACAGGGGGCCTCCGTACGAGAATTGAGGCCTACATATCTTTCCAAATAAGGATTCTAAAGTTGATGTTCTCGAGAACACCAAATAACAGTAATCAACAAAATATGGCGATGCTGTTAAAAATAAACACACAATATTGCAATGAATAGGACAGTATCACAACAGAAAATAGACTGATCTAACCAATAGAACAACCAAAAGTGCAATATGTAGAAATTCAGGCGATAATAATTAGTAACGTCATCTTACGATAAGCAATTAAGCACTCGGACCAGTTTTCCCAACCTTCCGCCCCTCCTCTGCTCCTTACGAGGGGATTTATATATCTTGCTCAATTTTTTAGGTCTTAATGTGCTGCCTTTTGTTATGACTAGGACAATAAATATTGCCTTCTATTAGACGTATTGCCGAACATTAACAGAAAGGAAAATCTAAACAGCTATGGCATATTGGAACCATTTTCAGTATCGTATCGTGTCCTTATCCCGTATCCGTATCCGTGCTTCTTAGTAGCTAACTGACACAATATTGTTCTTAGTAAGACACAATATACAGGAACATGATATCTATATAGAACACAGAATATGTAGAGCATCATCCCATTAAGTGCAACAAACAACAGTTCCATGCTTAGCGCATGGAGTCTTGTATTTTGGATGCTTGTGCAGACAAAATGATTGAACAATTATGAAGTCAAACAACATGATAGACTTGGTCTCCGCTAACTGTTATGTAGGTAATGAATTTTTTTTTTATCGGCGTTTATGTAGGTAATGATTGAAGAAATATCAAAGAGTAAGTTCACACTAAGTCACTTAACATTACCAGGTCAAGTGAAACATTCAACTACCACCATTACAACTGGGGAATAGACTATATTAGTGAAATTTTAGCCAGCATATTCCATAACTGAAAAAGTTCACAAAAAATTAATACATGATCAAAGAGGTGATAGATACAGAAAACATGTGCGTAGAGTTTAATAGGATTGCACACTAACAGTTTCCATTCAGATTGTTTAACCTAACGAAGCTATCAATCTTACAGATCTCATCTATTTTCTCATAACGAAAATCAAAATGCAATTTTTAGTGAACTTTTTCAGTTATGGAATATGCTGGTTAAAATTTCACTAATACAGTCTGTTCCTAGTTGTAACAGTGGTAGTCGAATGTTTCGCTGAACTCACTCTTTAATATTTCTTCAATCATTACCTACGAAACAGTTAGTGGAGACTAAGCCTATCATGTTGCTTGACTTCATAATCATTCAGTCATTTTGACTCCACAAGCATCCATCCAGAATACAAGATTGCATGCGCTAAACACGGAACTGTTGTCCGTTGCACTTAATGGGATGATGCCCCGCATATTCATGTGTTAGTATATAGATATTATGTTCATGCATATCATGTCTAAGAGCAATATTATGTCAGTCAGCTATGGTTGAGATTTAGAAAAATCTAAGGGCTGGATACTGTCTTACTCATGCCGTGGAGAGGTTATTTAGTGCCCCTGGGGCCTACACACTTTGTCTTTGGGCCCCACACCATTGTGTGGTGGAAAAGAGGCCTGGGGCATCACATGGGACGTGGCGGTGCCTGAGGAGCACTGATTAATTTTTTCATGTGGTCAGCTCACGGCGCCTGGGTTCAACCTGGTCAACCACCCTCTCTCCAATTTAAGGTCGTTCTCGTTTGATCAACAAAAGTAAATGGAATCCATGAGTCTTTCATCTATCAATATCAGAATGATTGTTTTCCGTCTCTTGACCAATTTTTAGATTGGTTTGAGCTTTTCCAGTCACATAGGAGTGCAAGTGAATAGGGTCTATTTGTCGTGTGGCCTTTTATTGTATACGCATTCCCTAAATGCCTTTTAGGTAATATAATCTTTCACTTATCAAAAAAAAATTGCACAACTTGGGAAGGGGCATGTATCCGCTAAAGACTTCAGGCAAAGGAAAAGACTTCATGCGGAGAGGTTTACATGTCATTTTTTACGAATTAAATAAAAAATGGCGTAACACATCATACGAATTCCAATCACTAACATTTGCAAAGAAAAGAATACATAGGTTTTTTGGAAATTACTTTTGTAATGGTAATAAACCAAACAAGGAGAAACAAAAACAAAAAAAACCAAAATGAATAGCTGAACTCAACTTGGTTCGTCAAGTGCTACGTTGTGTTTTCAACTCTAAGTCAGTTCAGCCAAACACAAGTACTAAGTTAGTAAGTTAGCTAAATGCAAAAGAAAAGCCTCTACATGAGCGCACAACTCCAAATGTCCTCTGAGAGCATAGGATAAAGTAGAAGCCCGAGGTTCTGACAAATACAGGACAAACATGCTAGGTTTAAAGATCAAAAGGAAAAAATGAATCATCCATATAAGAATCCTGGATTGTACTCAAGTCACCCCGAGACTGATTTTGTTCACCCTCATTTAAAGAAGGTGGACATTACCCTCACTTTGTTTGGTGGAAATCGTGTAGGGTCCACGGGATCAATTAGAGTGAAGGTAACGATCACCCTCTTTTTAAGAGGTTGAACAAAATCATTTTCAGTCACCCTTGCTCAAAATCAGATTGAAAACACAACCCACCACCTTGTATAAACATCACAAGCATTTCTAAAATATTTACAAGACACTACTAAGAAGTCTACTTCCAGCCGAAGACACTCACCAGTATTTTAAACATGGCAGCTACTCTCAGTGGTAATAACCTTGGAGCACTCTGGAGTTGTGGAACGACAGGCAATTTGACATCACGGTCCACAAAGGGAGATGACGCTATTAACTCTGGAGTATATGATTGTGACTTTCCGTTTGCGAATGAAGAATCCTGGATATAAAATTGCCATTAACAAGTGGAAAAAGCATAGCTAGATTCAATGACATGAGCAAAACAATACTTTCACATAAAAATTAAAAAAAATGAGAGTTCTCAGTCCTTTCATAGAGGGCTGCACCTTTCTGGTATTGGCAAACGCACGTTGAACAGCAATTGCACCACTTTGGCGTTCCGTATCAGAAAGCTTCATTGTATTAACTTCACATTCAGTAATTACTGGAGAATCATCCCTGCAGATTTCGAGAATGTAGAATAAATTACTATCAGCAGTTCACATAATGAATGAACATCAATTACTAAGTGACAAAAATCCCAACCTCTTGTAATAAACACGCCAGCCTCCTTCTCCATCCAAGGAAAGGACCACATCATGAAATGCCACTAACGCTGGGCGATGGGATATGGTGATGCAAGATGTTCCCATTGCTCGGACTTTTGCACAAAAGCGTTCCTCCATATCAGTTGTCACGGCACTGGTGCATTCATCAAGAATAGCAAATTTGGGTTTATGGTAGAAGAGCCTGGCCATTCCTAATCTTTGTTGTTCACCCAGAGAGAGTTCATCGCCCCAATTTATCTCCTTTTCAGGTGGGTACCGTTCTAATAGGTACTCAAGGTCAACCTAGAAATGTCATAGGAGTTCCCACAAAAAAGTTATTCAAAAGCAAGTCTTCGACTTTATAACTCATTTGAAAAATGAGATGACTGAGTACCATCACATGCTGTCATCGACAAAAATGACATGATTAGAACTCTTACATTTTTCAACAGCTCAACCATTTCACTGGATGTCAGTGGCTCAACCTCTTGATCCGCAGTAAGAGGATAGATTAACTGGTCGCGTAGGGTTCCTACTGCTGTGTATGGTCGTTGTGGCACATAGAAAATTTCCTTATTGAGATCAGAACCGACTCCAGGTTTCACAATATGGCCAGACACCAGTGGCCAAAGCCCTCCTAAAACTCGGAAAAGTGAGCTTTTGCCGCTACCATTCGGACCTTTGAAGGAGAATGCAAAGTTAATTCCAATCTTAAAAAGTCAACCCATAAGCATGCATAAGCAAATCAATATTTTAAAACCATCTATACTGCAACAAACTCCAGAGATCTTCATGCAACATTCCTATTTAGGTACAAGCAAGAAGCAATCCTAAGTTCCAATAAGGACTAAAACTCTGCCCCAAGGGGATGACTGGAGACACAACTCTAGCAACAATCAGCATGGTAGAAGCTTTATATGATATTATACCAGGAATAAGTGAAGGGGGCACAAAACGTTAGTTGCAATAACCAACAGGAAATGGTAAAGTACTGGATTGAATTTTGAATGCACAAACAGATCTGGAGTTAAAGAGATTACCCGTAATTAATAGATTAGATCCTGATTCAACCTTAAGGGTTAAATCCTCCACCAAAACATTACCAGTTGGGGTAACAACCTAGAAGACAATTGGGTAATAAGAACATAATAACGAACAAAGAAACCAAAAACAGGGCGGATAATTTTTCACGTGCCTTGACATCAGAAAACTCGATGTAATTAGCTTCGGTAACATAATTCCTACTCCCATTTCTTCGCAGAGAAGGTGTATCTTGAACAATTAGCTCCCTTGATATGGTCATCAGTTCATGAATACGATCGGCATAACCACTGCATATGATAAACGCCCATAAAGTGAGCTACTGAAATACACACTATTTGAACATGCTTCTTTCCTTCCACTACTATGTTCCCATATGCCCTTAAAATCTGTACAAGTTTGTAACTAAAAATACATTGAAAGGAAGTACTACAGCAAACTAATCAAATGAAGGAACAAGAACCAAAATGCTGTGGAGGTTTGTCATAAGTAATCAAAACTCGGCGTAAAAATATAGAGACCAAGGATGTTCACTTCCAAACAAAATAACTGCGTACGGTAACTCAGTGAAGAATTCAACATGACCAAACACTTCTCGATAAAAAGGAACGTAAGAACCTGAACAATGAATATAATGTCAAAATTCTCTAATACCCCAAATTCGGTGATGAAAATGAGACATTGAAAGCATAAGTTCCTAAAGTGGTTCATCCTAAAATCATGAAAATGTGAAGGATCAAGCAATACCTAAGTCGATTTAGCCGCCTTGAACTAATGGAAAGGGTTCCAAGGGACTGAAACAGTGATATTATAACACTAGTATGATATCGTAGATTGCTCAACATCTCTGCCCTTCCTAAAGTTGAAGTGTCAGGTCTTAGGTCACCAGAAAAGAAGGGCTCAATAATCAAGATAACAGCAACCGTAGCACCGAGATACTTAAGCAAGAAATCTTGGATCATGCCAAACCACCAGTGGTCATGAAGAACAACGCTCATATGCCGAACAAGAGTTTTAAACTTCTCCTGAATATGAGATTCTTCTCTAGTTTCACCTCCATAAAATGCTATGCTCTCAGCATGAGTCCTTAATCGTGAGTGAACCTGCCGATACTCCCCTTCCAATTGTTGCTCTTTAGACATTAGGTTCCCGAATGCAGGGGAGAAGTTTCTGATCATTGTCCCTGCTCCTAATACATAGGCCTGGAAGAAAACATTATATTCTGATATGACTAACTCCTAAAAGAAATACTCAGCAAGATAAGTTCCAAACCAAACCATCAAAAAGAAAAGCCCAATTGAAGTTGTACAAAAATCATCTAAAATCAACTCCACAACTGTATTTGAAGAGTTAAAGCAGATCAATGATAGAGATTTACCAGTATCCAGAAAACATATTTTGGGCTTGCATAAGAACACAGGCGCCAAGTATAGAGCAGACCATCAGTAACGGCTATAAGATCCTCCTGTACAAGGTCACTTAACTCGGAACAGAACCTTGGCACATCACTAGCAAACCTTTGTTCTGGATTAGGTATCCGACCATCAACATGTGATATTTTGTAGTACACCATGTTCTGAAACCAGAAAAAATGTCCATCACCAAACAAAAAAGCTAATGCATTCATGAGGAACCGTATGCAGTAAAATAAAACCAGCCACCACAATACAGAATACAGAACACATACCAATAAATAAAGTGATATTTTGATGGGGCAAGTAAACTGTGCCATTGCCGTATTGGGAAAAAAATATTAAAGTGTAATTATACCTTTTGAAGTTCATTAATCATTTTCAAGAAATTTCACAAAATGAAATGTTATGTTATCTTCACTGAAGGATCAAAACAAGGAAGACTGAGCACAAGAGGGAACATATTAGCCTCTGCAGCTGACTGATGGTGCAGAGAGCTTGAGACATATATAAACTCTATCAGTACTCAGGAGAATATGGGAAAGTAAAAGGACAAAATATTACATGAACGGGTTAAACAGTATAACGAAAGAACAATGGAAAATTACAGATTCAAATATGTACAATAACAATATAGGTAAAAAAAAAGTAGGCATCAAACATGCTGACAACTTTATATGCTATTTCTTTTTAAAACATACTGCTTCCAGATGGATTACAAAATTAAAGTGTTAAAACAAAATAATCATAATATTTATAGTCCATTCCCTCCACCATGCGAAAAGAATAGGAGGTCTCTCTATAGGAATCTGCCAATATATGCATCAACAATGGAACATATACTCCCAGAAAAGAATGTTTAATCATCATCCCAAAGACCACTTAGAATAAGAAAAGTACATCAGATAGAGCAGTTAAGTGCAGACCTATATTAGTTCCATCTTCCCTGAAGTTTTTGAGGTTGAGTGAACAAGAAAAAGGTCAGCACAAAATCTATCTACCCGTATTTATACATGTATATTATCATGCTTACATACTAAACAGTTCTCATTGCTAAGATTGTAGCAGTAACATAAAATCTTGTACTTTTGATGTGAATAGTGTTCTTTTCTTTTCTTCTCTGATGGAGACTAACATAGTACTTAAAATCTATGTTCTACTCTGTTTAACTAAAAGCACAGTACTTATCTTCAGCTTCAGATTACACATGTATAGCGCGAGTCTTTGCTAGCTATGGTCAAATACCCAACTCTTTCGTTCCTTTCTAGTTATTGAATTCTTGATGTGAAGATTATGCATATCATTATCCAATCAAGGAACATGGGCTAACCAGGAAAAAAAATACACAAAATGGGGACTAATTAGCAATATCTCTTCTTTTACTTTCATGTCTCATCAGTTCTCTTTGCCATCTGCGAGGATATAATTCAGAAATAAAGATTTCCACAATATTTGCACTAAAACTTCCGCTGACGTGTGAAACCAATGTTGCTCTAACTATTCCACATCCTTTTTCTTGTCAGTATATAGGGAAGTGTGGTTTGGACAAATCAGTAATATCACAGTTGGACTATGATCTACAACTCACCAAACCAATTTTAAAACTCAATATGCTCCATGGATTTGTGCAAGTGTTTCGTTCCGAGTATTTGTCTAACAACTGTCTAACCCATCTAATTACCATGTTCAAGGACAGCGGCACTCGGATATCCATATTTCTTACAGAATATTATTTCTTGTGGAAACAGCGTTCACAAGATCTAAGAGAGCATGTCCGTGAAAGGGGAGATTTACGCATAGGTTATGGTAACCTTAATTTACTAAACAAGCTGCTTGTGTAATGTCCAACTATACTCATTGGACGAACATCTCATACCCTTAAAAAGTGTGAAAGTTTGAGATCGGCATTTCATACATTTAGAAGAGTCCATGTAACAGAGAAAAAAACATTCATTAAACTAGATGCTTTGGTCTACACATAAGCTTGTAAAGCAGTTTATAACTCAGGTTCACCCAGTCACAGGTCAATTTCATCTATCCAAAAACCCCTGTACTGCAGATGCACTTACAAACTGCTCTACAAGCTTATATGTATTCGAAAATAGAAATCTATTTTCATCCTCTAACAGACAGGCCCACACTCCAAGAAATTACGGAGATTCCATTAGATAGATGTCCAGTTTAAGAAGAATAGTTGAAACCTTGGAACATGAATTGGCAAACCGGATAAAGGGGGTTTAAGGCTCCATACAATTATTTAAGACCAGAATATTAAATCAAAAACTTAAACTTCAGAAATAGACATTACTGACAGAGCAAAAGCAAGGTTAGCATTCTGCCTCTGCACAAAGATTCTTTTCTGGTGACAAAAAATGTTGACAACCAGCAAGGAGAATTGGGTCAACCAGTAACGGTATGTTAACCATGAGGAGACAAATAGCAACAGGGGAATAATCGGTAGTGAAAAGCCAAGCTACATACTCACGTGAGAACACCTTTTGCAAGGATAGGTTACTTCACAGCCCCTCCATTGCTTAAAATGTTCATATAGATGGCTTTAAAACAGACACACTAAAAGATAGGACAGAAACATAAAAAAGAGGAAAGATATCAACTCTTTTTAGAATAGCAGCACGTGCATGATTATATATACTATGAGTTTTCACATTTTTAGTCCTGTTAACAGTTTACACATTTACCCCATAAATAAGATTTTACCCCATAAACAAAGACTTACCATATAGAAGAACAAATACAGATCAAACACAAATATCTACAGATCTAACCACCAGCATGATGAGACGACTTGCATTGGGCTTGATTATACCCAAATTTCAACGAATGCATATATCCCACAATGCAGAGGAAATTAACTCAACGACTATTCCAACTTACTGAAAGAAATTAAAGTTAGCCAAGGAAATCATAACTATTGAAAGATGGACACTTGTCTGGTAATAACTATTACGGCCATAACTACCTGAAAATACTGGGTATGGATAAGCTTTGTCAATATTTTTCTGAACCGGAGGCTTAAAGTCCCTGTTACGTACTTTGATGTAGAATGCAAGGTTGACTGAAGGAAACAAAGTACAAGATTTTCAAAAATCAGACGGAAAAAGATCGGTACGCGTCGAAGAAAAGCAGCACGGAATAGGAATCCTTGCACTTTTGCTAATCTATTGCTCAAAGCAGTTCGCAACACCTGCAAAAAGTATCAAAAAACAGGCATCAAATAAAATACAGTAACCATTCCTTTCTATTATTATACCCAATAACCCATCATGTTCCACCAAATCAGGATTAGATTTGGTCAGATCAAATATTAATAAAACTCAAACGAAAGACTTCAGAAACCAACAATACTTTCCTGCAATTACAAATTGACAGAAAATACAACAGTACTAAATGTTTTGTTTGTGGGTTTAACCAAAAAACAGTCGTCTACAAAAAAACTATAAGCTTAAGGTACATCACAATTTTCATATTATCAAACAGCCGACACCCTCAGCCCCAAAACTATAGTCCTCTTTCACAAAACACAGTATTCTAGGAATACCATTCAAGTTTGCATTACGTGGTCTGGATTATTTGCAATCAAATCGGTAGTTTCTAACAACTGGTGAAGTGGATATCTGAGTCTACTATTGCCTTTTGACCATGATTCAAACATCTGAGAAATGAAATGTGCAAACTAACAATATAACCAAGTCTAATGGGTTTCTGCCGAAACTATGCGTGTATCAGGCTTGACCAAGGTAGAATATCTGGTATGTTTTCTTAACATACCGAGGAAAAGTGTAAAACCACATCCCGATATTCTAGAATTCTTACATCTGTAGTCCATGATGTCCATCTAATGGATTATCAAGGACCCTAAAACAACCAACGCTGCTTCCATGTTCATTTACACAAATAAAACAAAAAGGAGAGAAGTTTTTGAAATCTAGTGGAACACGTGACGGTGACAAAGGATAATTCTTAAATGTTGTGGGTATCCGCGAACACCGCCACGTGGGACTTACTGGCTGATCCAATCTCCAGCCAGTAAGGCAAGTGAGCTCTTCCGGAATTGTATCACTTCTCATTCCAAACAAGCACTCTAGGCTGCATGTCCCTCCATGCATCCAGATAGGGAACTCTCCATGGTGCCTCCAAAGCATTGCAATACAATGATTGAGGATATCCTCATGCATCTCCCATTCTCCACACACTAAATAAGGCTCTCAAGCCTTGTGACTCTTTCCACGACACCCTAGGTCAGGAGCAAGGACTAAATACATTGCTCGGTACCTAAGGAGGTATGTGTCTTGGAGGCTGGAACAAAGGGATTGTCAAGACTCACCTCCACGTTTGACCGGCCATAGAGGAGGAGGGGCTGTCACCCCTTACACCCACAAGTGCTAGATCCAAACTCATTTTTCCAAATCTCGATCAGAAAGATGAGGAAACAACAGATGTCGGTTTAAATAGTTAGTGCTTGGGGATACAATTGAAGCTCTTTCATGTCAATCAAAGCATATATGCCAAGGATAAAGATTATTTTGTCACCCTAGTAACATCAACCTCCAAACCACAACATTTCAACTCGGATTATCATCACGTGTTTCACATCAACCTAGAGCACAAACTTCATTAACTTCTGTATCCCTCTGCACTTTAAGGCCCCGATCCGGAACCCTTCTTATTTTATAAGTACTTATTTTGACACTTCTTTTTCAAAAATAAGAACCTTTGTTCCAAAAATCCCAAATAAAGCCCTCTTCTTATTAGGTGACTTGTGTAATGCCCAAAATGCCCCTACATGGATGGGGAAAGATTGAAGAGGCCATCAGGAGGAATGAAAACAGCCAGCCGGCCAAAATGCCCCTACATGGTCTTACTTTTTTAAAAAATAAGAAGACAGACTTTCTGGAACAGGGGTTCTTTTTGGACAAAAAATAAGAAGTTATGGGCGTTCTGGAACCCAGCCTACTACTCATACCTACATCTTTAGTTTCCCATCACAAGAATCCCATCTACAAAGGCCCAAAATACGGCATAATCTTCGGATCTGACACAAAAAATTAACCCAAGTGAGTGGATCACTAGATTTGGAACTAATCTCCTTTCCTGTTGTACTTAAAAAGTCCATCCACCCCTATGATATTTCTTCATTGTTCTCATCAGCCTCCTCCTTCCACTTCATACCTGTTTTGGAGGTTTAGAAAAGTTCAAACTTTTAGTTTAATCTTTCTTGATGATCTTTATGTGGCTAATGATCTGTGGACAGAGATTGAAGTGCGGGTACCTAGGCTTGTTTCAGAATTTGAATTCATTAGTCCTTTTTAACATTTCTAATCGCATCATCAATATCCTGAACATCAGATTTCTTTAGTTTCATTCAATTGTATTCCGTGCTATATGTACCAATTGACTGCCACCCAAAACAAACTTACAATGGCGGTGATTTCATTCTGCACTCACAAAATGAATCAAGAAAGAATCACCAGAAAAGCAAGCAGAAAACATAATGGCACACCAAAGTCGTCCAGATATTGTAGTTTGAGGGGAGACACATTCCAAGTATATGAAACGGATAAATCCACAATGACATGCATTCTGTGAAATCATAACATAAACTTGTGCATAGTTAAAAGAAGGTTACCGCTATGGCAACTAAAGCTAGAATATCCCTTGCACCAATGCGCCCCATTCGAGATAGAAGAATTGCAGCCAAAACTTGAAGTGACTTCAATGCACTTTTCTTTTTTTGCCTACTTTTCTTTACAATATTTTCGTTTCCACCCGCCACCTCCAATTGTTCATTATTATCACTGAGCCCGTTGCAATGACCATAAGAATCAGGCTTTTTGCTGCCATACCGAGATTGCAGATATGCAGCAGTCCCACCACCAACTATCACGCCGGTAGCAAGTAATAAAATCTTCCTGTAGAAATAAAGGAAAACACACATATGGGCCCTCGATTGACAGATGGGAAGCAGGCAGTGTGCATGAACTAAAAAAGCAAAGAATTGTATGAAAGCCACGGCTGGGAAATGGAGTAAGTGCGAAAGAAGGCTCTAGAGCCATAAATTTATAGTCCATCAGAGGACCATTCCCAAAATAAATAAATAAAAATTGAGTTACCTACATTATGTTAAATCTTATAAACCAAAATTCTCTACCATCTTATAAGTCAAGAACATTTTATATCCCAAACAAACTTCCCAACTACCACCAACGATGTTGAACTAGCCAATTTTATGAAAATGAATAAGAAAAAACCAGGATTATAAAGTTTCTAAGCAAAGCTATCCTTGAATTACGCCACAATAACCACAATCCAGGAAGATGTGGCTAAACAAAAGACACTCCTTTGGATGTCACTTATTTATCATGCAAGGGAAGTCCACAACCAATAGGAGTGAGGGTAACATTCACCCTCGTTTGGTGAGGGTGAACAAAACCGGACTCAAGTTTTTCAGCATTCCTAGCCAAATACACTCCTTTTTTTTTTTTTTTTGGCTTTATTCATCTAGAATTATAAAATTATCATTTAAAACCACCAAGAATTAACACATTCATGAATGGTAAAAATTCACATGAATGAGGACAAAAGGAAAGTGATTCACAAATAACCCCCCATCAACGAAAGTCACAATACAATCATATATTTCAGTATTGTATTTCTCAATCACGAGATACTACTGATCCTTTTTTTTTAATAATCAAAACTATGCCCTCTAGCGAGAGAATAAAACTCGGAGGAGAAGCCACCCATGAAGGAGGTCCTCCAACGGCCTTGGAAGCAACCACATGAGCGAGTTGGTTGGCCTTTCTTCTGACCCAATTGAAATGAATTCCCAGCTCTTCCCCCAACTGCCTCATATCCCCCACTGATCCTAACAAAGTACCACTGATCCTGACAAAGTATTTGGCCACTACCGATCAAAAAAGACCAAGTATTCTGCCAAATGCGTCAATCAACACTAGACGTGTCATACAACATTCATTTGAAAGCACCACCCACCCACAAATTAACAATAATGGCATTTAAAATCCCAAAAAGTAAAAATAGTCCCAAAAAAATTTGGGTACATCGAAAAAAAAAAAGGGGGAGTGTATTTGGCTAGGAATGCTGAAAAACTTGAGTCCCGTTTTGTTCACCCTCACCAAACGATGGTGAATGTTACCCTCACTCCTATTTGTTGTTACTAACTTATTTATCATGCAAGGGAAGTCCATATCTATACCTACATCTATATATATACGACTATACCCCTATAATATACACAGGAGTTTCTTCTCCCCAATTTTGTTTCCAGCTGTACCCTATGCGGTTATTCAATCACAATTTTATTGCTTTCATTTGCCAACTAACAGATGCTTACGGAAAATTTTTTCACATAGGACCTGACGTCATCACCTTGCCTCTTCTTTCTTTCACTTACGGTGATGCCGTTATAATCCGCAGGCCACCATTTTCTAATGAACTAAGAATATGGTTAACCACGTCAGTTAAAATACATGACACAGTCAATGACAAAAACAGCAATTGATGGAATAATGAGTGGCGCACTAACCAGTATCAGATATTAGGACCCCCAACAATAATTACAGGACACAACTTCGTACAAAGAGTCTAAGAGCAACAATACTTATAAGCAATTAATGAGTCCAGACCTATATGACTGACAATATTAAGTTAAGTCGTCTTATATCTTAGAGCTAAGAACCACAACATTTAATTTTTAATTATCATTATAAATGAACTGATTTATTGGCCTAAAAAATAGTTATAAATCCCTACCATTTGAAAATTAAAATGACGAAACAGAAGAGAGAGGAGATTAAGGCAACTAAAATATTTGATGGGCATTTGAACAAAAGAAATATAATGAAGGCAACTGGAGACGATGTGGCGGCCAAAACTGCCGATGCCTTCCAACGTTTTTAGTAGAGATCGGAGGTGTTCTCAGAAGTTATGTAGAAAAAGATATCTTTACGTTTCTTGGTATCTTTGTCCCTCTTGGTATCTTTATCTCTGTCTTAATTGCCAATAATAAAGGTGACCATTCAAAACATGGAGAATATCAAAGTTAATTGTTGGTGCATAATAATAACATGCTCTTCTAATAACAACCATTCAATGTGATTCCCTGTAAATATCAATTACAAACACTTTGCCTTGTTTGGCTGGGATTTTGAAAAACAAATTCGAACTCAAAAAACACTAATTACCCCTACTTTCAATCATTACACTCATTTCTCTCTCCTCTCTTCAATCATTATTCTCATTCTCTCTCTCTCTCCCCACTCATTACTCATATCTCCAATTATTACCCTAATTTCTCTCTTCATGCATTACTCAAAATTTTCAAAACACCATCCAAACAAGGCATTATTGATCATAATGTGACAATGGGGCAGCATAACCCATTATGGTATCAGAAATGTCATTAATTATAGAAGAAAGAGTAGAATCGTTAGTACCTCTTCGAACCCAAAAGGCTGCGACCACGTTCAGTTAACTGCAATAGCTGAAGAGAAGGCATGTTGACGATGAACCTTCACCAATAAGAAAAAATGTCAGTACCTGGGACGGCTTTGTCTCACTTTTTAAGGCGGAAAAAGAACCAAAAAAAAAATCAATAGTTATTGACAAAAGTTTAATTGGTCATTCCATGAGAAAAAAATACTAGTAACAAGTATAATATTTCAGTGCAATTCTGAACACCATGTACCAAAGATTGTTTTAGGGAGACATCAAATTACTGCAACAGACAAAAATGTGTTGCAGAACTGCATTCCCTCAATAACAGAAGTTCAAAAAAAATTCAGATCGGGGTTCTAAATCATACTAGCATCGGGCGTAATGGTCAAGGATGCAAGTTAACGGCTAAGGATAGTATTGGGAACAAATTCTTCGAAAACAGTCCGCTCCTTTCCGATTATCAATGGACCTAGACTGCGACTCTTCCAGAACTATGGGATTAAATCATTTCAAATCGTACAACATTTGTTTCCTCATGTTTATTTTCCATCCTTGATCATTGATTTCACCAAGAATTGCCTATATACAACTCATGAATACCTAAACATGGAAGCACCTAAGCCCTAAATAAAAGCTGCAGTTCTCATCCATTCATCAAGCATCTCCTCAGTCTGTAAAATTTTGTGAACAAATTAGCTAACCTAATTGCTCCATAGTCTCCTACACTCTTTAAAGATTCCATAAGAATTCAATGTCGTCTTACTATGATCCCTATTTTATCCCTTTAGATCTTACCTCAGTTAAACAAATTCAGAAGGCCTTTACCAAACTTATCCAGAACTCTCAAAAAATTTGGAAACAACTCCTCCATCAACTTCATTTCATCTTCCCTTTTCAGCACTCTCTCATCTTCACTTCTTAATACAATTCCTACATGGATCCTTTTCTCCCATTTAAGCACTTCATAGAATTCCTGTATGAACCCTTTTCTCCCTTTCTTATTACCTAGCAAGTCCTGTACATCCATTTCATCAAGTACTTAAAACTTAATCAAGGTCTTTTTAAGCCTCCTTAACCAACTTCTTCACACCATTTTAGTTTTTTTATAGTTTCTAGAAGTTCTCCTTTTCTCATGTGTAGTAGACAAATGAAGTGCCTTTTTGTTCCTAACGGCAAAGTAGGATCGTCCTGCCACCTCCAAGTTTCCTTACGAGCAAAAAACTACCTTTAGATTATTGATGAAACTTTTTCCGCGACTTTTGCAGCAATTACCGGAGTGAGTCTTTCAAAGCATAATATTTGTTTCCTCGAGTTTTATTTCCATCCTTGATCCTTTCGCTCGAAATCATGTGTATTCAATGTATAAATGCCTAAATAGGAAAGCACCAAAACCCTAAACGGGCGGTAGTCATAACCCAATTCTCAAAAAAAAAAAAAAACATTTAGTTCGACAAGCAATTACAAAGGTGAATCCTTCTTTGGCATATCGTTTGAAGACCTAACAAGAAGGTAAGCCTCGATAATAAGGATGAAGGGTGAATAAGTTACAGGTTGGTCAATACCTAACCTATCATAACTGCCCTAATTTTCAAATCATTTGACACAGCCGGAACGCTTTGCCATAAATAGGACTTCCAAAGGGCCTAAACAAATATCTCAAATTACATACGCTAGTGCAGAGATTTCCAGGGCTCCAAGCCAAGGGAAGCTCAAGAAGTTTAAATGAACTAATAGTCTGATTATCAAAAAAAAACTAATAGTCTAATACCCATGCAAGAGAAAGAAGGGACAACAAATGGTTTTTTTCCCAGTCTCCCAGGTTTGCGAGTTCTCTTTTTCAGGTCAATCGTGTGTTTTCCCTCTTGTTTTTTCGCCTAGCCTTGAGGGTTTGTGAGAGTGTTCTTTCTAGGTTAATTATACATTTTGCTCTCGTTGCAATTCACTTGATGAGTTTTCATATGGGCCGTTTGGGGGAGTAGAATGAAATTCGTTGTAACATCTAGTTTTCCGTTAATACATACGACCACTTACTAGCCCAATCAAAAGAAAGCAAAATAATTGGATACCACCAAACAACTGGCAAGCATGATTAGAAAAGAATAAACCTATTGCCTCGACGGTTAAAGCTTCGGTACGTTTCCAATCAGTCAATTACTCACTACCTCCGAAAATCACAAAGTTTGTCTTCTTTTTAATTTGTTCTTTCTAGACTGATTGTGTATTATGCTATTGTTGGGGCTGGGTTTTGCAGATGCTCCTTCCCACCACCCCCCGACTATAGCATCTATTAGTTAAGTGGGTTGGGGTGCGAAGAGCAAACCCTCTTTGATCTCCGGGTCAGTTGGATGGGAATGAGACAAAGGGGTTATCTATGAAGCATATGAATTTCCCCTTTCTATTGGAATAGTTGAAATTCTTCTTAGGGGATTTCCTTTTCCTTTCCAACATAGAGTTGGAACTTAGCCATGTAAGTTGCAAGTGGACCAGTGTGAAGCTTTAGCTTCGTTGCCGGCCAGAGCTCCAAGCCGATGACCAGCTACCCCTTTCGAGCTCAGCTGACCCGCTTTCTTTCTTTCTTTCTTTTTGTGCCTAACCCCCAGGGTTCGTGACAAAAGTTATTTCCAGGCTTATTTTGAGTTTCGCAAGGGTTGCAACTAGCTTGCCAAAATCGTGCTTTTTACATGTGCCATCTGGTGAAGTGTAATGAGCTCCATTAGTAATTCTAGTTTCTAGTTAACATAACTTACCACCAACAAAATTAGAAACCTACCAACACCAAACAACTGCCCAAACATGATTAGGAAGGGCAAAACACTAGTGCCTCGACAGTTTTAACTCCTCCAGCTTTTCAATCAGGCAATTACCTCGCTACCTCAGGAAATCACAAATTATGTCTCAAAATAATTTGTTAAAAACCAATAGTACATGTTTGATGATCAACTACGATATCATTAACCGATTACAAAGAAAAAGAAAAAGAAAAGATAAAACACGAAGCAGAGTCCAATAAAACAAACAGACCTCAACCCCCGAGAAGCCTAACAGAAACGATTCCCATGTTGAAGCGCGCACCGAAAGCGAGAAGACGGTGACCTTTCCAACTCTCTCTCTCAAGATATGGGTTTGTTATGACTTCTGAATCCGAATCGGATCGAGCTGGACAGTTGGAGGAAAGTTTCTCGGGAATAAAAAATCAGACAAAGAACCGAGATCTTCAAACAACAACTAGTCGTAGTACCTGAATCGGACAGGGTGAAAGCCCTAGAATGTGAATACACGTGCAGTAAGCGCAGGAGTATTAATCATCTTCAATACGTATATGTGACAGCCTCGATATAGCGTATGAGAACCGCACCGGACTAAGACACAGTCCTACCAACGCGAGAGAGAGAAGAGAGAGAGGAGAGAGAGAGCTTCTTTTTTTTCTTTTGGAGAAAGAGAGAGAGCCTTATATATGGTAGGGACTAGTCCGGGGATGATTGTATAATTAAGAAAGTTAATAATTGCATGGATTTGTTTGTTGGAGCAAGGCCCGATCAGCTTTCTTCCAAAATTTTTTTTTTAAAAAGAAGATAATTTCAAACTCAAATATAACGAAAATAAAAAATAATTTTTTAATTTTTTTGTACCGTTTAAAAGATCTCAATGAGTCTATATTGATAGAAAAATTATTTACGTAAACACATAATTTTTTAACTTGAAAAATTTTCTTTTTTCTAACCTTCCTTTTGCTGTTGAAATGGAACGGCTTCTAATTTGTTACCTCACAAATTTCATTGCAATAACAGTTGCTCTGTTTGAAGGAATCAATTTTAACACTCCATTTTTTTCCTTATACTCCTCCGTTCCAATTTAAATGTTTTCTATAGAAAACCGTCTAACTTTAACCTATGAAATAAAGTACTTTCAGAATTAATTTTTATTTTTTTGCGCTTTCAAAGGATCCCCAGTGAGTTTTTTGAAACGGTGCCAAAAAAAAAAAAGAGAAAACATTACAAAAATACAATTTTTTTTTAGGTCAAAGTCGCATGGTCTCCCATAGGAAACATTTAAATTTGAACGGATGGAGTAACATTATTTTTAGTTTTCCACAGGGAAAAAGATATTTTTATAAAGATAAATACGTAAAACGAAGAATTACAATGTGAAAGTCGATTCTTGATTTGGATGATAAGGCCTCGTTCCGATAGGGGGAAAAAATACTTATTATTTGAACTTGCTTTTTAAATAAAATACTTAATTTTTGAATTAAAAATGATGTAGCATAATAGAATGACCGATCTTGTAAAAGGAAAAAAAAAATAACCTTAACAAAACGGGGTCTAATTAGTTAGTGCAACTTTTGCTTGCCGCCGCCCTGAGTATTGCTACTGCTCTTTGAATAACTTTTCAACAACTATCACCGCCATTGGAAGACAGGTTAGAAATACTCCACCTCTGGCGGTACCATTTTAAGAAAGGTAGGTTGAATGTGCAAATCCTCCTCTCCACAAATTTTTGTGCTCTTATCATATCAAACAAATTAATGAATTTTTAAAAATAGAAAATCCAAAAATTTAGGAGATAAAAGAGAGTTGTTGCGTACATGCATTTCAACTAAATAGCGCTAGGCACGTGCAAAGCACATGCTCGATCGATCGTCATATTAGTTAAGTCAATCGTCAATGGCTATTGATAAATAGTAGTATCACACACATGATTAATGATTATGCTATCAGATTATAATTATAGTTGTGTTATTGCAATTCTCAGTTTATCTGCAACATTATGTTAATATGTAACATCTTTGTGCATCAAAATTGTTAACCTCGTTAACTACCATCATCAATTGCTGCGTCATCATGTTTCGAAATATTTTTTGCCTAATAATATATCGTCGCCTGATAATATATCATTATTTTTTGCACTATTTCTATTGAGTCTCATTTTAAATCTTCTCTTATCCGTATCACTAGCGACCAAATTGTTCCATCAATGTTATGGACTGACTCCATCGTTTCGGCTATCAATATTTTTTTGGTGCGTTTAATGATTTTGAATCGCTTGTATTTAGAGATCACTAAGAGTAGAGCCCACAAGCTCATGCTTATTAAATGTCGTGGGTCCTATCTATAGTTTAGTATACTATTATTGTAGGTCCCACAATATAATAAGGACAAAAAAATAAGGGTTAAAGAAAGAGCGAGAACAAAGTAGTCTTTTTTGCACGACAAACTTGCAACTCCCTCATTTATAATTGGTATAGAAGAGAAAAAACATTTTAATTACACAAAATGGTATCTCTTGTCTTTTGTTAGTCTTTGTTGAATTTCCGTTTGACCCAAAAAAAATTAACTTTTCAAGAAGAAGACAAGCATTGAGAGTAACATTCACGTATGCAATAGGATAAAATTTGTTGCCCGACATAGTCTTACTTTTGATTCTTTCTTAAGCACTCCATCTACTAACAAAAATTATTTGCTTTTTACAATTAGACATGTAGTTTGAGACATCTTAAGAGTGTAAAGGTATGTATTAAAATGTTGCTTATCAAAATGTATTTCCCTCCTCTCTTTTTTAATTGGATCTCTTAGTGCGTGTGGTCACCTTTGCTCCATTGCTTACAAGTAACGATAAGTAGACGCGTCATATTCTTAGTATTGTAATGCACTTTTAGGAGATTTTGGATTCGTATTAGTAGTCCTTTTAACAACGATCGACTAGTATCAAGTATATGCTCAATATCGCTTTACCTATATCCTTAAATAACTTTATTTTAACACACAAATATAGTATGTTCAATTTTTAAAAGTTTATCATTATTTTTTTCTCAATTAATTAGGTCAATTTCCTAAATTGTTGTCAATGGCATTCACCATATTTCTCATATTTCATTTTACTCGTATATGTAATAAAATAGTTTAATTGCTTTAATTTTCACCATTACTAATGTTGTCACTTCTAATTAATTTTCTTTTATACAAGCTTCACCTTGAGTTTATATTTAGCCTCGGGTCCCACAATACCAAACTCATATTTTAGTATATGTAATCTCCTCATTGTCAATGTCAGTCGCTCCCATCATCGATTTTTTTTTTTTTATGGCAACCAGTAAGTAATTACATCTCGTTGGTTTAATCTCGTAATAAAATTTTCAACAATGTAGCATAATTTTTATGTGAAAACCTACAAATTAATTTTGACTAATCATATGATGCCTAAATGCGATTGGCCCAATACTTAGGTACAAATATAATATTGAAGTACATATTAATTTAGTGATGCGGGTAGCACAAGTGCACCTTATTTAATGAGGAGAGGAGGAAACGGTACAATAATCATTTTACGTATGCGTTGAAGAAATCATCTGCCCGCTCCCGTATAGCCTTTTAATAGTGGTATAGTAAATTTACCAAATTAGAACATAAGTCCTTTCAAAAAAGTTGCCTCGACCGGGTCGAAATTACCGAACAATTTTATTTTTTCTTGCCGGTGAAGCGTAATTTAAAAATTGTCCGGGTGTAATTATGATAACTGTGTCTGTATATTCCTACTATGTTTTAGTGTTTTACTAATGAGATGGACACGTGCCTTGTTTGGCGTGCTGAGCCGATTGGGGCGAGCGTATGTTAAAAGGCGGTTGGCGCCGTGCTATGTTCAACACCTGAGGCGGTACCCAACACCGTTTTTTTCGCACAGATTCAGTGTTATTGGGGTACCGTCACAATCTGCCTTAACATCTTATGCTGAAAAATATAAGTTCAATTGGATAACACCAAGCGCTTAATCCATTCTTCCAACTTTCAATTCAAAATTTAGGACTGCAAATTTTGAATCAAAACATGAATGAATAATCAAGCACTTAGCGGGATTTAATATAACTAGAATTTACAAAATTAACGTGTCTGTTCAATTGTGTGAGGCTCAGTGTGAACCCGCACATTATATTTGTAAACTTTTGGTCCCAAAAATTTGTACACATAAAGTTATTAAAACCGTACACGTGTTGTGCCGTGTCAGTCTGGTCTATTTTAGACATCTACCCAAAACTAGATTATGCTAGAAGATATAGTAATAAAATAAAACTACCAAACGTGATCCCAACACGCAATAACGTGCTTTAAATTCTCAAACGGGTGGATTTTACTAGCACCCTCGATTCTATCATAATCAAACTGCATACTCCTATACTCTTTAAAATCACATTGAAACCCCATGTTAACCCCATGCATACTTCTCTCTTCCCCTACCCTCTCTCTCTCTCTTTTTTCTTTGGTAATATTCCCCTTCCCTCCCTCATTCTTCTTTCCCCTCCTTCTCTTGCTAACATTGTGGACCACATCCACATCCACATCCACATCCACTTCCAAATATTGTAACACTCAATCAACCTAAGCATACTAAGCACAATCCATAGCAAAGTCGTTATAGCCCAGTGGTGGCTCCAAAAATATTTTCTAGGGTGTTCAAAAAAATCTTAATCTCCACTAACTTTGTTCAACACTAATAGTTAAACAAAATTTTACTAGAAACTATTAAACCAAGCAAAACCATCGTCGATAAGTTCGACTATTTTGAAACCAATGCACAATAGTTTAATAATCAATAAAATTTGGTTCATCTTTTCAAATATAATTAATCATGCCAACATTCATCTATCTCTCCTTGGCTTAAGTAGTTTAACTAATTATAATTTTTTTCTTTAAAAAATGGTGGTATATATATTCAACAACACATATTCAACTTGAAATGGATCAATAGTTTACACAATGAAAAACTAAAAATCAATAGAATAACAATTTTATCATTCTTTCCTTCTATTGAATTCTTAATTTTTACTAGCATTTATGGTTATGGGTTATGGTGGGGTTTTTTCTTAGAATAACTTGGTGTTCGGTTATGTGCACCTCAATTAATTTTGGGAGATCATAAACACGCCGTTCACTAGTTGTAGCCCACTTAAAGCCAAAGCAAATGTCGTATCCACTAGCCTCAAAGGAGTTGATAGCACCAGAGAGATTTTGAACCTGGATATGAGTTGATTGGCTCTTTTTATAGCGGATGAGTGTTCAAAGTTTATTGGATTGGGTGTTCAAATTAGGGATACAACAAAAGTACATAGGACTCATATACACCCTAAAAAATTCTAGGGTGTTCAATTGTTGCAATGTGCCGCCGCCTCAGTTGTAACCTATGCTCATATTTGAAATCAATGAGCCATCAATTCTTTCAAAAAACTTAATCACCAACTCCTCAAAAAATACAGTCGGAATCTCATATTATAGTTTCTCTATACATATCTATATATGTATACGAACCCCCAAAAGAAAAGAACAAAAATGTATCTTTACATAGATGGATAGTGAAACAATCCCAACCATCACAAACAATGGGTTTTTGGTCATATCCCCAATTGAGTTTGAACAGTCCAATTTAGAGGTTTTCGGGAGCAATAATTGAAGGTTTCATTTAGGGTTGGGTTAAAGTAGGAATAATTGCAGGGGTTAATTCAGGATTTCGATAAATTGGAGCTTTTGGAAGAACTAATGGGGCATTTAATTTGTGTGTTTAAATTCTTCCATTGATGGTGGTTTCATTTATTGTCATTGACCTTGGCGTCGACTGTTAGTAGGTTGAAATAGAGCAGATTTTTGCTACAAAAAGTCTAAGAATACAACTTTCATATACATAAATTACATCTTGGATTTGGTCAGCACCTGTGAACCAATAAGCAATTGGGGACCCAATGGATTGCACTTGTCTTCGGGGTATCATCATCCACTATATTTGGTTCACTCAGCTTGTGAGATGACTAATTTGCCCTTATCACAATAATCATTGGATGGGTTGTCGTAATTGTTACTAATCAACCCGATTGGTTAGATCGGTCAAGTGGGCATGAGAAAACAATGAGTGTTTGTTCTGATGTTTTTCATGAGATCGTAAGTTTAAATTTTTCAGAGGTTAAAGTGTAAGAAATATTTTTAAGGCCCACTTAGTCACATGGGTGATTAAGGGATTGCCCACTTACATTATGTTTGTAGTTGTGGTTTCAAAGCTCTTGGCTTTCCACTATCCCTATTATTTGTAAGTTTAAGTTTCCATGATGGAGGGAAACTATAAAGTTTCTTGAGGAAGATTAAGGGTCCCTAACCTAGCATCTATATAAGCCTATGATCTCCATCAAATCTAGGTGCTCAAGTCATGCATAGGTTAGAAGACACCTGAATCTAGAGTGTGTTACACTTGAACAACAATGGCTAGAGGTTAGTACGATCCTATTTTCGCTGCGTATACTGGTATGTATATTATTTGTCTTGCATGTGGTATCAGAGCAACCCTCTAATTCATGTTGTTCAGTACGGAGACATTAGAATTCATGCATAAAGATTATAGATCATGATCGGGTGAAAACAAATTTTGCATCTTTGATCGGTAAAACGTCTCATGAGCCCGTGATCATTTTGGTTGGGAGTATTATTTTTGCTTTATACATAAAATGCTTGGATCATCATCTGTGTTGATCACATGCAGTATTGCACATAAAGAATCTGATGAGTACGAATTATTGTGAGTAATGTTGAGCCTTATTCTGTACGCAACGTGCATGACTATTTGCAGAAACACTGGATAATATTATGGAATATGTGAGTTTATCCCATTAAAGTTTGGTTGATGCTTTTTGAGATGACTTGGATGTCATAATATTTTGAGATTAGCCACAACATCTTAAAAACTAGAAATTGCCCGTGCCTGAAGGCACGGCGCGACGTAATGGCGAGCTTGTAACTATCTAGAATTACAAATGGGCTGGAAACACAGACAACAACAGAGTAAAAAAATAGACATGCCGCCTTAGATATAAACATCAAGAAATTAAAAGAAAATGATTCCGGTGCCTGAGAAGAAAGATCAAAATAGATCCCCCAGAACTGGTAATACCAAGCTGATATTGTTGTGGATTTCCTACGTTTACCCAATATTACTGTCCTAGCAACCCTTTTTAACAACACCACAAACACATCATATGAAATTCACAGAACTACTAATAATGCCATAGTAAGAATAACGTGTCATAGAATCGTTCAGCATTAAGCATGTGATACAACAAATGAATGGTTGCATCATCCAACTTTAACCTTCAACTCTACACTTTCAAAATGGCATCGTTCAATATTGAGGATCTTCGCCAAAACTCCTAGATAAAAATCAAGCTGATCGAGATAGGGACCATGATAGAAAGCATAATTCCGTGTGCAAATTACCTAACAGAAACCAAAACCAAAACCAAATGCAAAAATCACGTACTACCAAAGAGTTGTTGCCTTCATTCCATAGAATAGTCAATAAATTACCTAACCAAGCACACCACAAATCAGTACAAAAGGTTATATAATCAGATTTTTTTCCCAAACTTATAACGACACGATCCTACTATGGTAGACATAATCCGATGACAATCCATAGGGATTGTGTCGTGCCAAAAGGTGCTTACCGCTAAAATCTGACAAAACCCGTTACTATTAATTCAACTTTCCAGCAATGCTCCCATTACTATCACTTCAATTCACCTCCTGTTCACATAGAAACTAAAAAAAGTTTATAAAAAATAGATAGGAACTATAGCCGAAGAGCTATGGAAATAATGTTATAGTGATATGTAAACTCGTATTTCTCGAAGACTTTAATCCAACACAAAGCTTTTAAAATTTATAATTCACATTATTGTGTCCCCGGCTCGTCCCACCATTAATCATATTGAAATCTAATGGACACGTACATGTTCCCGGTGTGTCTAGTGTATTTGGAGTGTCCAAAACGGATATGGCAATTTCAGTCTAAAAAAGTATCATTTCCTAAGTATCATACTCGCCCGCACACCCAAGTCCTTCCAAAGTCCACATTTTTAGTGAAGTGACAAAAAGCGTCCACTTAATAAATTCCAGCAAGCGCATTTAAGAAAAATACGATAATATACACAAAATGAAATCAACGCAATCCAATCCACCAAGGTATTTTCATATAAGAAAAATGCATTACATTTAGCAAAAGCTCCCTAAAAAAATAATCTTGGTAGGTTGTTTCTTTACATAAGTACAATTAGGAGTCAAGACACATGCCCTGCAAGGGAGAGTCTACACCCTATTATGTACTTAATTGACAATTGTCTTACTTTGTTGAAAGAACCCCATAGCATAATTTCTTAACCACGAAGCAAAATTCAAATTTCAGACATCTTGAACTTTAACCCTTGCATACACCAATGGTCAACACAGACCCAGTGTGCACCCTTTCGTTCTCTCTTTCTACAAACCAAATCCAATCATTTATTTCAAGACTATGGCACTTCCGAATTCTATTTCTAAATTCGACAAATCTAAGTTAAATTGAAGAAAAAAATGTAAAAACCAACCATTTAAAATTTAAACACACCAGCCAGTGCTCTGCATCAACTAAATCAGTAAAAATCAAAGCACACCAGCCAGTGCTCTGCATTTAACAACATAAGTACAAATTTAAGCACACCAGACAGTGCTCTGCATAATAAGTGAATACTTACAGAATTGAAGTCTCGCGATTCGACATACTTGAGTGGTATTTCTGCACAAACATAAAAATAAATAAACTAAGTCGGGCTCATGTGTGCTACATAGATCAACATACTTGAATAGTAAAAGTTACCATTGGATCTCAAATAGCATTCTCACAGCCTAGATCACCATATTAAAGATGCTGAAACCCACGCCTGTACTTTCCAAGAGCTACCAGAAAGGCCAATGAAAGACATCCTTATTGTGGATGCTTTTGAAAGAATACTCAAACTAAGGTCACAACCAACCAACATCAGTTATAAGACTTCAAAGAAACTAAATGATTTTTAAACAATCATGAGTACAGACAGTAAAATACAGTTTCAATTTGTATGGAAAATGACAAAACAAATATATACACCACTATTGTCAAAAGCCTTTACAAAAAGCAGCTTCCCATTGACTACACCCCTAGGTTAGAAGACTTCACAAAAGAGAGTCATAAATAGGGTCTCCTTGTCAAAAAATATGTGCCTGCTTCACAAAATTCCATATGCATGTAGACGTTCTCTTTCTAAGAAAAGCTTAGACTCCTCTGGAATTGAGAGGCTTAAACTTCCTTTCCATGACTCTCCAAAAGGTTTGAGTATCAACTTCTATGTACCAGTTCAAAGCATGAACCACAATCTGTTAATTTAGTGAAAACAATAAATTAGCATATAGATACTGCTCTAAAAGTTGTATATCAATTTGAAGTGTAAAACTCATCTTACACTATTCGACAGCCAATGACGCAATCTAGTTGAATTGATCCTTTTTCGCTCCATAGCCTTTTCCTCCCAATCCTACAAAACCCCAATGAAAGCATAACGGTAGTTATTTACTTGTCAAAACACCAACTTAGAATTAGGAATGAAATTGGCTAAACAATACTTGTTGTACCATTATGTGCACTTGGATTTTCATTTGAGACTGAATGCTATAGCAAAATCTCCGGATAAACAACATTTGTTGTAGTGTCAGTCTCATCCTCAGGGAGGAGGACACTTATACGATCAAAAGATGTGCATCTAGACAATGCGACATATAGCTGGCCATGACTAAACACTGGAGTGCGCAAATCTACACCAACAAACTTTACTGATTGTCCTTGAGATTTATTTATAGTCATAGCATACGCCAAGCGAACTGGGAATTGGCGTCTAGTCATTCGAAATGGGAATTCAGATGACGATGGTGTTAAGGAAATTCTGGGTATAAACTCCAAGTTTCCTGATTTTTCCCCAGTTAAAATCTTTGCTTCAATAATGCGAGTGCCACACCTAACAACCATCATTCTCGTGCCATTACAAAGTCCATTTTTGGGGGAAATGTTCCTTAACAACATTATAGGACAACCCACTTTCAACTCTACCCGAAAAGACGGAAGTCCAGGAGGATCCAATGAGTTTAAATACTCATTTGGATAGCGGTTCGTAATGGAACGATCAAGTTCATCATCTTCGGACATCTTATCTGCAGCTAAGTAAGTGAATGCATCGCCTGGAAACACATTTAATGCGGCTGCATTAATGGCATTGACATCCTCATTTCGAGCAGAAAGAATTGATCGTTCTGTCAAATAGGTTGGGGTTGATGTGGTTTGAATTTCCAATTGTGGGTACACTGTAGACAATAGTTCCGTTAGGTCTTGGCATTTGCGTATTGTGGGTGGAAGATGCACAATTTCTTGTGGATTAGCTCCAACCTAAGAAGTTAAAAATCATCAAATTAGGAGGTATAAATGTGTTCTTAATTCAAACTTGAGATTTTAGAAAGAAATACTTAGAGAGAAGATTACCTCCATCAGGAATCTAGCAAAAGTAACATTTTCAGGATCCATCGGATTCAAGCGCATGTTCAAATCCAATGTCAAAACATGTATATCGTTCCATAATTCAGATCTTCTCAATGACGCATTAACAATTTGTTCACGCACTCCTTTAGGTACCACTGGTAAAACTTGACGAAAATCTCCACCAAGAACTACAGTGATACCCCCAAATGGCTTTTCATTATCGCATATGTCCCTAAGGCTACGATCAACTGCTTCAACACAATATTTATGTTGCATAGCAACTTCATCCCATATTATGAGTTTTGTTTCCCTAAACAATTCTGCTTGTAAAGAATTCTTGCTAAACCCACAGACAGAATTTTCCAACACATCCAATGGAATGCGAAAAGTCGAATGAGCAGTGCGACCTCCTAATAATAACAATGACGCAATACCAGATGAAGCAACGGTTACAACGATATGGCCTAAACTACGACATTTCAATGCAATAGTATTGTAGAGAAATGTTTTCCCTGTTCCAGCTCCGCCATTCAGAAAGAATGTAGTTCCTTTATTTTCGAAGATAGAAGAAATGATAGCATCATAAGCAGCACGCTGTCCATTGTTTAGTCGCTCAATATTAGTTTGTATACCTACCTCTTGTGCCTCAATCTGCAGTTGCCGATGTTCTGAAATCAATCGGTTACCAAATACTACACTCCAATTTCCAATTGGTATAGGCATAGGCGGGAAGTCAAGTAAGTTTTTACCTGATTCGTGGAGCAATTCGTCCAAGAGATACAAACCATAGTCTTCGACTTGAGCCTCGGTTGGGTTGGCAATGGAAAATAATGTACGAATCTTATGCGCAAGATCATCGCATATATGGATACAAAATTGCTTCCATAATGCATATGGATGTAGGGGAGAACATTGTGTAAGAATAACACCAAATAATCTCCTGAGTTGGTATCCAGTCTTCATGACTGAAGCCTCTTGAAGACATTGTATCCATTCCTCATCATCTTCCAAAAGCCCTCGCGCGACACATGCTAATTTAAAGGAACCGTACAATACATTGTTAACCGTGCGTAAGCTTTCATACGAATCAGGCCCTTTGACAATAGTTAATAGCAAACGCAGGTAAAACAATTCACCACAATTAGGGCTAGCAAAGTACATTCTACCTATTGCATACCCCATTACTCTTGGTGTCCAATATTGATTGGATTTCCAAACAAAATATTGCGGGAATTCTTGGTATGTGTACTTCTCAGCATCTTTATTTGAAGCATACCATGAGAAAAACCTAGTTAATGTTGACACTTCTTGCGCAGCCCTATTTCGGATAGTCTCTGGTGAATCCGCAGGATTGAAAACGAATTGATGCATGCCGGGCAAGTGGATTGTCAATCGTGTAACTGTTGGGAGTTCTTCATGCATATGCTGACCAAATATTCGCCAAGCAGCTTCTGGCGGGCCAATATACCTTGCATCAAGATATTGTTGAATTTCATTTGCAGATCCCAACACCATGGTTGTGCGGTCGTAACCCTTATAAATGTACTTGTGAATATATTTGACACATCGCATACCTGCACATACCTCTACATTAATATGACAGTTGAACCGTTTGGAAAGATAAGGATTGTAAGGTACAACATCCCTATTATCAACTTCGTGCCCTCGAACAACATATACTTTGCCATCACTACGACGACGATAGATGGGATATCCATCTTGGTCCATGGTAGTTGATTCTGCAAAGGCTCGAGGATATCTTTTAGTACACTTTTCATTTTCCATACATGATGCATTCGGATTTCGAGCACCGCATGGTCCATGCACCATACAACTCTTGACAGTTTCGAAAAGCGTTGGTTCATCATTTGGGTCTGGGAACTCGGCACAGATTAAGTTGTCTACTTGAGCGCAAGTTCGAATCTTACATGGTCCTTCTAGAAAAAGAAGTGCGTGCATATGTGGTAGACCTCGTTTTTGAAATTCAATTGTATAAACATGCGCCACTTTTTTACCAAACACTTTGTTTGTTTCAATCTCCTTCATCAAAGCCTTTCTTTTTAACTCAAAAACACGGGCAACTAAATCAGGACGATCTGTAGGTTTTTGATGAGGCAACAAAGCTGAAGTAATTTCCGGCCAATTGGGATTTGCAGTCATGGTGAGAAAAATATCAGGGTGCTGGTTGTAGCGTGTGATAGCCATTGAATCCTGAAAGATCTCAAACATGTGTCTTGGACCACCAACAAAAGAAGATGGCAAAATAAACCGTTTACCAATTTGGTTAGGGTTTAGCTCATCTGGATGGATACCAGTAAAATCTTGGTAGAGTCCAGTACGAAATTTGTCTTGATTGAGCTTATAGTATGTTAATCGATTTTGCTCGGTTGCAGCCCAAGCATCCACCAGAAACTCCTGGAAGAGTTTACCTGACCTCAAAATTGTTGAATACTCATTCGGACGCTCAAACAATCGATAACTATAAAATTGCAGCTGAGTAAGTCGATCAGAAGATAGTTGATTAGTCCGAGTATCCCACTTTTTCATCTCAGGTTCCCATCCAAGCTCTCCATATGGGAACAGTAAAACATAATGTAGTGGCAAGTATGCTGGGTGGCATTCATTAATTCGCATTAACCCATTATCTCCTCTCAGATGTAAGATGATATCTCTCATTCCACTGGCCTTAGTTCCATCCCCTGGTACTACAACCGCAATCTCATCTGTTGTCGGTAAATTGTATCGTCGTCGATCTGTAGACGAACTGTAGTGAAGATGGGCCGGTAAATTTTGTCCTGTCTCAGCTAAGTGATTCAAAACCGCATAAGCTTGGCGAAATTTACCTACAAAGGCATTAACCTCTAATAAACTACCTTGTATTGTTTCGAGGACATCCCTCCTTAATTGAGGATTTCTCTGACTACGAATGTTTAAAGCAGAATTAGGGTCATAAATATACAATTGAGCATATGATCCAATCTGACCTGCTTGCGGTAGTAGTGATCCTGTTCGATGTCGTAATTCCCCATGGATAGTGAATGGAGTAGGACCCTTCCCACTAAGTACTCTTGGATCCAATGTAGCGCCAAGGCTAGTAAAAGCATTGGCTGCATTGTAATCTCGAGTATTACTTCGAAACGATTTGGATCTAACATCATCACCATCATACAATGCTTTAAGAGGCGGAGGGGGTGTAGAAAGCAAATGTAGCTTTATTGTACCTTGCAGACAGCAAGTTCCAAATAAGGTATTCTTTTTAGAAGATCTTGCCAACTTTTCGTCCATCCAATGTAAGGCTTGACAATGAGAACATAGAATGTCCATCTTGCCAAGATAATGCCTGCCTAAATTTATATGTGCAAGACTATGAACTCTTGAACTCGTAGGGATATTTTCAATGTTAACACCATAAGAAAGATCCTCTTGGTTGATTTGGCTTGTAGGAGTTGACCTGCAAATATTGTGATTCACATGACCAATTTGAGGGTGTTCCAATTTTAAATTTAAGGATATTATCTTAAGAATTAAACATGTTTTACCAGTTTCTTTGTGGAGCGGACGATGTGCTTGGCAAGGACATCAAACATGTGGAATTGTTCCTTGTTTCAGGTAAGTAGGATGCCGGCTCAGTCACTATATTAGCCAAATTGGTAGAAACAATGTGCGTAACCCTCTGACGCTTTTGAGCAGGCTCGGTCCCATTGGTAGAAACTGTTCCTTGTTCCGAGCAAGTAGGATGTCGGCGACTGGCTGTGGTAAAAGAGGTTATCTGTTGTACAGATTGAAGACATTGTCGCTTTTGTGGAGGGTCTACTCGTAAGCGTTGTCCAATGGGAATCGCAATGCATTGTTTTAATCTCTTTTCTCGATCTCGTCGCACACGTTGGGCTAATGTTGCTTTAGATATAACATTATCATTGAGTGCCTATAATATGAGACTTGTTATAAAATCTTATAGGTTATATGTTCATCAATCACCATTTAAATCAGCATATATGTCACAATTTATATAACTTAAAAGTAAGAGTTTGATAACGGCAACATAGTGTCAATAACTTCTAATGTGAATGCTCAAAATTAACGATAATACAACCTTGTGCAAATATTCATCCGAAAGTACATTAGTTCTACATGATAGTCCACAAATACAGAAAAATATGATATTCCAATAGGTTCATTTCTTTTTTATGGAGTTTACTCAGTATGTATGGTAAGACAAACTTTAATAAATTTACAAAGAGTCGTACCGTGGATTTTGCATGTAGTGCATTCTGTTGTAGAGATTGCAGACATTGTCGCTTTTGTGGAGGGTCTACTTGCAAGCATTGTCCAAGGGGAATCGCAGTGCATTGTTGTAATTTATTTTCTCGATCTCGTCGTGCACGTTGGGCTAATGTTGCTCTCGATATAAAATTATCATTGAGTGCCTATAATATGAGACTTGTTATGAAATCTTATAGGTGGTATGTTTATCGGTCCACAAATATAGCAAAATTATGATTTTCGATCAGGTTCCATTTTTGTGGAGTTTATTCACTATATATTCTAAGACAAACTTCAATAAATTGTCAAAGAGTTGTACCTTGGAGTTTTCTTCGCCCCTATTTGCATATGTTCCAGTCTGTTTTCCCTTACCCATAAAGGTTCCCTTCAGTTTTTCCACAGCTATTGCATCTGCCCTTCTTTTCTCCTATTGATAAATAGGTGACATGCATCTGTAATGTTTTAAAAATAAGATAACAAATTTAGTTGGGGGATGTACCTGACGAATACGAATCTCAAGCTCATCGTGGATTACAACTCCATTTCTATGATGAAGAAGATCAACCTATAAATGGAAATTGAATAAAGAGGTCAAAAAAAGTTGCACCAAGAAGTTATGGATTATAGGAAAAAAAACTGTAGTTGACTTCTACTGTGATTGATCAAACCAAACATAATAATAATTTGGACAAACATTCGGTAGAGACTCAATAGTATACAGTAAACTTCACATTCAATTCTCATGGGGTGTACTTCCTAAATCTCTTTAGGCACGGACAATTCCTAGTATATCTCTATGAAGACATATATCAAGAAATGTAAGGAGAATCGTACCGAGACATTTTCTTTTCCGTTGTACGAACATGTAGACTTTTGTTTCCCCTTGCCAATAGAGTTTGCCTTTCGTTTTTCCACAACTTTTGCTTTAGCATTTCGTTCCTCCTTTAAACAAATAGGTATCATGCATTAAGAAATATCTAAAACATGATACAAAAAATATATGAATCTGGAGGGAGTACTTCACAAAAATAAACCGACTCAAACTTAAACCAATTTATTGTGGGCGTACTTGACGATTACGAAGTTCTAACTCATCGCGGATCACAACTCCACCATTTCTATGTTGACGAAGTTCAACCTGCAAAGTGATTTGTGAGCAGTTAAAGAAGTTATATGAAGATGTAGACTAAATGAGAAAAGCATAAATGCGGCTTGAATTAAATTTTTAACAAATAAATCACATATTAAAAGTTTGGTTGAAAAGCACAGAGACTTGTACCAAGGCATTATTTTTCCGCTTGTCCGCACATGTAGCCTTTTGTTTTCCTTTTCCCATACGGTTTGCCTGTAGTTTTTCCGCAGCTATTGCTTGAGCCCTTCGTTTTTCCTTTCAGCGAATAGATAACATGTACATGAGTAAGTTGGGGGAAAACAATATGAAGAAATGAACATGGATAAAAGACTCAATTGGTGAACTTACTTCACGAATACGAATAGCGTTGAGTTCTTGCTCATCGCGTATCACAACCCTGACATTGTTTTTTTGGAGGAGTTCAACCTATATACAGAAAATTATTTGCGAGAATAAAGTCAGACCAAGAAGATGTCGACTTGCATAAGAAAAGAATTAACGGAGCCTTCAATTACCGTTCTTTGCAAGTGTTTGTCTGCCTGTTCAACATGAGATAAAGAACAAAGCATATGAGAATTCATATAGATAGATACGCCAAGCATGCTTAACTCGTAGTGGGACAAATGACTTACTTGACCGAAAATAGTAATGTTATCCATGATTCTAGAGTTAGCTTAGTTAGCTTAGACCTTGATAAGTCGCTACAGGTAGTACTGCAAAACCTGTCAAGTTTCATATATAAGCCAGTGAGCCTTTTAAAGATTCGTGCATGTGCCAATTATAATGTTAAATTAAGGTAGGACCATAAGTCAATTGATTTGGAAATATATGAAAAAATAATATTGAAAGTTGATTCTCTACGTACCAAAATATAAAGGGTTCTTCCTCTTATTCTTCATCATATATGGGCAGTCAAAATATAGAGGAAATCACACCATCAATTTATCCCTTCCTACGTCAGCCAAAAACAATATTCATTGTCAGGGACACCATCTATGTATCTTGTGCTGATTTTAATTTTGGCCAGTTATCCCTAAATTTCCATGTGCGTTATTTTAAAAGTTTTGATTTGCATTTTTTGTGGGGGTCCATGAAACGAAATCGGGTTATACGAAAAAGATAGAGTTTTAGAGTTTTGATCAGCGAAAAAACCCACCCAAAGAAGCACGGACCCTTAAAAGAGTATCGTCCGATACTCTCTTTTCGTGTCTATTATTATGAGAAAACTTGTAAGAACTTCTGCAGCTTTCCTAATTGTCCCTGTTTTTTTTTTTTTTTGTTAAAATTGTAATATATCTCCACCGCTTCGTCCTCGTACCAGTTAAATTGTCTATTACTATGGTTGGAAAACGTCGAGAGAGGTGATTCGAAAGTGGGAAAAAAAACATCTTTTTAGGGGAAATCTTATTTACGGAGCTCCGTAAATAAGAATTTACGGAACTCGCGACCGTCGAAAAGTATTTTGGTCGATTTGGATCATTGATTGTTAAAATGAACGGTTGAGATCTTGCAGGTTCCGTATTCGTTTTTAAAGGCTACTACTTACTTAGGTTTTCGTTCATTTCAAAGTGCAAAGTCTATAAAAATTCTATGAACGGTTTAGACTTTCGTTCTCTGTTAAAACCAAAGTATTAGCAACAGTATACCAACAGTATATCAAAATCCAGAATTTCTTGACAAAAATTACTTATGGGGTAAAAGTTACTCTGTTAAAACCCAAAACTTTCCCCCAACAAATAGTACACCCATTTAATTTTCCACACCAGCAGTATAAGCAAAACCCTAAATTAATTGGGTTTGATTGAGCTCCACCAAAAAAAAAAAAAAAAACATACACCAACAGTATAAGTAAAACAACCCACATAATAACAGATTATTAGCAAACCCACCCAGAAAACAGAGTATTACCAAACCCACCAAAAAAAAAAAGTATTAACAAACACACAAAATTCTTTCTTGAGTTTCCAGCAGGTAAAAATCAGAGAAATTACCTGTAGAAAATGATAGTTGAGGAGAGTGATATGAGAGCAGAACAGTAGAGATCAAGCAAAAGGGTTTTGGAATTTTGGGGTTTGCAATTTAGGGGTTTTTCGTTTCAACATCGGGTAAAGAATTTTAAATGGTAGAATGGGTTTCTTGTTTTGAGCAAATAAAGCCACTGATGACAGAATGGGTTCTACTTCAGTACTCCACTGAATGACGTTTTTGAGCGGGCAAATGGTGGAAGGCCTAAAATGATCCTAACCATGGGTTTGTAGCTTGTTCAATCTGAGCCGTTGAGCACTTTAGTAGAACTCAATCATGACCATTGTTTCATGTGGAAATCAATCTGAGCCCTACAATGTGTATGTATTTTCAAAAAAGATGAGCTTCCTTATCAGATAGATATTATGGTGTTCATATTAAGAGTGACCGAATAGTCGCCATTAGACTTTTTATGTTGGTGTTATATGGCATCTACCATTAAGCTTGAATTGGTAAGATTAATTATTTTTACCCACAGGAGAATAATTAATTTTATTAATTTGTTTGGGACAAATGGAAAATTCCATATAAAAGCAGAAATTTCTCCTGTTATTATGCATTTTGTGTTGATGTTTGAAGTTTGCTATCATGTTGTTGCAGTAAAGTAGATTCAGTGCGTATTGCAGCCTTTGCCCACAAGGAGGTTTGAATTTACTTTGTTTAAGATAAAGATTTGCATAAAAGTTGAAGTTAATTAATTCATGAAAATAACTCTTGCGAGGAGGTTGTTATTTTTGTGATTTAAGTTGAGTAAGATAATCATTTGAAAGTCTAGAATAAGCTTTTCCTATGCCCATAGGTATGGAGAATTCGTTCTCATTATTTTGATTATTTATCTTATTCATAAAGTGATGTAAATTCATGCGTGATGCACCTTTACCCACAGGAAGGTTAGAATTTACGTATAAGTTGAAAATCATTATTTCTTGGTTGTTGTAGCCATTCATACTGCTTATAAAGTTGCTTCTCGTATTCTGCTATAAAATTGCGGGAATTATATTGACTATCTAAAAATTCACTTTTCTTCGATGCAGGGGTTATGATTTTGCGCTATGTGAATGAAGCATTTATAGTCACATAATCAAATGCGCAAAATAAAATTAGAACATTAATAGTGGGAGAAGTTTTAACCCTTTAGGATTAATGTTCAAAGTAATATCCATTTGGAGTTCTTTCTCTATACTTGTGGTTTAAGGACCATTTGAAGATCCAATGTAGTTTTGGCTTGGATAGCATTGAGAAAAGAGTTCTGCCCAAAAAAGAAGAAGAAAAAAGTAGTAATAGTAGTCATTTTGCTTATAAATAGAGAAAACGTATACTCCATAAGGTTAAGTGGGAGCATGCATATATATTTTTTTGGGCTATATGGATATTGGTCAAGGGTTTACTAGATCGATATCCAAGTGAGCATGATATGAAGTACTAGAAGGCTACAAATAAAGGTTATGAGGTACTTATAAAGAACCAAGAGTTTTTTAAGTTGATTTACATGCATCTCGATCATGTCTTATATAAGTTGCTATTTTCTATAAATTTAGAAATTAGTGGGAGCTATGCATGAAACTAGATAGCATGTAATTAAGGGTCTCAGGTTATCGATATTATATTGAGACCATTACTAAGTTTTTTCGGCTATAGTTCCTTCTCTAAGATAAAGATAAAGGCCGAATAAAGAATATCGATGCAAAGTGCCTTGTAAGGAGAGAGACAGTTCTTACACACAATCTGTGTCCATTGAGCATAAAGTCTAGAGCTAATTCTTGCCGGCAAAACAGTATATGTCATGTTGTGAATATATGACATGTTAGCTCATTTTATAATGGTTTCTCTCATTTGTTGCTCAATTATGATTTGGACACACTATGAGTGTTCTTAGAGAATAGAGACGTATATGTGCACATAAGGTAAGAAGTACGTATAAAGTTTATCCGTTGGGATAAATAAAGAGGACCCTAAATGACTACTAGTTAGTCATTTATCAAGTTTATCTTATTCGGTCTTAACCGGTACTTGTTGGAAAGTGTCACACATTGTAATACATGGAAGGAAATGTCTGTAGTTACAGCACTACCGCTATGATTCATGTTTGATATTTTGCAATGAGTAGGAGGTTTTCTAAACTTTAAAGTAATGGGCAGTTTCAGTTGTATGGCCATATAAAGTATTTATCACCTTAAAATGTAAACATGTGTCTCGTGGGTCAGTGGGAGAATGTAAGAAATATTTTTAAGGCCCACTTAGTCACATGGGTGATTAAAGGATTGCCCACTTACATTATGTTTGTAGTTGTGGTTTCAAAGCTCTTGGCTTTCCACTATCCCTATTATTTGTAAGTTTAAGTTTCCATGATGGAGGGAAACTATAAAGTTTCTTGAGGAAGATTAACGGTCCCTAACCTAGCATCTATATAAGCCTATGATCTCCATCAAATCTAGGTGCTCAAGTCATGCATAGGTTAGAAGACACCTAAATCTAGAGTGTGTTACACTTGAACAACAATGGCTAGAGGTTAGTACGATCCTATTTCCGCTGCGTATACTGGTATGTATATTATTTGTCTTACATAAAGATTTTAAACCTTAAGGCTATTGAAGGGTTTATCCAGTCATTAATATTAAAGTCCCAAAATTAGTTGAGATACACGCAAGCTTACAATTAGAATAGAAATAGATGTTCACAAATTAAGGCAAATAACTACAGAAAGTACGATCCAGAAACTAACAAAAACTCAATTGCAATCTCAAAATCACATGACATCAATTAATATTATACGTGATAAGCCTCTGTTTGGTCACCGTTTTTGTTACCGTGTGCGATACTAAAGACCGTTTCGAGTTTTATGCAAGGTTCAGAATACTGTACCGAATATTAGGGGCGGACCAAGCTAGGATCACGTGCCCCCACTCATTTTCACTAACTTTGTACATATAGATTTTCTAGATTCACCTTAAATTCCATGTAAATGATCGCAATCATTCAATTTTTAAATAAAAATGTTTAAGTCTTATTTGAAAAATGTCAGCTTAATCGGATACCACCATGCGCTTGATCCATTCTTCCAACTTTCAATTCAGAATTTAAGACTGCAAATTCTTGAATCAAAACATGAATGAACAATCAAGCACTTGGGGGGATTCGATAGAACTAGAATTTGCGAGGAAAGCTAAAAATTCGTTCTTTACAAAATTAACGTGTTTGTTCAATTGTGTGAGACTCAATGTGAACCAGCACATTGCATTGGAAAATTTTTGGTCTCCGAAATTTGTACACGTAGAGTTATTAAAACTGTACACATGTTATGCCGTGTCAGTCCGGTCTATTTGACACATCTACCCAAAATTAGACTATGCTAGAGGATATAGCAATAAAACTACCAAACCTGGTGATAGTCTAAAGGATATAGAGTAGTAATAAAACTACCAAACTTGGCCCCGACACGCAATAACGTGCTATAAATTTTCAAAAGGGTAAATTTCACTAGCACCCCTCGATTCTATCATAATCACACTGTATACTCCTATACTCTTTAAAATCACATTGAAAACCCATGTTAGAAAACCTCATGCATGCCACTCTCTTCTCATTCCCTCTTTATATTTTTTTTCTCTGGTAATATTCCCCTTCCCACCCTCATTCTTCTTTCCCCTCCTTCTATTGATAACATTGTGGGACCATATCCATATCCACCTCTAAATCTTGTAACACTCAATCAGCCTAAGCATACTAAGCACAAGCCATAGCAACATTGTTATAGCCTATGCCCATATTCAAAATCATTGAGCCATCAATTCTTTCAAAAAATTAATCACCAACTTCTCCAAAAATACAGTCAGAATCTCATATTATAGTTTCTCTATACATATCCATATATGCATACGAACCCCTAGGAGAAAAGAACAAAAATATATGTCTATATAGGTGGATAGTGAAACAGTCCCAACCGTTTTTGGTCGTATCTCCAATCAAGTTTGAACAGTCCAATTGAGAGGTTTTTTGGAGCAATAATTGAAGGTTTCATTTAGGGCTTGGTTAAAGTAGGAATAATTGCAGGGGTTAATTCAGGATTTCGATAAATTGGAGCTTTTGGAAGAACTAATGGGGCATTTAATTTGTGGGTTTAAATTCTTCGATTGATGGTGGTTTCATTTATTGTCATTGACCTTGGTGTCGACTATAAGTAGGTGGAAATAGAGAGGGTTTCTGCTACAAAAAAGTCTAAGATTACAACTTTCATATACAAATATATTTGGAGCCATCTGATGCATGTGACCCACGTGCATTGAATGTGTCTTGAGTTAGTTGTGTCCGTAGTTGAATTTTAAAATTGTATTCCAAGCATTGCTCAGGTGGTAGTCGGAGCTTTGGTGGTTGGGAATGGGAACAGTGGCGGTGTAGGGAGGGAGATGGATTCCTGGAATTTTTATAGTTTGGGTTACTTCTCTCTTTCTCCTGTGGTGTTTCTATTTTCTTTTACTAATTGGAATGAGCCCAACTCAATATCAGGTGGGAATGAGAAATACAATTGTGATTGATTTCTCTCATTTCTTTTTTTCTTTTATCATCTCCCTTCTACTTACTAAATGTAAAACATAAAGGGCTTCCCTTTTATCTATTTATCCTCCTTTTCTTATATTCATTCACATGAAATATTCAAATTGTTTTTCACATGTGGAAAAGTGAAATAACAAGTGAGGATGTTTTGCTACTTGAATGACTGGTGGCAAATAGGACTCGGGATACTGTGGTGTAGCGCTGCACCACAACATCCCCGAATCTTAACAAATAATGGAGATTACCGTATAGAAGGTTATAAATTTGTGCTTGATTAATGGACTAATCTTTTAATATTGAGACCGATTAGATTTAACAAGCATCTCGTTACAACAAATTACTCCTACATCGGTTTCTTAAAAGAAAAAAAAGTAGCACACTCTATATTGCCCATCTATTACACTAACATGTATTATTAGAGAAATAAAATTGCAAAACATAATGATAAGTCAATAAACTGAATTTAAAGAGGAATTCAAACCTTGATGAATAACATCAAAAAGTTTCTCATTCAATCAACTTTTGTTAAATGCAATGAGTTCATTTTTTTTTTCCTTTTCTATGGAGTAATATTCAAAGAGTGTCAAATGCAGGTGGGGTATTATGGTAAATGGAAGATGAATGAGGTAGAAGGTAAAAAGGTAAAATTGGCATTTCAAGCTTTAATTTGCTTAGTTCGGATAATGTATGTACTATGTACTAGTCGTGTATGGGTATCAAATGCGACAAATACGTACTCAGATTTTAATTTAAGTGTTTTCAATTTTGAATACATTTGGATATGCCAGAGATACGTTTTAGGTTATGGTGCGTCCAAAATGAATTTTTTAAGGAATTAAGTAAAACTTTAAGGGGGAAACTATAATAATACTGTAAATATAAAGTAGAAACCCTAGCGGATAAAAAAAAACAAAAGAAGTAGAAACCCTAGAAAATTAGATAGATACGTTAAGAAAGAGCCCTGCTATCCGCAGAGACAATTTGTAGAGTACCACGCAGAGAAAAACGTATTTGGCTCCATTTCGAATACCGAAAAAATCTAGAAAAATATCTATAAATTTTTGAATATTATTTTATGGGACCCTGTAAAGAATCAGTAAGTATTACTTTTGGATTAGTAGGGCGAATCTGCTCCCGCGGATATCAGTAAATCGATACTTGAGGGCTGAGGCTTCAGGGCTGAACTAGTTACCAGTGGATACTTCCAAACCCGGAAATCCTAGATTGCGAGTCGTCACTCCGAGGTACTCACTCTCTCCCTCTCTCTCTCTCTCTCTCTCGATTGCATTTCCGTTTGTCATTTTGGGTGTTTGGTTGAAAGTTGATGAATATCTCCCATGACGAAAATTTTCCCAACGAAAAAAGAGTGGATATTAATGGTGCATCAAAACCATCAAATTGGGGTTTTACATGTGATTAAGATTGTGCATGGTTAGAGTGCTTCAACTTTGTAAAGATACTGATCGAATTGGGGTTTTACATGTGATTAAGATTGATTGTGATTAGAGTGTCTCAACTTTGTAAAGATACTGATCAAATTTGTGTTTTGCATGTGATTAAGATTGATTGTGATTAGAGTGCTTCAACTTTGTAAATCTACTAGGAATGAAAAGGTTGGCGCCTGCGGAAGAGCGCAATAGACTCACGATTATTGATTGAGCATGTGAAGGAACAGGAAATCAAAAATGACTTACGCCAATTCCGAGAGTAATACTTTTCACCAAAAATTGTTTCTGGAAAATAGGTAAAATATATCTTCAAAACAAATGGAGCCTATGTATGACATACACTGATATATTCTATATACTAAGTATTAGAAACTGGAGGATATACCCCTTACTAAACTGGAGGATGTACATAGAAGGCGAAGCGGGTGCAGTTGAAGTTGATAATTGAAAGCTACCGTTGATATGAATGGAAATTAATAGGGATTTCAACTTCTTGTTATGGACTTTTGGCATGTACTGAATGTTGGATGATTCGTATTTGTTTTGGAATGACTTATGATATTGACGTGTGCTTGATGGGTGATATTGGTAATTCAATTACTCTTTTTATTTCTTTTGGCTTCCTTTTTTATGCCTAGTAGGAGAGTAATAATTATAATAATATATAAAAACAGCCGTATTCCTGATGTATCAGAGCATCTCCGGTCTTTAACCATATTTTTTTTCAAAATTGAGTCAAATTTTGAGTAAAAACCCATTTTGGGTAGCCACATCTCCAACCATTAAATCCAAATTTTACACATCTCTTTCTAACTAGCCGTTGGAGAAATAGATCATGATAAAAGTTGTTTCAAATTTGGACAAAAAAATGGATAAAACCCAAAATGAGGAAGGGTTTGGGTAAAAAATTGGAGAGAGATTTTTGTGATTTTTGCTCCAATTTGAGTCTTAAAATGGGTCAAACTGAAGATACTCTCAGTATCCTATTTTTTTAGGCTTCTCGTATCCATATCCTGTCGTATCCGTAGTCATACATGTGCTTCATAGTACTACTAGTTGTTTGTAGATTGATCATTGTTTCTTCTTTGTTTCCAAACTCTAGGTCTCTGCGATGGATGGAGCTCCGATGGACGATGGATTCCCGGCGGAGAGGCTGTTCAACCAGGGATACTCTTATACGTACAATGATGTAATCTTCCTCCCTCACTACATCGACTTCCCTACGGATTCGGTCCAGCTCTCCACCAAACTCAGCCGCAACCTCAACCTCTCCATCCCCTGCGTCTCCTCCCCAATGGACACTGTCACTGAGTCCTCTATGGCTGTTGCCATGGCAGCCCTTGGTGGCATCGGCATCATTCACTCTAACAACTCCCCATTCGATCAAGCCGCCATCATCCGCTCCGCCAAGTCTCTCCGTATACCTTTCGTCTCCGATTTAATATTCAAATCTCCTTCTGATTCTATCGATTCCATTGGGGAATTCAGTTCTTCACCTTCGTGTATTCTGGTTACTGAGTCTGGCACCAGGAAGTCGAAGCTGTTAGGTGTGGTCACAAAATCTGATTGGGAAGCATTGAATGACAAACAAGCTAGGGTTTCTGACTACATGGTCAAATCACCCATGTCAGCTCCATCCGACTACGATTTAGAGCAAGTTGCTGCATTTTTAGCTGCAAAGAATCTTGAATTTGTACCTTTGGTGAATGAGAAAGACGGACAAGTAGTGGATGTGGTGAGTGCAGCTGACGTAGGCAGAATTAGGGGGTTTCCAAAGTTGGGAATGCCGTCGATGGGGTCAGATGGCAAGTTCATGGTGGGAGCGGCAATTGGAACAAGGGAATCGGATAAGGAGAGGTTGGAGCAATTGGTGAAGGCTGGGGCCAATGTAGTCGTGTTGGATAGTTCTCAGGGAAATTCAAGTTATCAAATTGACATGATTAAGTACGTCAAGAAGACGTATCCGGAGTTGGATGTGATCGGGGGGAACGTTGTGACAATTAATCAAGCATGCAACTTGATTCAGGCTGGAGTTGATGGGTTGAGAGTTGGTATGGGTTCCGGCTCCATTTGCACCACGCAGGAGGTCTGTGCTGTCGGTCGAGGACAGGTAATGGTTAATCAATATGTCAAGTTTCTTATTTTTTTTTGTTGTAATCTCGTTATCTATGTCTGTTTCAGTGGAACTGCACTGGAAAAAGCTGTAGAATGGATACATAAGGTTTCCTTTTCTGAAATTCCTTTTAGTTATTTGCTCTTGGGTAAAGCTAAGTGGAGCAGGATTGTGAATTATCCTCTATGGCGTGGGGCTGGGATACAAACAGTGATGGCCTCTCGTCTCTAACTTGAATGAACTTTTGCCTAGTGGACGCTGACTCCTGAACAATGTCCAAAATGAGGGGACTTTGATAACATCTAGTAGTACCTTCTTGAGAAGTTAGTTCAACTTTAAATTGATTTGGTATATCTATGCCATAGAAAACTTCTGATGATGACTGAAAGTTCTCTTTTATTTTATGGGGTTGTTCTATTTGTTTTTTACTGTCTTTCATTTCTTGAAATTGCTCAAGGCAACTGCAGTGTATAAGGTTTCATCTATTGCTGAAAGAAGTGGTATTCCTGTCATTGCTGATGGTGGCATTTCAAACTCCGGACATATTGTCAAGGCTTTGGTCCTTGGCGCTTCAACTGTAATGATGGGAAGCTTCTTAGCTGGAAGTAATGAAGCTCCTGGAGCTTATGAGTATCAGGTGATGCATGCCGTGTCGGGTTCCTTTTATATTGCTTTTGTAGATGATGAGTTGTTCGTATTATGGAATTAAGTCCTTCCATTATTTATGTGCAAAGTGTGCGGTATGGACATTTAGTATCCTTGGTGTATCTACATTGATTCATATCAACTATTTCCTCTCTCTCAATTACAGCAAGTAGATATGTTTCTGTTTCTCTTTATATTGATGTCGTTGCACACCTATGAAGGAGTGACGACATAGACTTACAAGCTGCGAAGTAGCTGTCTTTCTTTCTTCCTTTCTCTTCGGTACAAGTCCTTCATTTTCTCTAATGAGAGAACAGGGGAAGGGGGTGAATTGTTTTTCAAGATATCATCAACATTTTCTGATTGTTTTGATAAGTAATCAATTTATATCTCATTACATTGCTTCCCCAGCCTTCTGATAATTCCTTTTATGTTGGATGTTTGGATGAAGGAAGATAAGTATGGCAGTGAGAGATATGGACTCCACCAGTTCTTTCTGGTTGAAAAATACACTCAAATCAGTAACTGATGACATGTTCATCAACTAGAGTACGATTTTATCTTTCTTGTTTGTACGGATACTTTTCTGTTTGCAGTAAGGTGTTCTATTGGGTACATGGGGATGCAGAAGCAGCTCATGTTTGCCTTTTCCTCTGAATTCCTTCCTTATTATCTCTTCCCGCATGTTTTTCTGTAACAGGGTGGCCACCGCATCAAAAAATATCGAGGCATGGGCTCTCTAGAAGCAATGATGAAAGGGAGCGATGCCCGATACTTGGGTGATACAGCTAAGTTAAAGATTGCTCAAGGGGTTGTTGGCGCTGTTGCGGACAAAGGCTCTGTCTTGAAGTTTCTACCATACAACATGCAAGCAGTTAAGCAGGGTTTCCAAGATCTTGGTGCCTCTTCCTTGCAATCTGCTCATGAGCTATTACGATCATCAGTACTTAGGCTTGAGGTATGATAAAACAACCAGCTTTTTTATCTGTTACATATTCTATGGTTCTGAGGTCTAACCAGTACGACTATTGTTTGCTAATCTACATTAGCTATAAACTTGAAGCACAGCTTATGTTAACATAATATTGAGAAATATTATGTTACCATGTTTTGTAGGGTCTATTACTCATGTTTCCTAGTTGGGTTGATTTCTTTATAATGCATGTTTCCTATTTGGTTTAGATTTCTTAGTGACCAAGAACATTGTAGCCTATATAAAGGCATGTTAGGATTATGGTTTGACACAAGCAATAATACATCATTTCTCTTTTCTTCACAGCTTATTCCATCCGCAATACATCTAATTTCATTCCTGCTCATTGAGAGTAATTTTCTTTTGCTTATTTAGTGGGTTAAGGGTTGGTTCAGTGGTTGGAAACTTGAACATGAGACCACAATCACTGACGGATGAGAGTTCCTGTGAATCGTATATAAGGGGGAAGAAGTAGTTAACTATAGTAATTCTGTCACATGATATTTTTTTGTTACTTCGGCTTGTACAGGTTCGTAGTGGTGCAGCACAAGTTGAAGGTGGAGTTCATGGGCTGGTTTCTTATGAAAAGAAATCATTTTGACATTTGGAGCCCTTATGTGTGGAATTCAATCTATATCAAATTCATATTTCGGCATGGGCAGCTTACACGTTGTAATGGAGAGGACCAGGTAGTTTTTGCGGCCAGCCTCGTCACCCGAGGCATTTGTACTCTCTTGGGAAATTATGAACTGCATCCGTGTATGGATCCGCCTTTTTGGTGTTCCATATTTTTTTGAATGGCAAGAACCCTTGTGGTGTTCCATAATGTGACCAGCTGGACCGTTTGTTACTTTTTGCGTGTTTTTTTTTATAAATTTATTGCTCGAGTGTACTATTAAGCAGGGTTAATAAGAGATAGAATGTTTTGTTGTGGTTGATGTTATATTGAGGTTTAAAGTTTGATGCTAAATATGAAACGTGTATGTCTATGGTGCCACATTTAATAAGAGGTTGAACTGCATACTTAGGGATAGAGAAAGAAAGGCCACAAGGCCCCTTTGTTTGATCGGATATGAACATCGAATTGGATTATACATTCAAGGAGGCCATATATCTGGTGTAGGGTTGACATTTTTACAGATTGGATTAAACGTACAACGGATTTAGTATCCCACGGGGTAAGGCATATAATATCATGTGATGTTTGGTATTATAAATCCCATTATTGTTACTTTGATGAAGACTAAAAATCTTGTGAAAGTGATGTGATTTTGGCACTATTCTTTTTGTTTTGTAATCTCACATGATCAAGACATAAAGTGGAGTGCTAATAGCTAAAACTGGAGTGTCAAAATCAATTTCCCTTATGAAACTGTAAAGCCCTTGGGATTTAAAACACAAGTACCCCATAATGGTTATGCTTTTGTTTTTTTGTCATTCAGCCAAGACCTAGAGGGCTCAATGAATCTGATACTAATGGAGAATTTTGTTGATCAGATTTGGATAAATCTTTTGCATCCTCTGAATCATGTTTCTTGGACTCTTGTAAAGTCAATTAGCTATTTTTATTAAAACTTGGTGTAATTTAATTTCTACTGTGGCCTAATAAGCCAAATGGCTCATTCTTTTTGTTCTTATTCAAATCTTTTTCGTATTTGTTAGTTTTTCGTCAATTTTTTTATCTTAATTAAAAAAAATTGGGGTTTCGATCGTAATTTTTTACTTTTTAGATTCTTCATATTATGACAAAGCAATAATCCAAAAAAAATCGACGAAAAGCCAATATATACAAAAAAAAAAATTGAATAAGAGTAAAAAAAAAAGCCATTTGGGCAAAATAGGCCTATGCTGACTTGTTCGTAGGTCCTACTTATATAATGGTAAGGATTCGTTAATTAGTACAAACCAATCGTTAGCGAATGATTAAGACCCTACCCATTTGTTTGCGTGGTAGTTTTGGGTCTCTCTCCGTTCTGCTAAATAAACTAATTGGCTTTTTTTTTTGTCTTTATTTAATTTTTTTTCGTATTTGTTAGTTTTTTTAGAATTATTGTATCGTCATGACAAGAAGAATCTAAAAAGTAAAAAATTACGATTGAAATATAATTTTTTTGAATAAAGACAAATAAGTTAATATTTTTTATGATCGAAATCTCTTTTTTTTTTAATAAAGACAAATAAGTCAATACTTTTCACAAGGACTCCAAAAAAAAAGTTTCAAAAAGATTGAACAATCCTGATCATTCGTGTGGACCGAAGTGGGTCCCAAGAAATGCGATGTACATCTTGCGTGCACCAAATGGGTGTATCCATTAGCAGGGATCCTTTGAAAATTAGAAAAGCTACGTGCACAGCAGTTTGTACACAGCAGTTTATACACAGCAGTTGTGCACAGATCCCATTTTCTTCCGGCTCGGGTCACACAAAGATGATCGGAGCCGCTCATTTTGTTATAAATATGTCGTTTAAGGTCTCTGTAAAAAATGAGCTTCGTTCGATATCGTTAGAGGCGTTAACAAAACACCCAAAATCACTTCAGAACAGAGACCTTAAACGACATATTTATAACAAAATGAGCGGCTCCGATCATCTTTGTGTGACCCGAGCGGGAAGAAAATGAAATCTGTGCACAACTGCTGTGTACTAGCTGCTGTGCACGTAGCACAGCTCAGAAGCTCTTTGAAAATAATGCCCGTTTGTCGCTGGGGGGGCTCCCCATTCACAGCTGTGCACGTCTCTATCTCTCTCTTCTCCACCGACGCAAAACCACTACCGTCGGCGGCCTAAAATTTCGTGAAACAGCGATCGCAAATGTCAATGTCTTCACTATCTGGGGAGCGGAAAACGCCGATTTTACTCGACAAACCTAACGTCCCGGTGGGCCTCCACACATACGTCCGTAGGCTCCATACCATGTGTCTTCCAAGCTCTGTGTTGTGAGCGGTCAAATAGTTTTGGACGCATATCGGATAATTATTTAACCACTCCCTATCGGAAAGCTAAAGACTAACTTTGTCCGTAGGCGACTAGGCGCTTTCGTCAAAAGTTAACCTAACTTTGGAATGAAAAGTTAGAAAATTAGATTGAATACTCTTACATATTTTATTGAGCTGATTTTTCATTATCCACTCAAAAAGAAATTTTTAAAATTTTCAGGGGATCACAAATCATTTATGTGGAATTTGTAGTGAGCCCCATACGATGATATATGCTGGATGTAGATTCCCTCGTCGGTACCAATAGTAGGGCTCTTCTTAATACTCCATCCGTCCAATTTTCAATGTCCATTTTTTAACAATTTTTAATTGCTTATATCACTCAATTTATAATGTTTTTCATAATTTTAAAATTTTTGGTCTATAGAATTAATCGAGATCTATCAAATAAGATTTATATTGCATATTTTTCAAGATCCATACCAAAAGATATAAGCAAAAAATATAAAAGAGACAAACAGAATAATGGACAATGAAGATGGGACGGAGGGAGTATTAACAACTCCTTAAATGGATTACCAAAAAGATGAGGTGATAAGTTTTAATTTTTTATTTTCTAATTTTGATTATGCCATTAGAGATACCCTAGTTTTTCTCAAGTTAAAATGTGATTGTTGTCATGAATCTCATGACAAAGCTAGGGATTGATCGTTGAAGGCTCTTAAGACTATGTGATTGTTGTCATGAGTCTCATGACTAAGCTAGGGATTGATCGTTGAAGGCTCTTAAGACTATATGCGTTGGACAAGATCTAAAAAATAATGATGTCAATCTTCAAATTGAGCTTGGAAAGGAGCTAAAAATTGATGGGACTAAACCGCCCAATCCCATTGATCCAATTCCTTATTGAGCCCATAGACGAGCCAATAGCACCGTCCCTCTCTGTAGCGGCACGTTTGTTAGCTGTCAAAATTTTTAGAGGGAATAAATGGGATATATATATATATATATATATATATATATATATATAGAGAGAGAGAGAGAGAGAGAGAGAGAGGAGGAGGAGGAGGAGGAGGAGGAGGAGGAGGAGGAGGAATTATTTATAATGTTTATTTGGATATGGGGCAATGGATGAATAATGGCATTTTCAGAAATAATAATGTCATTTTTGTAAATAATACTGACAAAGTTATAATTTTTAAGGTGAATATAGAGAGGGATATAAATAGGATGGGGTGTCTAAAAAGGACGGATATAAATATTTTCCACAATTCTCATCGCCTTTCATATTCGGCTCACAAATTCCAAATATAAAAAGAAGGTGTCCGGCTCACAAATACCGAATATGACAAGGAGGAATTGCTTATCTGGCCGAATTTCTTGTGGCTTTCCATTGACCCCTAGCAAACATGCCAGGATCAGTTTCTTATTGTAGCGAATCCTAAGTTTTTGTCAAAGTCTATTGACTGGACACCTCACCCACCATTTAACAAAAATCTCATCCCATTACCCTTATGCCTGTCAGAAAATAACCAAATCTCATCCCCGTATGCCTGTCAGAAAAACGGATGGGAATAGTTGTCATTTATTCATGATTTTGTACGTTATTCTATCAACAAGTATATGACACAAATTGTCAATATCCAAATGCGAAAACCTCGCTTCTACAAAACAATGACCAAAGAAGAATAAACCCAAAAAATTCCTGTTATTTTTGGCTTCCTCGCCACCGTCTTTTGTGAGCATTAGCTAACAGACAAATCACCAGAAAAAACACGGCATAAAACTGGACAGAGATATACTAGACTAGAAACACGTTAAAAACAGGGAGGGGAATAATTGCCCTTTATTCATTATTTTGTCTAATACGTAGTAACATACAAATCGTCTATCAACAAATATACGACACAAATTGTCAAATAAAAGAAGGCGAAATTTCTCGCCTCTACAAAATATTGATATTGAAAAAAAAGGAAGGAAAAAAAAATCAGTTCTTTTTGGCTTCCTCGCCACCGTATTCCAAGTATGCCTTCTTTCTCCTGTCGGCATTAGCTAACAGACAAATCATGAGAAAACACGCGGCGTAAACCCCATGGACCCTCCAGTTAGTCCTGGGCGGCTGGCGCAACACGACCCTATGGAACACCGTCACGTAGCAGTGCAGCCCAACGGCAAGGCCCACGAGGGTCTGGGCCAGGCCCAGCATCTTCGAGCCCAGCCCAGACTCCGTCGCGAAAACCAGCACGAGATACATCAGCAGCAGCAGAACGTACAACACGTAACCCAGGGTCTGCAGCACCTGCAGCCAGACGTAGGTGGACCGCGACGTAGCGTAGAAAAACCCCAGGGGCTCGAGGCCGGTCGCCAGGGAGGACAAGCAGAGGATGGAGAAGTAGATGGAGAGGTAGAGGTGGATGAAAATGAGGATTTTCTGGAGAGAGAAGTAGGCTTTGATCTTGGTGAAGATGAGAGAGACTAGAACTAGTGGGATCAAAATGAAAGCAAACGAGACTATGGAGGCTATGGTTGGGGCGTAGCTTGTGCCCACGAAGGGTTTGAACCCTTTTGTTATCTCTTTGTGCCTTCTGGATAGGTAGATTTTGGAAGTGGTTGAAATCTTCTCCAAGTCTGGGAAGAGTGCTGCTTGTAGCTTGGAAGGTAGGTCTCTGAAATCTTCTACCAAATCATCCACAACATCATCTTGTTCGGTTGGTTTTTGGGTCTTGTTTGGCTTGGGTTTTTTCTCTGTTTCTTGGTTTTTGGATTTGGTCTCATTGAGAGCCTTGTCTAGTTGGGTTTTGGGCTGTTTTGGGGACATGGGTTTTGTTGTTTTGTTCTTTGGCGAGCTTGGTTTGAGTAGATCCAAGGGTTTCTTGGCTAGATTTGAACTGGATTTGGTCGAGTTCGATGCCTTCGAGGTGGAATTAAGCTTCTTGAGCTTGATTTTGATGGTGGGAATGGTTTCCATGGTTGAATTCTTATTGGGTTTGATGAGCTTGGTCTTGTTTTTGGTAGATTCCAAGGTCACGAGCTTCGTAAGCTCTGTTTGGTTTTTGGCTAAACCAGACGTGGTTTTCAACAATTTGGTTTGGTTCTTGCCCGAGTCTGTGGTGGCGGTTTTGATCAATTTGGTTTGGTTTTTGGTGGAGGGTTTGATGAGTTTGGTTTGGTTTTTGGTGGTGGTGGTGGTGGACTTGTTCTTGATTGGTTGATCTTCTTCTTTCTGTACCTCTAACATTCTTCTTTTATTTGAGGACTCATGGCTCAGAGAGTGGGCTTCAGTGTGGGCACAAACTAATACAGAAGTGAAGAAAAGTAATAACAGAGAAGTGGAAAGAATGAGTACCTTTCTGAAACTGAAGTACTGCAGCGGTGGAGCCATATGTTATGAATTATCAGATGTCTGTAGATCTATTGAGGATTACAAGACTCAGATCCCCAGTTTAGTTGTGAATTTTATAGAGGAGAGAGAGAGAGAGATGGATATGTAGGTGAGTGTGTGAAAGCTGAGGCAAGACTTTAATGGAAAGGAGATGGGATGAGTAACGAAATCATCAGTCACATGGTGCCACTGCACTCAACTACCCGGACGCGCTCTCTCTCTCTCTCTCTCTCTCTCTCTCGTGTGGAAGACATTTTCTTGGGCACTTGTTACGTAGCAAACCGCACTTTCACTAAACAACTTAGGCCCCGTTCTGCGACGGAAATTTTTTTTTTTATTTTTTAAAAATAAAATTTTAAGTTTAAAAATTATAAATTTATTGAAATTTAAAAATATGCAATATGGATCTTATTTAAAAAAATTTATCAAGATCTTTTATACGATGAAAAAAAATTGAAAATTTATTTTTCATTTACATTATTCGTTTTGTCTTTATTTAAAAAAAATTTGCGTTTGTTAGTGTTGCGTCAAAATTTATGTAATATGCGTTTGTTTCGACGAGAGAAATTAAAAAAATAAAACTTTTACATAAGTATTTTAAAAAATATCCAAGAAAAACTAAAAAAATCGAGTAGCTTCAAATTACTCGTAATAACTTTAATAATTTTTTTCATCAACGATTATACTCATTTCTCTGTCTCTTCCTATTTTTTACCCCAAAAACCTCACTCAAAACGCAAGCACCTCGTTTTCGGTGTCGATCTCTCTAGTTTTATGTGTCTTCTTTCCTTTCGATTTTCGAAGTATAAGCGGGAGATGGAAGAGACAACATTAAAACGAAATGAAAGGGTAAGGTTCAAATTGCTAAAACTAAAGCCACATAAGCAAAAATTAAGTCTCAGTAATATCAAGGGGACCAATAAATTAAAGTACCCTTAAAAGGACCACAAACCTTTCGAGATCTTCACAAGTGACTTGAAAATGACATAACTAGTCACCTTTAAACTAGCTTCCTAAAGAGAGTTTTTTTTTGGCCACACGGTATAGTTAACGGCGGCTAGCGAGATGTGTTATGTTAGCATAGGAGATTGAATAAATTATCGATAGCCCTGATCCCAAAGGAGGAGAATGGTAGGCAACCAACTACACTAGGTAGTGATCCCTAAGAGAACTTTGTTTACATACCGTAGACTTGGTTGACAATTTATGGCAGGTCAAATATAAAGAAAATAGTCTGGTTGGTTGGTGGATTTACTTCCTACACAACTGACTAGGGTTCGATTCTTAATTGGGGTCAACATGCAAGAAAGTAATTTTTGTGATTTTTCTAGCTTGTTTCGACGTGGATAACCTGTCTTTTTGACCAGATTATAAAGAAAATTAGTTAAGATGCGTGTAAATTGGCCGGACACCCAAGACCATGAAAAGAATAAAAGAAAGAAAGGAGAATGAATTGAACAGCTACCTACCTACCTACCTAAGGCGAATGAACTAAATGCCGACTTTGGACTTGCAAGTCACAAATAGTGCTGCTATTGGTACATACAATATGTACATATAATGTACATATAGATTTTGTGGAGTCTAATTTGGGTCCCACAAAGATGATCCGAACCGCTCATTATTTTTAAAACATCTTTTTATGGAGCCCTGTAAAAAATCAGCTCAATCTGATAGCGGTAAGGATTTTTTCTGAATTTGTAGAGGCGAAACTAAGCAGTTAAGTAGTTTCGCCTCCACAAATTAAGAAAAAATCCTTACCGATATCGGATTGTGCTGATTTTTTACAGGGCTCCATAAAAAAATGTTTGAAAAATAATGGGTGGTTTAAATAATCTTTGTGGAATCCGAGGTGGGCCCCACAAAACTGATATGTACATAATATGTACATTTCACATGTACTCCTAGCATTTTTGCAAATAATGCCCAAATGGTATTACAAGTTAGCACCTACTTGATATTTGACTAGGATATGTGAGTATTACTGGTCTTGAAGCCATGGAATTTGGGATATTAATGGTCAAGTATATTAATAGTAGCAGTACATTACCACCTACCTTTGGACTCCATTGTTGACGCGTCTTAACTAGCCAGGTGATCATGAAGATACTAGTAATATAGTACAGAGGGATATGCATGCTTGTCAAATTGATTATGATCTGGCAAAACCTTGCTTCCAGGGGTGAGAACCCAATTTTTGAACTACTTGACTTTTAAGTGCACTTAATTCATTTTAAAAAAGCATAAAAAAATGTAAGTACGTTTGGTTGCTATTTACACCCTATGTGTGGATAAATTTTTGACGTTGAATTTGTTGCACATAACCAACATCGATCTGCTTTGTGAAAGATTGCATCTACACCCAATTTCGTATAATTTGAGAGGCATGGATGTAATATTTGTCAAGCTCTACAAGATTAATGGTTTGATTTTAATTTTTGGATTGAAATGAAACCCATCTTAAAGGCAAAACAAGACCTACTGTCATTGAGTCAAACTCTATTAATATGGATGAAAAAATATGATTATAATGCACATAAGTCCACAAAGCAACCACTTTGTTTATGAAAACCATTAATAATATTATAAATTCTAAATAGATATTTTTTTGTGGAATTGTGGAGATGTTGATATTGACATTTAGGCTCCGTTTGTTTGAACGTAAAATATTTTACCTATTTTTCAATGTTTGGTTGTGTAAAAAATGAGGAAAATATTTTACATGTAAAACATTTTTCATTAATTGGATGAAAATGACTTACCGTTAAATCTTCCGTAAGTTATTTTCCGAAATGAACCCGCTGCCTTGTACTGCAATTCTCACTGCTCAGTTTCCTCGATCGTCTGTCTTGACCCACGTTCAATTCCAATAATCTCATATCTCTCCACCGTTTAAACTCTCCATCTCCCTCTCTACACTATTTTGTTGATTTCTGAAAATATTTTTAAGTGCCAACCAAATCTCGAAAAATAAAAGTTTGAAGTTTATTTTCTGAAAAAATATTTTACATTGTAAAATATTTTTACATCGTAAAATATTTTACATCGAAACAAATGGAGCCTTAAATTTGGATGGAGATGGGTTAAGTTCCTTTTCATACATCTATCCTCTCCCCCCCTTAAGATTCCTTTATTTGGTCCCACTTTGAGTTCACAATATTGATCTCAACTATTCATCTCGTAGATACAGAAAAGGAAGACATCCATACTGTTTGCTTAAAAAACGTAATGTACCCTGCGTTCAGGGAACGTTGAGTTCGAGTGATAAGGGCGTGCCATGACCATGTGTGGTCCAAACGGATTAGGGTGTCGTAGTACCCTGACCTGACTTATTCGTGCGAGTGATTGTTTCATAACTATGGGACCGCTTTTCCACCATCTCTCTTAAAACCAATTGATGTTAGCAAATTTTCAATTAGGTCTTTTATGACATTCAACATCGCACTCGCAAGTCTGTTTTTAGAGCGGTCGTAGGGAGTGACATTCTGTAACCAAATCTGTCACGCCATCGATTTTCAATATAAATATCAATGGTTTTCGTAATAAGAATTCTCACATTAATCCATACGATACCCAAAAGAGTTTAACATTCCATTTTCGTAATTGCATTTCAAAATCCAATAATTCCCAAAATATTACATCATTAGCTCAACGGCCTCAAATTGACATAAGTATCAAGTGTCAAGAGAGTTAAGAGTTTACAAATGTTCCTTAGTCAAAAGAATTACAACTTAAATTACAAATACATCTTTCAAAAGGAATTTACAAAGATGAATAGGTAACTCATTTGGTTAGCTTTCAAAAAGGTATGTCCACATTCCAAGCATTCTAGTCATGCAAGCTACTGATCCGGGTTAGCACCTAAAAATGATATAAGGCTTGAACTACACTAGCCCAGTAGAAAATTCTACGTAAACTCTACATGCGAATGAGCAATACGAAAGAACAAATGATAGAAACCAAACGACAACGGATGCAAGCACAACTTATCTTGACCAAAGTGTCCAACTATCACCGATCCTTCTTCTCGACATACTCTTAAGTTTTGTTCATTCTATTCGTGTCGCAACTTCTTGTATCTTTTATGTGTCTGAGCCGAAACTCCTGCCGGGCCAATTATGGGATCCTGCTATCCTCTACCAAGCGCCCACCTTGTAGGTTAAGCCTTGAGTGTTCAATACGAGCATTAGCTCCTGCCGGGCCAATTATGGGATCCCGATATCCCCTACCAGGCACCCACCCATCGATGGGCCCCGAGTGTTTGCGTGCCATTCACATACTCATGTGTATCGTTCGTATTTCAACGTGCAATAACTTACATTTCTCATTTCTTAACTCAACGAATTTATTCAAGTCCATCGGATACCACTCTTATGTGAAATAAAAAATACTCTCCAAAACACTTGAAATAATGCATAAACAAACTCATTAGAGTCGATGAGAAGCTCCAAAAAGTGATTTGGAAGATGTAGGAAAAAACAGCTCCTAGACAATGTGCCTACCGGTAGAAGAGGAGAATTTTGCATTTGTCCTACCGGTAGGTGAAATTCCTACCGGTAGAATTTAGAAACTGAAAGGCCAATATTTTGAACGTAAGAATCTTGTACTTGGCCTACTGGTAGACGGAAAGTTCCTACCGGTAGAAAATGAAAAATTTGAGCTACTGCAGTATGTTTGAGTTGGTTATGAAGAATTTCTCACTTGTCCTACCGGTAGGTGAAAAGTTCCTACCGGTAAGGAGAGTGTTTTTTAGGCGATTTTGATAGAATTTTTAGATTTTGATCCAATCTCAATAACAACCAATACAAGCTCAAAGATGACATAAGAACACTCAAATAACATATAAAGAGAGGTAGAATTCCCTACCTCGAGTATCCAAGCCGAAACCGAAGAGATTGAGCAAGCCTTAACTTCCGAAATCCAAACCGAGCTAAATACACCGAACCGAGCTCTATCCAACGCGATACGAGCCCAAATACGCAAGTAGAGATGAAGTTAAGGTTGATTGTTGTGGGTTTTAAGTTTGGAGGTGAATTTTTGGGTGTGGGAGATGGAGAGAGAGAGAGAGAGAGAGATGGGGGAAATGGGAAATAATTTCCCCGGGCACACACACATATACACACATGCACTAAATCACACTAACATCCATATTTTTCAAACTCTTGCACATTTAACCTCCACATTCACATTTACATCATTTTCTACCCTTTTTCCTCAATTACAAACATTAAAATTAACTAACGAAATTTACGGGTTTCTACAAAATCCATGAGGGCATTTCGGGCCTAACAATCCCTTCCTCATGATGACGCTCCCACGACTCGAACTCATGACTTTCAGGCTCTGATACCACTTATCGGACCGCAGGGAGTGACATTGTGTAACCAAATCCATGGAGGCACTCCGGGCCCAACAACAACCTTTTGGGAAAGGTCGTGAGAATTGGTTCGAATTTGCCTTACTCGTGAAGGACTTAGTATTTAGTGAATAACAAAATGAAACAAGAAATAAACGTAGCCACTTGTATTTCAGTGAATAAAGTGGAAGAGTACATGAAAAGTAAAGAAAAGAAAAGATAGAGACTTAGTAATATTTCCATTACAAGTCTTTCGTGAAAATGCGGAAAAAAGATAAAGTACTGAGAAGCAAAAAGACTAGTATTGAATGATGAGGCAAGCCTTGGGCCTGCCCTGTTTTCCCCTATTTATACCAGTAAAGACCCTAAAAACAGCAGATAAGGCCTTGAAAGTACTCCACGTGTCCTCTGCAAAAAACTGCTCCCAACTTATTCAAAATAGCTAAAAATATGTACTGCCGTTGATATTGGTGGTAACTCCCCTAATTGATGCCACGTGGCTCTTTGAATCGGTCAAAAAGTGACAACTTCTATTTTTTAGGGCCTTCTCCCACTTTCAAGCATGCACGAACCACTTCTACTATAAACATGGCTCACTCACGCTCCATGTGGCAATAACTTCCTAGTAACCGTCATAGTGGAGGACTATTCCCTGAATATGCCTTGAAAAGTGTCAACACTCCCTTGAATTTAGGCTCTGAGAATGTGTAACGACCCTAACCCACTCTAGTAGGTCTTAGCCGTAACAAAGCGCCGATGAAACCATCACCAAGGCCATATTAACCCTACTACATCTCATAATTATAAAATTAAAAGGAATAAGAGTGTGTAATCAATGGAGGCATGACCTGTGCAGCCAAGTATAATGAGAACTTACATTTACAAAAGACTATAAACCCCAATACACACCTCAAAGCTGTGCTTAGACATAAAGTATAGCAAGTAACTTACAAGTAATTACATAGTTCAAACGAATAACACGAAAGTACATTTCATAACTGCAAACTATTCCCCACGTCTCGAATCCACAAACAAGTGCCACACCGTCTTAGTTCTTATTCCCTGAAAGGTGGAACATTTACATAAGCCAAAGCTCGTATGAATGATTAATATGCAATTCACATGCTTTCCATGGACAATGATTAAACCATTTGAAAAGGAATCTCATTTCATAGCAACATAATATAGTAATGCACATCCTCTATTCATTTCATGTCTACCAGGCGTCCCCGGTAGTGGATAAGTTAAGACATCTTTCATTATCCGATATAATAGCCATGGTTTGCTAGCCTTTTAACACGTGTCCCCTAGCAAGCTGGGACGTGGGAGGATGCCATTAATAGATATAAAATATGTCCACCTTTCGTTGATATTCCATGGAGTTCATATCAAAGTATAAAACATCATTGAAGTGAAAAGCTTATAACAAACCATGTGTTTTGGGTATTAATCACTCACCTTGGTCCGAGCTTCTAAACCACGTTCCCTACATAAGCATATAAGGTAATTTTAATTCAGATTCAATGAAACACATTTAGACATCTAAATACTTTCATTAGATCTCCCTAGTACCTCACAAAGGTCTAAGGTTAAGGTCCAAGTCTAAGTAAACTCGAAACCTAACAAAACTGCAAAATCGATATGGAGTCCAAAAATCAGTCTCTGTATTTTGGCTATAGAATTTGATAGGATTGGAATTAGATGCTGGGACTATCACCATTGAAAAGTAGACTTTCAGGGCATCAATTTCAACATAAAATTTGCCCTAATCGAAGTCCGGTTGACAAAAATATGCTTATCCAAAGTTCAGACTGTCAATCTGTCCAGTTCAGCGATTTTTCTACAATTCATACCCTAAACTCACCAAAACTCCTACAAATCATGCTCTAACTCGTGGTTATTAAGGAGCCACATAAGATACTTCAATTTCATGGATTTAAACAAGTTCCAAACATCAAATTCAAGGGTTTCAGTGATGGGTTCTTCAGTTCTCTATGAACTCACCCAAATTCAATTAATCTTAGAACCATCTTACAAGAACATGGAATTCAACAATTAAGACATGAGATTCAACATTCAGAGTATGGTAAATACCTAATTGAACTTCAATTCTTCAATTCAAGGCAACTAGGTTTCCCCCTTGATTTTCCCTCCTCCTCCTCCTTTTACGGTCCCATCTCTCTCTCTCTCTCTCTCTCTCTCTCTCTCTCTCTCTCTCTCTCTCTCTCTCTCTCTCTCTCGGTGAAAAGAACAAGGGAAAGAACATAGAACCTCTCCCTCTCCCTTTGAAGCGGTGAAGATAGGAACGAAGGAAAAGAATGTCATAGAACTCCCTTTTGTTTTATCAGACTTGGGAAAATTATTGTGTGTGGTGCAACCACTTGCTATCATACCCTCAGGCTAATTAAATCAAGTCTAAACCACACAATTAACCAAAACTCAACACGTACTCCAATCATAAATTAATTAAGGATCCGGAATACTACAGAATGCGACATGTGTCCCATGTCTTCAAACCACTTCCTTTAAGCTCAAATTGATTGTAGACGTTGATTGAAAACCAAAACCCCTGATGGTTGCCACGTGGCCCTTTGAATAGGTCAAAAGCTAGTAAAAATTCTATTTTTTAGGGACTATTCCTTGATTTTGCTCATCCCACTAATCATATTCAACTGAAATGTGCTTCATTAAGTTGCATGTGGCATTCATTCCTCACGTATTTGGCTCCGTTCCACATTCCAAAATAAGTACTTAAAAAACAAGAACCTATTTTCAAGCTTAAAAATAATGTGTTTACGAAAATAAATTTTTATTTTTTTTATTTCAATAAACTTATTATTTTTAAACTTGAAAATTGCAAATAAATACTTTTTTTAAGGGGTAAACCGGAATACCACCTTAGCCTTTTTTATGCTTAAAATCTAGGAGAATAAAGGAATATTCCCTGATAATCTGATGTGAATGCAATTAGATCCTGAAAAATCTCAACTACCCTAAAAAGTAGGAGTTTGTTACTGGATATTAGGATAGGGAAAATCTGGTGTACCATTGTTATTTTGGGATTGGTTCTTCAACCGTTGATCATTTCGCATTTGGACTTGATCGACTTTGACTTTTTCGTAGACCAACCAAGCGGGCCCACTTGATTTTGATTCTTTGTTGACTATGAGTTCGGCCCACTTGCCATGTGACACTCAATCATTGGCTCTTTCCAAAAGTGTCAAAAATGGATATAAACACACGCTAAAAATTCAATATCAATAATTGTGCGAACAATTTACGTTGTATTTTATGAAATAGACGGCAAGTATAATTGTTAAACTTACATTGACTATTTCATGCGAAATGTTCATGTGCCTATTTGTTATCCAATCAAGCCTATTGTTGCATGGATGTTCTTCTTTGCAATATCTACGGGATAAATGGTTGAGATCATTGTTGAGAGTCCGAAGTGCAATCTAGAAAAAGGAGTCTTAAGGGTACTCAGGACAGAGACATGAAGAGAAGCTCAACCCGATGAGACTAACAGTTTATTACAATTTCCTCTACGCATTGGGAAGCATGGGGAAAATTAAAATTCCCCTGGATTGGTTCCCATGCACGCCGAGTATTCAATTGAAGCATAGGGCTGTACATATCAATTATATTCTCCAATCGTGTGTATTTTAAAAACAAATTCCGTTAAGTGTTTGAGTTCCACCCACACTTTTGCAATGCGTATGAAAACCCAACACTTTTTTTTTTGGGTCAATCGAAAATTTAACCCCAACACTTACGTAAGCATGTGCGCATGAGCAAATCAGGTGCAGAATTCGGTGTAAAGATATGACATTTGACAGCCATTGCCTACGAGGTAGGCCAGAAAGAAGCCATTTTTAGGCAAAGACAAGAAATAGATGGCAGGATTAGGCAAAAAAATGTGGGAGCTATACATCCGTCTCAATTAAACGGGTCCCTCCCTAGCTAGCTAGGTTGCCTCGGATGCTTCCTATCTTAATCTCGGGAGGTGGGAGGTAGTGATCAAAAAAGTTGCTAGCCAGAGCCCTCTGAAAAATGGTGGGATCATGAATATTCCCCTCGTTAAAGTGGCTGCACAAACTCAACAAGGGTTGTCTCCGCTGGTTAAGGAGGTTTGCTTCAGTCTTAGGAAGGTTTGAATTTGATTCTTAAGAGATAGGCTAATCACTAAGGAAGTAAAAGTTTATGTGGGTAGTCTTATGGGCGCGTCCAGTGGTTTCCCCTCCTAACTGTTTCTCACTGTTTTTCGTGGGTGTTGGTTCATCACGGTTGGCCCTAGGAGGTGAAAGCCCATGTAGGTAGCCTTATGGGCGCATCCAGTAGTCCCCCCTCCTAATAGCTTCTCACTGCTTTCTGTGGATGCTGGTTCATCACGGCCGGCTCTAGGTGGATTAATCTCATCCCGTTTGGGTATGAGGATACTTCCTATGTTGTTAAAAAAAGAAGAAAATAAGTGGCTGCACTGATGTGGATTTCGGAATACCCAAAATATCCCTTTTTTAGGTTGGAGGTGTTTTCCTCTTTAGAGCATCAACATCAGAGTAGGTATATGCATAGTTATCGATACCGTTCCGTACCGGCCGGTACGTACCGTTTTGAAGGAAAACCGGTACCCTAACCCCCCAATTTCGTTCCTGTCCCAATACCGGTCGGTACCGGACTTTTCGGAAAATACCGGCCGGTATCGGGATACCGAAAATTCCGGCCGAGACCCAAAAAAAAAAACATTTCAGGCCCAAAAAAACTAAAATTTTTTTTAGCAAAACATAGGCTTAACCTTAGTACGTGCGCGACGCTTAGATCCCGGATTTGCACCCCCCCTGCGCACGAATAACCCGTGACGCGCACCTGGTTAATTGGTTTCCGAATCAATTTTTTCAAATTGCCTTCGGCCACGTCACATTTTCCCGAGCGCGCGAGACCTCTTATTGGGTTCTCATTCACAAGTTCACTAGTGTGCAAAGTCATTTAAAGTGGATAAGAGTTTTGTAACTAAGTAATGTGGGACTAGAGAATCTCTAGTTGAGATATTTTATGATAAATTGTATGATATGGGGGATTTTTTTGAATTATAATTATCTATAATTATTATATATATTGTAGTTGCGGTAAATCCGAACGGTACCCGATACCTGACCGGTACCGGTACGTACCGTACCAGTAGAAAAACCGGTACCATGTCCGAAACGGTATTCAGAACTATGGGTATATGCATAAGTTTAGGTAAAGTAGAGAAGTAGAGCCAAAAAAGTGTAGTGCAGTAGATTAGCAAAACGCAAAGGTAAAATGCATTTTCTGAAATGGTTCGGTAGAAATAACTAAGAGCATCTGCAATGTAATAATTAAAAGTGAATAATCAAAACATATCACATCAGCTTTTGATTATTCATTTAGAGAGTTGCTAAAGTTAGCAATGTGAAATTCCATATTATTACTTTTGATTATTCAAATGCTCAAATTTGATTATTGGTGAGAAAGTTGCTAACTTTGATTATTACAATGTGAGCATTTTTTAAGCACACATTGTTAACTTTAGCAATGTTTTGATTTTGATTATTACATTGTGGATGCTTTAAGCATTGTTTATTATGTATTGTTTACTTTATTATTGTTTTCCACAACTAACACACTCTCTCTCCTTCCTTCTGTCTTCGCTTGTATTTTATAATACTATAAATGTCATATTTTATCATATTTTAATAGATGGAAAGTATTATATACAGAGCATGGTGTGGTGTTTAGTCAAAAGAAGGCAGCAAAAATACATTTTTGCACTGTTCACGTGCCATTTTGACGAACCATTGATGTACTTGCTCTTACAACTTAGGCCTTGTTCTTCTAAGTTTTTTTTCTTTTTGGGTTTTTTCTTATTTTCTCTTTATTTAATTTTTTTTGTATTTATTAGTTTTGCGCAAATATTTATGAATTATTAATTCGTCTCGACGGGAGGAATCAGAAAATTAATAAAATTTTACTTTTACTCAAATATCTTTGAAAATATATATCCAAAATAAAGACAAAAAAGCCCAGCTCAAACCAACCCCAACCAAAACCCAAAACAATTAATTAAGTACTAGTGGAGTATTTCTTTTCCAAAACCTAAAAATCCGGAAAAAAAAAAAAAAAAACTTATTCAAAACCCGTTACCATTAGGGGAATAATTTATGGCGGGGCAGGATAAATTGTCTTGATAGATGTGGGTCCGTATGATGGGTATGACTTATAAATCCATCTTGACAATCAACGGCTCCAACCTTAGCGAGCAATGAATGATTTAAATTTTTATGTACTCAAATTTGATCCGAACCATTCATGCCGTAATGACTGACTAGATCGGCCCGCTTGGCAGCCAGAAGAAGCTGCTCGGCAGCATCCTGACTTGCCAGCTACCATGTCTGAATGTGTTTGCTGAGGAGTACTTGTAGTGATGATGAGGAGAAATTTTTTAGCGCCGGGTGCGTACCACGTCTTGCCCAGCACATCCGAGCCCATGACTCAAATTTGGAGAGAGAAAAATGAGGGGTGAAAGGAGAAAAAAGGTTTCAATCTGAGCCGTACAAAAGTGTATTAGACAGCTCGGGAGTATTGAATGGACACTACGTGAGATATACCCACCCAGCACCTAAAGATTTCTCGGAAGTGATGGGCACCACTGTACTGTGTGTAATCCAATTTCAAAAGGATGCCCCATGACGTTGACCTTGGCACCCAAATTGTCTCTTTCTTTGGGGTCAATCATATTTTGGAGTATTTCCGAGTCAATACAAAAGGGACTCAGGTCCAATCTCCCATCCAGTCCGGTTTTTTAGCTCATTCCGGGCTCACACCAGTGGTCGGAACCACTAATTTTTTGTAGGGCTCATCAATTTTTTTGAGGATGAGAAAAATCAAGTTAATTGATATCGATCAATGATTATTGAATACCATTATTTTGAAACAAACGGGCTTTATTAGTGTGCATAATGCATTTGTTTCAAGATAAATATGTTTTGATAAATGATTGATATGTATCAGCTGAACATGAATTTTCTCATGCCTAAAGAATTTAATGAGCTCCACAAACGAACGGTAGTACCGATCATTGTTGTGAGTCCGAATAGTCCAAAAAATCAAAATAGACCGGACTGGCGGACTCAATGGTAGGAACACTGGACAGGACCTGAGTCCATACAAAGGGTAATTTTATAGACAACTGTGGCGCAATAATAACTTGTAAAAGTTGAAAACTAATGAAATTTTTGTAACGAGTGTAGTTTTGTTAGTGCCTTGAGAAAATTGGTTGGGTTTTAATAGCAGGAATAAGACCAGTTGGGACTAAGATAGGATCATAAATTTGACTACCCAAAAATGATGGAATCAATCATAAAGCTCGAGATATGACATGATCACAAGAATTATTCATGTATGCAAGTGTTTTAGTTGGAACTCTAGAAAAATATTGCGAAAAAACAGTAAACAATTTTACTAATTTCTGGAACTTACAACATGAGCATGAGTTATAAAATTACAAAATATAAAATGTAGACATAAACTGTAAAAGAGTATTAGCAATTTCAAACCAAGACCTGTTTTGTTCAATGGTGCTCTTAAGACAAATTCACCGCCTCATCAGTGCTACAGGTTGTGTCGGTGTTAGTCTCCCAGGGTTGACTCGATTACCACTCAGCCGCCGGAGTACCGCCGTAGACTGCCCGTTGAACCAACTTGTGTTTGTACTCTCTCTCTCAAAAAGAACAATTGTATTACAGAAGAAGTAGTAGAGATGCTTTGGATTGTTTTCGGTGTGTTGAAACCAAAGGTGGAGGTCCCCTTTTATAGTTGAAAGAGGAGCCTCTACCATCAATACGACAATGAATACACTATTCATGGAGGAGCCTATACAATCAATAGGGGAATTGATTCCGCAATTCAATTCTGGAATAAAACTGACATAGTTATTATTCCCGAAATTGAATACACAATCGTGGGTAATAACTCAGGGTAATCAACCCAGTTTTGACCATCCAACTGTGCACTGTTGTTGATTTGAAACCCACTTTAAGAGACAATTTCCCATTCATCTCTCAATGGAATTTGTTTATTCTTTCACTGGTTTAAACTCCTTAGCAAGTAGTATCTAAAACCCACTTGGGCTCACCATGAGCAGTGTGGATCCCACCAAATTCTCTTTGATTAAAATTCCATTTTTTCCAACAGGAACAACATTATGTACTATTTTTTTTTCATTGACATAACAAAGAATTTCACAGATATATAAGAGGATAAGAATTATAGTGAGCATATCAATAAGGATATCGATGAGATATTGGACGTTGACTCTGTGATTCATGATCCAGCTACGAATGGAGTGAAGTTTGATAAAGGCTTTTGGAATATCTTAGAAGTGGGTTTTTTTAAATCATAAGGATGTGGATGATCTTAACCCAACCCAGGTTAATTTTACTGAGGGCATTAAGCTAATTGTGGATCTCAATCCATCTGACGAGGCTAAGGATACAGGAAAATGAAAATGAAAACAGAAGTCGATCAATGATATTTTGGGGTATTCCAGAATCCAAGAAGAGGGGCAGTAGAAAGAAGTAAAATTGCCTAGTGTTTTGATCTGCTGTTGCAGCTATTGCCCTATCCTCCTCTTCTGTTGGCTTTAATAGAATTCACCTCAATGAGTCTCAGACGGTTTGATCTTTAAATAAAATGACGGATACCTCAGTTATTAGGGTGATGATGAGAAAGTAATTATAAGCAGAGTCATGATTACGGAACCTGAAGACGAGGAAAAGGCAAAAGTTTAGGCTCTCCTACATGATGGTTGATCCTTACGTGTTTCATTGGGGGGTCTTATGCATTTCTCAAATAATATCGGCAGCTGCGAAATCTTATGGGTGACCATTTTCAATGAGAATGTGACCCCATCATATGACTACTAATGTCCACTTGTCCAGTGATGGACTGGTCCAATGGCTTGGATCATGAAGGTATATAGAGCCCATGGCTATGACCTGCATGAGACAGTCAAAATTGGATTGCTAAGGGAGTCGTCCTAGACAAACGTACAGAAGCCCTGTTGAAGCACCACTACGTTTTAGTCTTCTAATTATGTGCCCTATGACTACTCACTATCAGTTGGACACACCACGTGGCCAGTGGAGAAGTCAAGATTTTCGATAAGTGTGGTCAAATGGACATCGGTAGCATCACGAAATACAAAAAGAATGCTAAATATAATACTTAAACCGCCAGTTACTTCTGAAATAATTATGTTTTGATGATCTACGCACAGATTATCCATTTGTTCTACTACCTTTGCATAAATGATCTCCAATGCAAGCCTGTGGGTGGTATAGTTCTGATCATCAAAATGAGTTCAAAATGGGTCCGTGACGGCTGAAACTCGGTAGTACCGATAGCCAGCACTCCAAAGGAAGAGTCCATTCCCAGTTATACCACATCGGCTACGGACAGAACATCTGCTCCATTTATATTCCACAGTCCAACACAAACGAACTTCCTGGCTCGGTAGCGCGAGCCTGTGACCAAACCGCTACTAGGTAGTACTCCTCTGCATTGGTTCATCCTCAAGCTAATGAGGCTGCACATGAAATGGCTGATTGGGTGTTTAAAGAGTGCGAGTGGTTTTCCTGGCTCTTTGCAATTCCATTTTTCAGTTGCCAAAGTGGTTGAGATGGAGTCGGCTGAGCATGTCTACCTTTTTCTTCCCTTGGTTGTTTTTTTTCTTCCCCCCTTCTCTTGTATTGGCTAGGGATAAACAGTTGCATAGACTTTGTTACTGAGTTCTTATTTCAACCGAGACGAGACAAGTTGATTTGTTGGTTGAATTTGGGGCGGATAAACGTACCAAGCTATTCAAGTTTAGACTTGCTTTCCTTCGTCAAAAGGTCATTCAAGATCAGTTTGTTGTATAAAAAATTAAGCTTTGACAAGTTTTTTTAAGCTCGTCAAGTTTCAAACCAAGTTCTAAATGCTTTGACTCCGCTCGTTCAACTTATATTGTATACAAAATCCAAGCTCGATTAAAGCTCATTCAAAACTAGCTTAATTGATGGAAAAAGTTGAGCTTCAATATGTTTTGAAGCTTGTATTATTTGGACAACTATTGCTCGTCTCGTTCAGTTAATTTGTCACCCATAGATTTTTTATTATCATTACCACCCCTAGATTATACTACTTCATCCGTCCCTTTTTAAAGTTCAATTTGTAAATTCAACTTTTTTATAGCGATATCATTATTGCACTCTAAAAGTTATAATTTTTCCTACTTATTCCCGATGGAGACATTATGATAACACTTTTACTTGAAATAAAAAAATGTGCAAACTTTTACCCACTAACTTTATAAAATAGACACTTATTAATGAACATTAAAAATTAAAATACTGGACTCTTAAAAAGAGACGGATGAGAATATTGTTTCCAGGACCCTTCTACGGCCACCGACGGTGGGTGCATCGACCGACACGCGGGGCCCACTCTAGGTCTGCACAGAAAGTCAGAATTGTTCAATATTTGAAAAAAAAACAAGTGGCCTCGTGAAAAATAAGCTCAAATGAATAAGTGCAGGTGCTTGATCCAATCTTTTAACTTTTCATTCAGACTTCAGGATCCTATTATCTTAATAGAAAATAGAAAAATTAGATCAAACACTTGTCCATTTGAATTGATTTTTCATGGGAGCACTTTGTGTTTTTTTTTTCAATTATTGAATGGCTCGAATCTCATATATATATATATATGAGATTCGAAATGGGTCCTGTGTGCCATTCGGTGCACTTTCTGTCGGTGGCTCTAGCGTTTGGTGTGCTAGCGTGTAGGAATGGATAAACATACACTCGCATACTCGAAATATCTTTTTACCTGGAAATTGAATAACCGTTTTTTTTATTATCATACATAAACTAAAACTAGAAATATCTTTTTACCTGGAGATTGCTTCTTTTTACGACAAGAATCATCGCCGCTCGCATACTCTCTCTCTCTCTCTCTCTCTCTCTCTCTCTCTCCAGAATCTGTTATTGGCTTCCATTTACTGTAGATCCCTGCTGAATTCTTCATCGATCAACTGTACCGAAACCAATGCACCGGCAACGTCCTCGCTGTTACCAAAGAGTGAGTCTTCAATCTATACCTCTATATAGATATGTGTACATGTATATAGATATGTATGCAATGGTATAAATCGAGGTGCACAAACCGGAGCTATTCTTGGTCAATACCAGCCACTGCATCGGGGAAAGGTGGTGGTGTTTTGGACATACCAACCAGAGAGAAAAACAAAACCTGGTCGCGAAGCTGAATTTGGTGTGAGGTATGTGCGACAACGTTGCTACTTAATGTCCTAGAATTACAGACTTTTATTCAGCTTTTGGTATCATGGTTTTGTTGGTTTCATTTTCAGGAAATCAAGGAAAATTCCCCCTCCCTATCGAGTCATGCAGCTGCACAATGAATGACTACAATAAGAGGGAGTATGTTGTTCAAGTCCTGATGAAGGCCATACCCGGGATGACTGTTGACAATGCCGTCAATATCATGCAAGAGGCACATATTAATGGCCTCTCGGTCGTGATTATAAGTGCTCAAGCAGATGCGGAAGAGCACTGCACACGGCTGAGAGGTAATGGCCTTAGGAGCTCGATAGAGCCTGCTAGTGGAGGTTGTTAGACACTCGATAAAATTTGAATGCGTCCGCTCATCTAAGCCATCCAAGCTTGGTTAATAAAATCTAGAGGCTACTCCACCTATTACCAATTGGTTTGGAGTTGGATGCTTTAACATGGTATCAGAGCTAGGCTTTCAGAGGCTTTTCCCCTTTGTTTGTGCCGTAGTTGCACTTTGTTTCATTGTGATCCGTGTGTTCCGGATCCTTTTGTTGACCTCTCCACGTGCGAGTCAGGGGTCGCACGCGTGGGGGAGTATTGGGATTTTTCCCACATCGGTTAAATATCTCCTCCAAAATTAGTATATGAGCTTGTGCGACCTCTCCACTCTTTGCCAATTGGTTTTAGGTTAGAACCCTCCAAGAAATCTAATATGGTATTAGAACTAAGTTTTGGGTGGCCTCACATCGTGTGGTCAAGTCTCCATCGCCCGAGTCAACTCATCAATTCATATCTCCACGTGCATCCGGGCTGCGCGTGAGGGATCGCCCGAGTCAAATCTCCTGATTTCCTCAATTCGTACCTCCACGTGCATTCGGGCCCCACGTGAGAGGGAGTGTTAGACTTGTCCCACATCGCTAAGCCACCCAAGCTTGGTTAATAAAATCTAGAGGTTACTCTACGGAGTTGGATGCTTTAACACGTCCGGTAAAGTTATCTCGGGTCATGTTTTAGGACTCGGTTTATGTGTACATATGCTGAATAACATGGTTGTGGATCATATGTACAATGCTTGTTGAATTAAAATAAGAACATATTATAACAAATAAAACGTAGTTCTAATATTTCAGTGTAGGTTACCCCGTTCTTATGATGATTCGTTGGCTCGTCCCTCATTCAGTTGCACAAATAGGTTTTTACGATTGGAAAAGAAACCCGAGGAATTGCTTATATATAGATTGCAGTTTTTGTGCAAAATGTTGTTGCAGCATTATGGAAGCGTTGGTATGTTCTTGTGGAAAAAACAAGCAGTTGAAGTCTTTGTAGCATTCAAAAAAAGGTGGTCGTATTTTGGATCAAGAAGGCTAGAATTATTCTTGAACAACTTGGAGATGCCTATTTGAGTTTCCGTTGTGGTGCACATTTGGCTGTGTTTGTGTCTTGGATTTGTATGGGGATGGTAAGGGGAGGTGTTTTTTTGTTTTTGTTTTTAAGGCAACGTCATCCCAAATATATTAAACAAGAACAAAATTACAACCACAACAAAACAAAATACAAGAAAAGCCGCTTAACTCCGATGCCGGACTCATTACTCTCACTCGTGGAGGTGGGTGGAGAATCGTCACTGAATTTGGTCCCGACGCAACACCATTGGTCCCTATAGATTTTTTTGTATATAGATATGCCGCTTCAAGAACTCAATTTTATTTTGCCACTATAGTTTTTTTTTTTTTCCCTTGACGAAAGTCAGCATCATAAGTTGTAATTAGGGTGTGTTCCACTTTTTCTTCTTTTTGAAAAAATACTTTTTTTTCAAATTTCAAACTCAAATATAATGAAAATAAAAAATAATTTTTTAATTTTTTTTACACCGTATAAAAGATCTTAATGAGATCTATCAAACAAGATCCATATTGATAGAAAAATTATTTGTATAAATGCATGATTTCTGAGCTTGAAATTACCTTCTTTTTCTAAAAGTTCCTTTTCTTAGAAACCGGAACACCACCTTAGTGATATTTGAACGTTGTCAAATGCATAGAAGTATGTAGTGTCCACTCCTCCACTTGCTTGCCAATGCAGATTATCCTAGAGTCGGAACAATAAATTGCAAGCATTCGGCAAAAAAAGGCTAAAACTTCTTCGGTTGTAGCCTTTACAACAATTATTTTTTTCTGTCAATCAGAGGCATAACATAAATTCCCATAGTCCCTTTTGAAAGGGCTCGTCACAAAATAAAATTGAAAACCATTGGGCAAATGCCACACAAGTTATTGTTTCATCACGGTTACAAAAAGTTAGCATTAACCTTTCATGTTGCAGCTACTAGGAAGTGCCATATGTCAAAATTATGTAAAAGGACGGACCGGGAGACAGATGAGTCCGGACGACTTTTTTACCCATGTTTCCTTATTTATTTATTTATTATAATTGTAGTAGTTTCTTTTTTGTGTGAAATTTTTAAATCATATCGGTTCACCCACCCAAAGTTTTCTTTTAAAATCAAAGATTTGCCCATCCTTGTCCTTAGTAATGCATTTTGCATCATGAAGGAACATCGAACACAATTCTAGATTCTGCTTTTCAATAGTACAATTCAAGATTCTCTTTCTCAATACTGAATCCTATGCACAATTTTGTATGCACTTATACAATCAATCGGTTTCATCATATAGTTCATCGAAAATAAATGATGTTTTTAGATGGTATTTTCATAATTTGTATCATATTTTAACATGTTCCAAATTTATTTGTAGTGTTCCCCCATCCAAAACAAAATTCCTGTGTCATTCCCAGTGTGTACTTTGGTTTCTCCCGAAACTTGTGTTTTCTCCCATCACCTCAACTTTCAAGTGTTCGCGTAAATAACAGTAATAACAATAGATACTGCTGAAAGAAATAAGATTGATATCTCAGTTTATAAAACAAAGCACTATGGTAACTCTGATGAGTGAAAAGATGATCAAGTCCAGATGAGACATTGCAAGACTCTGGTTAAATGATTCGTACTTTTCCAATTAGTTCTACTCCACAATAGAGTGGCATATGACCCTAGAAAAGGAATCAAAAAGTTGGCTACAAGTATAGGTTAATAAACTAATTGTACAGTACAAACTAGTGCAAATCAACGGCTACGAACTTGAATCACTACATCCTAGCTATTTGGAGAAGTTACATTAAAGAGAATTCCAAACATCCTCCCAAACTCGAATGAGGCAAACAATTAGCAGCTCAATAAACGCAAACGATATTGTTTTGTGGATATACGGATAGCAAAGTGTTCCTTAAACTCAGATGGGAAGACACAGGAAGCTTCTCTTCTTGATATACAGGCAGAAAGAAAGGCATATTAAGGGCATTTCCTTTGAATGTACGATGCTCCATGCTCTTCGTACCTGTTACATTTGCAGTGTGAAAAAAAAAAAAGGAACAGAAAAAAGGAGGGTGTTCACTTAGGAACGCAAATGTTCAGAACAGTGGAGGACCATTTGCCAGTGTTCGGATCATGGCATGTGGGAAAATGTAGTACTAAGGGAAACGAAAATGTGGAAAAAAGATAAGATACTGAAGTAAAGATGCCAAATTTATTTGGTTTCCCTCTGTAAATTCCCCCACAAATCCATGATCCAAGATTTCAGAACACAGCACTAGAGAATTTTTGCCAAAACACACGAACTTACTCAGACTTGGAGAACCACATCTGCTGAAATGAACCAAGAGATGCTAGTATGCTCCCTCCTATCCAAACACTGCAAAAAAAAAAAAAAAAAATGCACATATCATTTAATCTACTAAGAGGAAGGCAATATCATGCAGCCATCTTAAACAATGAGTTTTTCACAGGGGAAAAAACAGAAGTAAAAATATCAACTGGACAATATAGAAATTCCGGACGGTTAGACTAAAACCATAGTAATTAGCTTCGACCAATGATTCTGTAAATGGCTACTAAATTACAAGTGAGACATCTAGAGATTGCAGTTTTTACATTCCAAAAGTGGTAACCAGCATCGTTAATTCAGTAGAACTACCAAAAAGACAAATAAACGATGTAGTGAATGATGTTGAAATGCGTTGTCCAAATACAATTTTCCCTTGAACTGGATTTCAACTTAATGCATATCAAAATATGTGACCCTGTAATGTGAGGGAGAAAAGATGCAAGGTAGTTAGCAACACATATTCAACCTGAATCTCCTTTCTGTTGCATTTCCGCTTGCCAATACTTTAACTCTAGCTGCTTGAGGAGATTCCTAGTAATTGAAAGGGCCAGAGGTTCATATTCAGTATTTCACAAAACCAGGAGCCAAAAACAGTAACAAAAAAAATGCCACCAGTCAGTGCCGAACTTGAACTTGCACCGGCAAAAAAATCAGGATGCTGTATATTTCAAGTAAGTGGAGAACTATACCTCTAACAAGTCTTTCTCAAGGCGTTCTTTTAACTGCTGCATTGATGCTGTGCCTCCAGAAAGCTGCATCAAAGAGAAACAACACTCTGTTCAAACTTTTAAAAAAAAAAGAAAAAAGAAAAAGAGAAACAATACAAAATTATATTCAACCTATATGTGCAGTCATTTACAAGCACATGGCACCACTTAGAACCAAACCGAGCCTTACAAATAAATTAGAGTTGGCTCCGTTGAGCTTTTTTTAGGGCATCTTGTTCCCTAATATCCGAAAAACCTAGATCCTTTTAGACTATCGCCTCTAAAGTCTTGGTGTAAACATCTACCGCCACCATATCACTCCTCTTAATGACTTCATCGAATGATCAACGATAGACATGTCCAAACTAACTTAATCCATTTCCTCTCATCTTATCTTCTATTGATGCTATCCAGATATCCCTACCATTTCATTTTTCATATACAATTCTATCTCACAGAGTCTTACCGTGCATTTATCTCATCATTCTCATTCAGCTGCGCTCATCTTACTCGCATGTTACTTTCAGTAGTCCAACACTCTGTGCCGTATAATATGGTTGGCCTAATAGCAGTAAGGTAGAATATTTTCTTCATCGTGGGTATCCTACACTCGCACAACACTCACAAAGCACTCCACCACTTGATCCTCCAACTTACCTCTTTGTGTCACATGATTTGCAATCATGCCATCCTTACAAACAATTGAACCAAGATACTTATGAGCTCTATCAAATTCAGGTCAATTTGGCATCTTCTAATGCCTGAGGTGACACATCTGCTTCACTACGAGGAAAGAAATCAGCACTAGCTTTACTGCACATGGACTTGCATCCATTGCTTTTGGTCAATTTCCTGACTCTAAGAAGATGAACTTCAACTTTCTAACTGTAAGACCTGAACCATCATTTGCATGCATCAACCATTTCAGTCCTCAGAATAACCTCTGTCCAACTTTAAGCGGCTATTGGGAAGCAAGTCAGGAAAAAGATGACCCACACTTGCATCACTTTGAAAATGTAAACACCATATTTGACCGTTCGCCACCCAGTTGCCCATGCACATGATATATGTAAAAGACTTATAAGCGCAACATAATCGCAACAAACGATGAGCAAACATTAAAGCGCAAGTTTGTAACTCAAAGGAAATTAAAGCAAGAAACTTCATTGAAGTGTTCAAAGTCTTAATTTATAAGAAAAAATCCATATAATAGCGAGAAAAGAAAAGAAAAATGTGCAATAGAACAGTTATCAAACAAGATCATTAGAACAAAATTAAAAACTTGGGTTACGAAAATAAGTAACAAAAAGTATCAAAATCAAGGAGGCATAAAGTAATAACTTTACCAGTATACTACTGAACAGTTCCCTTCGAATATCCACATCACATTTGTTAATGCTCTCTATGACCTGCATCAATTCAGAGGAATTAGTTGACTAAAAGGAGAGAGGAAAAAAATAGTACAGTAAAGCCCATGTCCAAGCCAGTGAACATGTGCATTTAAAGAAAGCAATCTACCATTTGTGGCAGGCCTCGTACTGAAGCAGCAGTCTCCACAAAACTTTCCATGCCCGGAATAGTCTGAGATAAAAATCACAAGCAAAAAATTACCATGTTAAAGGAGATGTCATACCAATTTTATTGGAATACAAAAGTGTGGTAGCATACTGAAGATAAGTTCAGCATCCAGGGCGGGAAATGTCACTAGAATATGAGATTATATTACTTTTCATTAAATACCCAAGTAGAAGGTCAGTGGTCACTGATTTACCCGGGGGGAAAAAAAAGGTAAGTGGTCACTGAAGCAACAGTTCAATGGGCAAAACAATCATTGGGCACGTGCAGAAGGTCAGTTGCTCAAATCAAAAGTATGACAAGCAGAACGCTTGTATTTCAGACAATTGTATAGATAGGAAAGAGAAGCTGTTCTAAAGAATAAACAATTTGAAGACTTGTAAAACCATCTCTAAACTTTGTGGCATCTCCTTAAGTTTCTGGAATTTCATCCACTTCCAGACTAGCTGAATGCAACTGTGGTCTTTCAAAAATATCAAGTTAACAGCCGGAATACCAATTATTTGAGCCTCTAACCTGAACCAAAGATGGATTAAATAGCACATCAGGAATCTTGAATCTGTCAGCTCCAATTTCTATTGTCCTGGTCATGCAAAGTGAAGTGAATATAAGGGATTTCGAATCTAAGCAGAAGATAGACTTTAGAAGTTTTAAACATTGTCAAAAAAAACCCATAAACATACTAAAAACAAAACAATGAAGCAACTACCATACGGTAGTTCAAGTTGAATTTAGCCATGACACAAACAAGCTGTTTGCCTACACAGCAGGCACTGAGAGACCTCAACCAATGGACATCAGCAGTTTAAAATGCAACTCATGAGATTATGGCGACTAGACTACTCTTACGGTGGGGAAAATAAAAGCAAGCAAAAAAGGTTGTGATCATATTCTCTAAAGAAACTCCAAGGAAAGATTTGAATAAAACTTACTGCCCGTCAGGGAGCTCATATGGTGTCATTGGAATGTTTGAATAGGAACTCTCTGCAAAAGAAAGTATACAGGATGAGTATGTATTCATGGGGTCAACGCCTTCAAATCTTCAGAGATGAAACAAGGAAACACATTACATCTAATATATGAAATAATATATGAAAGACGCATAAAAGATAATAAAGATACAGCCAAAAGCCCATTGACACCGTCAGTTGTCGATTAGACAAGACAGAAAGAACCCAATGAAATTGCAGCCCATTAGCAGTATCCTTACTTCCTGCATCGCATGATATCACGTATTCAAGCTTACCTCTTCCTTTGATCGGATAAATTTTAGCAATTCATCCAAGAAAAGAGAAGGTATAAATAGTTTAGGTTTCCATGCGTTGTCCAGACAGATGTTTGGAACACCAATTCACAATGGATCAAATCTACCCATACAAAATGAACGTAACCACAAGTAAAAACATGCCAAGACTAAAATCCATTATGAACAGAACATTGCCAAGGACTCAAAAGCGGAATTACCATATTTCACAAAACACACACGAACGACAATTTTGCACCGCAAGCCAAAAATATTTTGGCTTAATAGAAAATAGCTTCCCAAAAAAATGAAACATCAAAACAATAAGCAAACAATGGCCACAAACAGTTCAGGAGACAACAGATGGAAGATTGCAATGGAGAGCAGACCATCATAAGGAGTGTCTGGAGCTCGACACACACATTCCTTGATATCACCGGCAATTACCCTCTGCCACCAAAAATAAAAGAACAATCAGTAGAAATTAGAGGGAAGTGACAAAGGAAAAGGGGAAATTTGTGGCAAGTCACTGACCTGTGAGTACAGTCTGTAACTTTCTGTCGTATTTGGGAAATCAAGATCCACTGTCTGTAAATCAGAAGTGTATTCGACAAGGACATAAGAAAGTCAGTCATCAACTGAATCAAAGTATCATCACAGGAAAAAGATGGCATGCATCCATATTTATGAAAATGAACAATTCACATTGGATATTGGTTTCAACCTAAGGGTATCTCTAATGGCATAACCATAATTGGATAATCAAAACTTGCCACTTCATCTTTGGTTATCCATTTAAGGAGTTGCTAATATTGACAATGTGAAGTCCCACAATGGTGCATAATCAAAAACTCATTTTTAGTTGAGAGAGATAGAGAGAGTTGGAAAAAAAATGCAAGTGGGTGGGTCCATTGATAGTGGTAGGAGGAGAGAGAAAGGAAAGAGAGTGTGTGGTCTCCATTAAATTTGATTATCCAAAGAGAAAAGGTTGCTAGTTTTGGTTATCCAAATGCCAAAATTTGGTTATTGGTTAAGGGGTTGTTAAGTTTGGTTATATCATTGTGAGCAAATATTGGTAAGCTTAGAAATCTTTTAATTTTGGTTAAGCAAATATTGGTAAATTTAGAAATCTTTTACTTTTGGTTATGCCATTGTGGATACTCTAACGGTATCTTTTTTTCTTATTCTCTTATTAATAGGGTCCAGTGGATAGGTTAGTGTCTGATCGGTAAATGGCTAAGCAGATGACCTTGGACTACGATTAATTCACAAAACCCTAGAGTGCAAGAATTAAAATATATTAGCTTCACTAAATTCACACTTAAAGCTAAGATTAGGCAACTATGTAGAAGCCCTTACAGAAACTACGGTGAGTGGTTTAGAAAGAAAGAAATCATTGCTTATCGCTTGTAGGGAAGTTATGTATTCCATCAAAATCGCATAGACACTAAATGCAGTTGCTGCTGTTGATATAACCAAAGGGTGTCAGATATAAGCACAGTTGGCGGACCTAGTCTGCGCTTAATGTGAACCATCCAGTCAACTGTGTGATGTGTCAAAGGCAATTATTATTTTCACATTTCTTGACAAGGAATAGAACAAAACACCTGTAAAAGAAACAAGAGGTAATGAAATGGGCCACTCTAAATTATGAGATAACCATGAATTATGCTAACTGCAAATACACACACAAAATGTGCCTATCTTTTCAATATGGAAAATGATATATCGATTTGTGATGCAGAAAAGTGTCAATGTAACGAAATAAGGCCAAAAATAACCTGAAACTCTCCGGGCCGTATTTCCTTCCTCTTAAAAGAATATCTCGGTTTTATCTGCAACCAAAATACAAAAAATACTTTAGCCGAAGCACAGCTATTCCATACCATTAACCTCATCAACAAATAAAATTAGTAACTCACAGTAAGGCCTTTGCTTTCCAAGCTTTTCATTAAGCAATCAGATAGAAATTCTCCCCCAATTGGTGAAGATTGCACAGCCTATTGACAGCAAAAACCAATATGTCAGGAAACAGAAAAATATTAAATGTTAAATAAGGAGGCGGATTGTGCATTAGATCCTTGAAGGCGTAGAACATATCCCAAATCTTGAGGCCTTTGTGGGCTTCGAGTAAGAAAGCAAATGGGTCCTATGTAATAAAAGGCGCTAATCTTTTGGGTCATGGCTGGTCCATTTGACCCTTCATGGACTATAAGAAAGATACTTGATCCCAGTGATTAGGGGCAAGCTTTGACAAAGTACATACTCCAATAGGCGATCAACAAGCTACTTTCCCATGCATTCATAATTGGCACCCAATGGAACCCTTAAATAAGTACAGGGAACAGATAGTCGATGATGTTGGACTATTGGTAAAAGTAATTGATATTATTTTACCAAAGTACAAGGAAATGGCCAACGATCAGGATTAGATGCATTCAAGATGTTATGACAAGCTTTCCCCCATTATCCCATTCAATGTAACCTAGAACGCAGATTGCTCCAGTCTGAGGAGCGAAACGTGGTACGCCACATGCGCTGAATGGTGTTAGTATAGGTAAGCAAATTAGATAACAAAAATAGAATCACCATTCTGTGAAAGATAAACATCCAGAAAAATAGAACATGGTAGGTAATGTAAAACACATTTCTAAAAGCATTATGAGCTATTTGTTTCTGTATATTGTCTTGTTAAACCGCCATCTCTCCAACTTATATAAGAAAAACTTTGAGGTCACTTTAGATCGCTAAATTCACCAAACCATAAGTATGCCATATTTCAAAAGGCATGCTCCAAAACATAAGGATGATGTGATTTTCTTACCCACTTGATGCCGCTTTTATTTTTCGAAACCTGCTTGGGACTCTATGGGAAGTTCACAACCACTTGTAATGGTTTAAGAAAAAACGTTGGCCAGGGGGTAAATTGGCGATAACACAAAAAATGTGGCCTCAAAATTGTAAGAAAACTCAAGAAGAGAGTCACAAAAGATGCATCACCTCCCAGTGATTACACTGACCGCAAAACTCAAAGTTGCAACTCTGGCAAGTGGCAAGAATCAAAGTGTCTAAGTAGCTTGACCAAGGTCTCTGAATGCTTCGAGACTGCCTCATTGGTCAAGGAAGCTCCTAAAGTCACTAGAAGGCCTTGGCCATAAGATACTATCATACTGACCTCCCGATTTCCAGATTAAAAGTTTGGTGTATAATAAATTAAAAAGACAAAAACATCGAATTAAAGCCATTGGAAAGCCATCTTTCAGTTGATTAAGAGGATTACCTTTTGAAGTACATAGCCATCATGTACAGGGGCGATGGTAGTTGATCCTCCGCCACTGAATCAGTTAAAAGGTATGGCAATACGACTGGTTAGTCCCAGTTTAGTGATCAATCATAAAATATTAGAATTGTAACATACAACGAATCGCAAAACTGCATAAGCAGATTCAGGAATAAAAAGGTAATTTAATATAATAAAAAAGAAGAAGAAGTTTGTTTCCCCCTATAAATTGATTAGGGAAATTTGCCTTGGTATAGGACACTGTTGATTATTGTTTTTCAGGCTACAATAGCTGATAATTGACAAGGCCCAAAAAACATTGGTCAGTGATCACTTGTCCCAGAGCAAAAGCAACACAAAGTAATGGCCAAAGTCCAAACAGTGTAAATATCAAGCTCCGAAAACAATGGCAATAGGCTGAAAAGTGACCAATCTAATTTACAACAATCAGATGGACAACTTTTCTAATAGGACCTAAAACGACTGTAAATTTTGGGATCATTGACCGTATGAATCGTTGGTACACATCAGGAGATAATAATATTGCACAGTAAGAGAGATAGAGATGTCAAAACATAACAGCAAAATGATTCCTTTATAATTAAAATCTTATGGGAACATCATATTTCATTTCTCTCACATGAAAATTACTCATTACCATCATTTCTCCTGAAAGTATCATTAATTATAAAAGGCAGAGAACACTGTCTTGCTAACCAGAGGCTCCTAACTGCTCTTCATCTGAACATCTTTTACGAACCTGTAAAACTAATTTTCAAGGTAATTTTTTCTAAACGTCAAATCCATGCCCTTATAGTAAACCCCCCATTAACAAGCAATAGCACCCTACCTATTTCTCTTTAAATTCCCGGAGATAACTATCTAACAGCACATATAGAGTATCAGTACCATTGCATTAAGGTTTTTCTCAACTTATATGTTCATCTACGAAATCTCAGAAATTATTTATGAAATCATTACCCAAAAACTCACAAGACTACCAGAAAAATAATACATGGATAATGTTTAAGTTGTTCGAAGGCACAAATAAGTGCTAACAAGGGTAAGATTGGCTGCATCTAGATTCAAAGATCAAATGTCAAGTGGTAAGAGGTTTAGAAAGTCCCACCTATCAACAACTAAAGAGGTAGCCCGTCCTGATGCAAAAGATGTGAGAACCTGGAATACAACAAGACTCATACCCATTTAAGGACTTCAATGATTTCAGAAAAGGGAGAGAAGAAAGCAGATTAGGAAATAACAGTTTGTCGACTCGCATCCAAAATTAACTTCCTAAAAGATGGAATGAGGAACATACAGCATTCTTCGCCAAAAATAGGGCAGGAACTTTGTACTTTTCAAACATAAGCTCCGCTATCCTGTCAGAAAAGTGATAAGTGTAATTCCTAAACAAATAGCTATATGCTGCAGGCTACGATACCAAAAACAGGGTGAGTTAACTAGAGTTAGGCAGTTCATTAACTATCAAGAGAAAACAATAGCTAAAATCACTTTGAATGAATATAGGCATGTCAAGAAGTCTGACAATAATGGACTTTAGCATACGAATCAAAATCTCTTTTAATGTTCTTTTATACTATTGTAAAATGTGGTGTTAGAGTTTGCATGGGTGTGTGTGCCATGTGGTTCTAGCTCCTAAGAGATCTTCTAGGTCATATGAGATCTTAGGTTGGCTAAGGAAGGGGGTTGTTTTGAGTTGGTGTTAGCTCAAGTGTGATTAGTATTGGATGCTTTTCCATGTAGTGTTTCCGGGGTATGCCCCTACGATCCTGTAATTGGTTGTTTCAGTAAATTAAGTTACCAGAAAACACAACTGATTTCACATTGTAGCTTATCAAATCTAACATCAGACAATATAGATGCTAGAAGATGTGGTCAAACTAAAACTTGAGACTTAGCATTCATGAAGCAGGTCTACAAGTCATTTGATGATGTGGAAGCTCACTGACAACCACATTCCTCTGATGAAAATAACAGCTTGTCAAATTGAAAATGTTTCTCACTTCATTTACGTTTGTATTCATTATCAAACCTTCCAACGCATTAATCATTTTTAGTTAATTGTAAAAGATTCAAATAGAAAATTGGGCTTTTAGAAGGAGAAAGTATCAAGAGACCAAGGAGGAAGTGATAGACCATGATTCCTTAACAATTGAGAAGTTTTACACATTAAACAAAAGACGTCTTCAAACTATTTGGGATATGGGTACAAGATCCTTCGTCCTGCCATCTGCTCTATGTAGAGTCACACTTCCTCTCAACTAATAGGCCACTGAGACGTCTCTTTATACTAGTGAACAACCCTTTTTACATTGTGCAGAACAAGTGGCCAGCAGCTTCCAACTGAATAACATCAAAACCCCATCCTCAGTAAACTAACTCATAATCTCCATTACATAGATTAAAACCATCTCATTCCATATTCCATAATAACCAAACCAAACCGAGCCTTGTGTCCTAATCACTTGCGGTTGGCTACATGAATCATGTTCCTCCATTGAGCTCTGTCAAGGGCCACTTGTTCATACAAACCTACAATACTCATATTGTTGCGCACCACAGCATCTAATGTCAATTTAAGTCTACCCCTCCCCGTAGCATTGCTACCCAAAGCTATCATATCCGCTCTCTTAACTACTACATCTCCTGGTTTTCGGTAGACATGCCCAAACCGCCTTAGCCTATTTTTCCTCAACTTCTCTTCTATGGGTGCTACACCTACCATCTTACGAACTGTTTCATTTCTAATCATGTCTCGTCTAGTCTTACCATATAGCTATAAAAAAAAAATACATAAGAAAAATTTCCCAGAAAAAAAACTAGGCAGTATTCTGTGTTTACCACCCTCCTCCATCCTTTTCATCCATAGTAAAGAGGTTTCAATAAACATTCTTTTGTAAAACCTTCAAAACTTGAATAGAAAGAAAGTGAATCTTATGCCTCTTTAACGTCTAACAATTCTCCATGGAATGGAGGAACGACTGAATTTGAGTGCTGCATTTACAAATTCAGGGTCAAAGCACAAATATAGCTAAGTACAAGAGTAATAACAGTATCCCACCTCAGAAGAATCAAAGTCAAAATCATTTGTCAAATGTTACATTTCTGTGGTGACTTATGTTCACTTGTAGAAATCATAGCTTCTCATAAAAGGCTCAAAGTCCCAAGCATTCGATGTAATCAAACCACACAGAGCCCTACAAGTAACATCCTAATCCATTGGGGTCAGCAACATGAATTCATTTTCTCCATTAAGTTCGGTCGAGGGCGCGTTATGTTAACCTGCACCAGCCAAAACTCGTATTCCGTGATATCCAACAAACTAGATCCTTCGCACCCCCCGATCTAAAATCAATTTTGGTCTACCCCTCCCCTATTGCTAACCATATCACTGCTCCTAACTACCTCATACCATCTGCGATAGAGATAACCAACCCACCTTAAGCTATTTTCTCTAATCTTATCATCTATCAGTGCTACCCCTACATTTAACGTATCCTATCAAAAAGAATTATACAAGAACCATTCCCGGACCTAATCAGCGCCCAATGCAAATATTCTTCAGATTTCTTATACCAAGGATCATTATTGTGAAATTGAGAATCTGTAATCAAAATCTGAATTGAGAACCAAATTGTAATTGAGAATCGGAAGATTCAACAAACAATAGACTTATGGTAAAAAAAACTCTTATAAATTCAGAAGTGATTACACCATCTAGTTGGGAAGACATTAACGTCATCACAAGAGATGTGTGTCTAAATCCCATAAAAAACCATAAGATTTTATGAAAAAACACAATAAATACACGAGGGACTTAGAGCATGAAAAAGACTAGTGAAATGACAGCAAGATAGTCAACCTTTTCCCTCCAAAAAAAATTAAGAAAAATAAATGTTAAGAACCTGTTAAGAGTCCAGACTAAGTATTTCTGAACCACAAAAGGACCTCTGCTTAATTTGCAAGTACTTTGTATCCATTCCTCTGTTATAGTGTTAGTGCAAACCTAAGAAGCACGGATACGGGATACGGATACGATACAAATACGCGGATACATGATTTTTCCAAAAGAAGGATACGATACGTTGGGGGATACGTTGAATATAAAAGTAAATAAAAATCTATTATATATAATTTTTGATTCCTAAAATTTCATTAATGATTAAAGTTTTCCATTACACAAGTTAAACGTTTCACATGCCGAGAGAGATATATTCACGTATAGTTATATATATAACTGTATCTATATAGTTATATATTTATTTATTTACATACACACGACAGAGATGAGAGACTAGAGACGAGAGACTTACAAGGTTGTCGAGAGAGAGGATATCGTTGGTGTGTTTCTGGTGTCGATTGGTGGGAGAAAAAGAAAAATATAGTCCTACTTGCAATTTTAACCCATATATATTAAGTAATAACATATTTACCCTCGCGCATATCCGAAACATATCCGAGCGTATCCAACATATATCTAGGCGTATCCAAAACGTATCAGATACATATCCGGAGTGTATCCGAGAATATCCACGCGTATCCGAAACGTATCGGGATACCCAAAAATAATTCTAAAAGCAGGATACTTTAAAAAGCGTATCGGATACGTATCCGGAGAGTATCGGTATCCGATATGGATACGATACGTGATATGGAGGCCAAAATAGGGTATCCGTGCTTCATAGCTAAGTAGATACTAGATCTATTAAATCCTCCATCACCAAAGGAAAGTACGCAGGGCAATTGGTTAGTTTCACACTAAACACCTTGATTTGTATTATGGCTTTTTCACGCAAAAAACAAAGTTGAAAAACTGAATGGAATTGTCAGACTAGACAGCTTTAGGAATCAAACGTATCCTAAAGAGTGAATTTGATCCCGAATCGGTTCTCTGCCAAAATAGATTCAACAACATATTCCTACGGATTTACACCTAAATGGTGAATCAAACGTGAACCAAGTCAGGAACCACAAGATTCCGACAACCATGCCAAGGACAATCGACTTTCAGAAAAAAAGACTGTTTTAACACAATTGCCTATAAGAAATGTGCAAACTGCTTCACCATTCAACATGAAGGACTTCTTCAAACTTAACTGGCCGTGTATTCCGTTGTTGACTTCAGTTAAAGCAATAAAACCGGATCTACAGCACATGCTGCACACCAAGTTGGAACAATCTGTGTTTCTGGTTCTGACCAGACAACCAGAACTTTTAAAGGAAAACATTAAAAGGATATAACCAACAAAATGCAGCAACTTCAACGAACAAAGAGGCGTATCAGACAGAATGCCTGAGATCTAATGACTGCGGCAACCCATAATAACAGCTTTTAAAAAACGGTTCAAATTTGAGAAAAGATGGCATATATAGCATCAAAACAATAACAGGGCTCTAGCTGCATGCTTACTTCTCTCTTTGTTGTTGACTGTTAGAGGATGGTTCTGCGAGTAGCATTGGATGCTCTTTTGGATCAATCAGTAGACAATCCCTGAAATTCACAAAGGACGACAGCATAAGTAGGATATTCACAGAATACTTCAAGTGCAACAAGATAAAAGGATAGTGCAAAACGCTCCAGAAAAAAAAAAAAAAAAGAAACAAAAAAAGAGATTGAGTGTTTCCACAAAATATAGACCAATATAAATTCAACTAAGGCACCGTTGAAGGTGAGTTTTTTTGTGTGGTGTGCGGCCCAAGGCAAAATTCTTGCGATTGACAATTTGATTAGAAGGCGGAAAATCATTGTAAATTGGTGTTGTATGTGTAAACGGGATGCGGAGACGGTTGATCATCTACTCATTCATGGTCCGGTGGCATGGGAGCTTTGGACTTTGGTGCTTTCTTGGTTTAGGATACAATGGAGTGTGTCGAGAAATGTCATGGAACTTCTTATTGCTTGGAGGGGTACTAGGTTGGGCAGGAGAAGGAAGAATTTGTGGGTCATGATCCCGCTTTGTTTGATGTGGGTCTAATGGCGCGAGAAAAATTTGAGAGTTTTTGATGGGGTGGAAAAACCTCTAGCTAGGATAAAATCTTTCTTGGTGAATAGCATGTCCAGTTGGGACAAGGGAGATTGTTTTCCATCCCTTGACCAATTTTAGACTGGTTTGAGCTTTTCCATTCCGGTGGCAATGTATAGGGTCTTTTTGTTCTGTGGCCTTCTTTTGTATACGGGTGGCATTCCCTTAATACCTTATCTCTAATATAATTTATTACTTATCAAAAAAATATAAATTCAACTTTCTGGAATCACACAAGACTTTATTCTTTTGCTGTACAAATATATCAATACTTTTCAAAATAGACAACAGATGCAATATTGAGCTTGTGTTATTTGATCAATTGAAAGCAGAAGGGCAAATAGAGTTGCTCCAACCCATTCATGCACAACATAAAAACCATTATGCATAAAGGGTTATGGGCTTTTAAAGAAAAAACAGGCATGTACTATCGCAAATTGGCTTAACAGGTGTTCCAGGTCTGACTCAAATAAGGAATTATCAGCCATAAGTGATGCGGTCCAGAAAAGGTGGCCAAGGGTATTTCAGTAATTTAACCATTATCCGGTTAGGATTGGCCATAGATCTACTTGGGATATTGCCTAGACATGGGCTGGATTCTAGGAGTGTCTTTTGGGTTTTAGTCAAGTCAAAATGTCTATTTAATTTCTAGTCAAAGTCTTTAGAGTTAATTAGTTGATCAAAGAGTCATTTGGTTTTTCCATGTCATTAATGTAGTCAAAGAGTCTATGTTCAATGTGTCTTTGGAAGTCTAAAGTTAGTTGAAGGTTATTTATGTTAGGAAGTTCTAGAGTCAAGTTGAAATGGTTATAAATAAGATTGTAAGCCTTATGGCAAATCATGATTGAATGAATGAAAAATTGAGTAGCTTTCAAGCTATTAGATTGTGTGATGCAATCTTTTCTTTGGTGTGATGCTAAAGAGCCCTAGGTGTGATGCCTTGGGTTTTCTAGGTGTGATGCCTAGACCTATCCTTCTCTAACCCTCATCTCATTCTTCTTACAAATTACTATTCACATCCACTGTTCACAGCCCCAAAAAAAACAGCCCCTTTCCCTCGTGTTCGATCATACTTAGCCCTATTCCAACTCTGTCCTGCATCAATAAGATCCATTGGATATATCAATGATCTCATACAACAGGAATTGCATAAAACACAATTGCTTTCTATTTCACTCTCAACTCAAGGACAAAAGCAGGGACATTTCAGAAGAACTTGGTACCCAACGAAAAGAATGGCCTTAGTAATTTTGTCCAACTTTAGATATCGTTGTTGCTAATAATTCAAACAATCAAACATAGGTATTCAATAAAAAAACAACTCCCTTCAAAATGTATGGAACAGAATATAATTGGCTTGTCAATCAATGAGGGGCTATAAAACAATTTCACGTAACATGCATCTTTCAAGACCTCGTATCTACTTCTAAAAATAGCAGTTATGCAAACCACAAGAAACTCAGTAAGCATTACAGGGAAGACGCTTGAAGTATCCAGAGAATCGTTTTAAAGAATAGTAATTAGTAAACAATTAAAGGAGTCTATAACACTTCCGTGTTCAAAAATAACGGTACTAGGAGAAATGCTTAGGTTTCTCCGAGATAGGCCCAATTTTAAGACCAGAAATATGGAAACAGCTAAAGCTACATATAATGGGAAGATAACGTGCTCCAGTGGTATAGATGTAATCATGGTTTTCGAAGAGAAGTCAGTAAATGTATATGCATAATCGAAGTCAAAGCCGCTTGGTGAAATTTTGCCAATTGATCTTCCAATTGAGGAACTAAACTTACTTTGACTTTACCAAGAGGCTAATATCTGAAGATTGAACAGGTTTTCTATACACGTAAGCTCCAGAGGGTTTTCCAAAGCATTCAATCTACAAACTCTCTCTACTCTTTCCAGGACAGAATCATTCTTTCAAGTGGGAGCAAAAATAGTAAATAGCAACCCTTGATAATAAGATCAGGCTACCTACTGAGAACGAGGGAAATTTGAACTTTCACCTCCCCGAAGGACTATATTCCTAAAGTAGGCAATAAAGAGGTCAAGGGTCAGGGTGGTTGTGTTTAGTAAAAACATGAATGCTGTAGAGGAAAATATTAAGTTCCATAGATGTGGCTATTCGAGTTTGAATATTGTGAAAGTTGCACTTTCTAAAAATGTACAAGGACGTCACTGATCTCTTCCTGTACCTTCCCAAAGGTGTTCCCAGAAGATTCTCTTAAAAAATTTAACTTAGTACTGGAAACAAGATTACTTTCTTGACCCCCCCAACTTCATCCAATCCCATGAACCAGACCAAGAGGACAACTAAATGAAGGAGAAATATTTCCACTAGTGATATTCAGATGTCAGTGTCCAGACCTGAGGAAACTATATCCCCCCCATAGAATAGTAATTAGCACAAGCAGTGAGTCAGATAGACAAGAAAGACAAAAACGAAGTTGAAAACATTTGGCTATCTGGTTCACAAAAACATCAAACAATTGATACAAAAACAATATGAGCATCCACTACATCAAAAAGATAACTACAAACCTTAAGGCATGGTCCCAGATGTTCTCAACTATTTCCCAATCAACGACAACTCCATCCTTTATGGGTGACAGCACCTGATGCAAGACCATAAGATATGATAAAACTACAAACATTAAGTTAAACTATTGAAAAATATGACTGACAATACTCGATTGATGTAATCTGATCTGACCTCCATATGATCCCGACGGTATCCTAAGGCCTGAGATCCTACATATAATTTGCGTTTGCCCTTGGATTTCTCTGCGTCAAAAGGCCTAACAACACTCTTAGAATCTGGAATAGATCCAGAATTCTTATCCAAATTATCAGGGTCATCAAGTTCCATTGGATCAATTGATCCTACAACCTTCAAAAACATTCAAATATCACGATCACCAACAGTTTTAATAACATGAAAATATACATATCTGCAAGATGTTACATTTGTATCCACCAAAAAAAGAAGAAGCAGCAGTAATCAACTAATACATTACAGTTGTTAGATAGCTTGATATACATTGTTGGGCCCATCTCCTGACAGCTTAAGCTTTTGGGAGAGTTGGTAACTTAACATGGTATCAGAGCTCAGGTTGCAAGAGGTCTTGGGTTCAAGTCTCTCCATTTGCATTTGTTCCCAGGTTGCATTATACTTCTTCGCTTCGTATTCTGCTTCGTTCTGTCTATGGAAATTCGCATCTCCACATGCAAGACAGGGTTGCACGTGAGGGAGGGTGTTAGATAGCTTGATATACATTTTTAGGCCCATCTCCTAACAGCTTAAGCTTTTGGGAGAGTTGGTAACTTAACAATAGTAACTACTAGAAGATTCCAAAAGATATAGCACCTAGGCTGCAAGCATTCCCACATCTCCGCATGGATAATGAGGAAATTACTACAGACAACCTCCGAATAATGGATATGGATGCAGGATACTCATACAATTCATTTATAGGAGAAACCAAAAAAATTGGATACCAATAAAGCTAGGATACATTTGTCAAAATTAATTTATCACTCTATTATGCATTAAAACGAAAAGCTAGAGAGCATTGATATAGTTGTTAATATCGAACATCGGACGCATGCCAAAACCAAACCATACCAAAACAAAGCAAACACCAAAAAATCATATTAAGCAGACCTTCGCCAACATCAACTCAATCTGATCCTCTTTTTCCTCATGTGCTGTAACAGTTGCGGATTTATCAATATCAAGTTTGTAACAAGAAACAAGTTGGGGTTATGATTTGTCTAATTTTTTTCTTTGTCTTCACACAGCTACTTTCAGAGAGAGTTGTTGCATTGAGACCCCTTTTCTCTTCCTTACTCATTCTCTGGTACGCAACGGGAGGGTAACTACTAACAATTAACAAACACTGGGGCTTTTCTTCATTCAAGATACCACACGTGTTTCTTTTATTTTGCCTACGAATGTACTTTGGGAACCAATTAAGCCTTCAAAATTACGTTTTTGCGCCACCGGACCAAGGGGGGAAAGAAAGCCTTCCATATTCAAACCATATCCTAGCCTTATCCAAAATACATCGAAAACATGATTTTATTTTATTTTTTTTAAGGTTTGGCTACTTATTTAGCGTATGCATATCTAGGGCTATAAACAAAGCCAAGCTTTGGGATGTTCAGGCTTGGCTCGTCAAATAATGGGTCAGCTCAGTCTCAAGCTGTAAAATTCTGACTCAGGCACGGCTCATGAAACATTTCTCTGGCTTGAGCTCGGCTCGAAATAGCCTCGAATGGCTCAAAGAATAGTGCCCAGCTCACGAAGATATGGTGCAAGGCTTGACCCTCTTCTTATAATGTGTTCTCCACCACTAACATTTGCTAAGAGTCCGATGTGGGACTAGAAGCTTTGAAAAAACACATGTTGAAGAGGGTATGTTTTGGTGTTCATTTATCCCACATCGGAAAACCACAAATGAAGATGCATCCTTTTGTGTATAAAGCTTCCCGGTGGAGCATCTTTCCACGTGTTCTCCGCACAGGGGGACTCATGACTGCCACCATTGTTGGCAGTCCGAGCTTTGGTGAACAGGCGAGAATGACTCCAACAGGAACTGTATATTCTATTCTATCTAAAAAAATCTGAGCTTGAACGAGTACAAGATTTTACATGTCCACGTACCAAATCATCTCCTAAAGCATTCAGCTAACAAGCTCTGAGAAATTCTCTGCGACCCCGGAAAGTGGGAGCCAACAAAATGAGTCAACATTGTGATCCATAACCAAAAACAGCCACAAGCTAACCTTTGAGAGGACAACTTCCGTGAACTTGACTTCACCTTTAAAAAGGTTAATTTGGCACATACTGTCCAAAACATCTAATGTTATGCTAGAGAAAATGACTTTGGGCTTCCCCATTCACCAATGATTAAAGTAAGTGAATTTTGTAAAATCGAGTCAATTGACCCAATTTGGTTTAACAATTATACTCCTCTTTGTGGCATGCAAGCTTGAAATTTTAAACAACATAAGATTCAAAACTCTAGCCTACAACCCTACATTTCGGTCAAATTGCTCTCCGCTGCACCGCTTCACCTTCATAAACGCATATATGCATACCAAAAGTTCCGACCTTTGATAGATCCTAAATTTGTTACGAAGGCACTCCCACAGCTAACCACTATCTATTAACTAACTTTATGCAAATTCAACACGGGCAAGACTGAACTGAAATTGGGAGTCTTTTCTTCTTCAAACAAACCCCGAGACAAGTGCCGAAATCTACATTGCAGCTCAATGACATAAAACCAAAACTAAGCAGTAAGCGAAACAAAAGGCTTACAGATGGGAAGACAGCTTTAGGGGCATCCTCGCCGGCGTAACCGGCTTTGCAGGTGTGCGAGCCCAGGTCTATGACTATAGCCGACACTTCATCTGTTGATACACACAAACACACAACCAGCATTCTGTGAATCTAAGTTTGAAGAAAGCAAACAAAGCCCTATAACAGATACCTATACGTATATGCATGTATAGAGGTGTGTGGTGAGAGATGCAGAGTACTGACCTCCTCCGTACATGGTTGCAGGCTCGAATTGCTGAGTCGAGAGGGCGTTGATTCTTCCTTGTACAGCCGGTGATTTATTCGGGAGGGTTTTGTTGGGGTTTGGAGACTCGTTTTTTGTTTTGGGGTCGAGAACGCGAGGGAGGGAGTGGGAGGAGGCCAAAGATGAAAACCCTAGGCTGCCTGCAAGAAAACATAGAAATCAAGGAAAACAAAAGCTGGGTTTTCTTCAAAATCAAAACTTGATGAGGTTTGACACACCAACATTGAACTCTCAGACCTTTTCAGGCGAGGATGAGAGTCGAGAGATAGAGGGAGACGAACAGAGAGAGAGAGAGGAGAAACCTCAGATCGCCGACTGGAAGTCTGGAACAGGACTGGAGAGTGGAGCTGTGGTGTGTGGAGACTGGCGAGTGCGGCTAAAATGAGGCAAACAAAACCCCAAGCAGTCGTATGTGTGCATACATATGTAGGGGTATTTTTGTAATTAACTCGTTTCGGTTCGGGTATCTACTGAACCAAAACCGAACCGAATCCGTTCAGTTATCTCCCACCCTCCACCATACCCGCACCCACGGGAAATTTTTCAGTGGGAATTTTTCGGTTATGATTCGAGACAAAAAATCGGTTGCGGTTTAGTTCACTTTGTCATCCCTAAGTTAGCAGGCGGTTAGCGGGATGTGTTATGTTAGCACAAGATGAGCTTTCCATAGCCCTGACCCTAAACTGTCCACGAAGAAGCTTGAACCTCTGTCTCCAGAAGGAGGAAAGTGGTAGGCAACCAACTGCACTGAGTAGGGGTTCCTAAGAGAGCTTTGTTCATGGGCCATACAATTGACTAGGGTAGATTTATTGGTAGATTTGCTCCCCACACAATTGACTAGGGTTTGATTCTTGAGGTTAGCATGCAAGAAAGTAATTTTGTGAATTTCCTAGCTAGTTTCGACGTCGATGGCCTTTCTTTTTACCGGATTATGGAGGAAATTAGTTAAGATGCGCATAAATTGTCCGGACACCCTAGACCATGAAAAAAAAAATAGAGAGAATGAACAGCTACCTACCTACCCAAGGCGAATGAACCAAGGCCCCGTTCTAAAACACATTTTTAAAAAATAAGTATTTATTTCACATTTTTCAAACTCAAAAATAATATAAATGAAAATTAATTTTTTTTATTTTTTTGCACCGTATACAATATCTTGATAAGATCTATCAAACAAGATCCATATTACTAAAAAAATTATTTGTGTAAACATATTACTCATTTTTTAACTTGAAATTATCTTTTTAAAAAATAAGTAATTAAATCGAGTTCTGAAAGGGGCCTGAATGCTGACTTTGGGCTTGCAAGTCACAAATAATGCCCAAATGGTATTACAAGTTGAACGCTGCTACAGGTACAGCAGGTGGCGTACAGCAGCAGCGCACAGATCACTTTTGCATCCGTCTCGAGTCCCGCAAATATGATCGGAGCCGCTCATTTTGTTTAAAATACTTCATTCGTAAACACCCTTCCCGATATCGGATTGAGGTGATTTTTTACAGGAACCCTAAACAAAGTATTTTGAACAAAATGAACAGCTCCAATTATCTTTGCGGAACCCGAGATGGATGCAAAAGAGGTCTATGCGTGGCTGCTGTACACCACCTGCCGTACCCGTAGCTTTACTGTTACAAGTTAGCACCTACTGCATATTTGACTAGGATATGTGATATTACTGGTCTTGAAGCCATGGAATTTGGGATATTAATGGCCAAGTATATTAATAGGATTCAGGGAGCGTGCTGCACAGCTTCGTGCTGTGCAGCGTGCTGTGCGGCCTCCGGAGTCACTTTGCCGGCATCGGCCTGACGATCGGAGACGTCCACTGCGTAGAGCTCGTCGAGTACTTCAAGTGTACCAAAAATCAACCTGATCAAATATCGTTAAGTGCCTCATCGGAACACATTTAATTCCAAAAGAATGGATTCAGTGATTTTGATCTAGTGTTTCGTATCCATTAGGATTCATTTTTTTTCAAATTATATGTATTCCGATGAAGTAGTTAACGATATTTGATCGGGTTGATTTTTGGTATACTTGTAGTATTCGACGAGCTCTACGCAGTGGACGTCTCTGATCATCGGACCGATGCCGGAAAGACGGCTCCGGAGGCCGCACAGCACGCTGCACAGCACGTAGCTGTGCAGCACGCTCCCTAAATCCATATTAATAGTAGTAGTACATTACCACCTACCCTTTGACTCCATTGTTGACGCATCTTAACTAGCTAGGTGATCATGAAGATACTAGTACTTTTAGTACAGAGGGATATGCATGCTTATCAAATTGATTATGATCTGGCAAAACCTTGCTTCCAGGCGTCAGAACCCAATTTTTGAATTACTTGACTTGTAAGTGCACTTAATTCATTTTAAAAAAGCATAAAAAAATGTACGTACGTTTGGTTGCTATTTACACCCTATGTGTGGATAAATTTTTGACGTTGAATTTGTTGCACATAACCAACATCGATCTGCTTTGTGAAAGATTGCATCTGCACCCAATTTCGTATAATTTGAGAGGCATGGATGTAATATTTGTCAAGCTCTACAAGATTAATGGTTTGGTTTTAATCTTTGGATTGAAATGAAACCCATATGAAGGGCAAAACAGGACCTATTGTCATTGAGTCAAACTCTATTAATATGGATGAAAAATATGATTAATGCACATAAGTCCACAAAGCAACCGCTTTGTAATGAAAACCATTAATAATATTATAAATTCTAAATAGATATTTTTTTTGGAATTGTGCAGATGTTGATATTGACATTTAAATTTGGATGGAGATGGGTTAAGTTCCTTTTCATACATCTATCCTCTGCACCCTTAAGATTCCTTTATTTGGTCCTACTTTGAGTCCATAATAATGATCCCAACCGTTCATCTCGTAGATACAACAAAGGAAGACATCCACGCTGTTTGCACAAAAAACGTAATGTACCTTGCGGTCAGGGAACGTTGAGTTCAACTGATGAGGGTGTGTCAAGACCGTGCGTGGTCAAAGTCGTAGTATCTTGATCTTTCTTCTTCGTGCAAGTGATTGTTTCACAACCTTTTTGGGGAAGGCCATGAGAATTGGTTCGAATTTGCCTTACTTGTGAAGAAATTAGTATTTAGTGAATAACAAAATGAAATAAGAAACGAACGTAGCCACTTGTATTCCCGTGTATAAAGTGGAAGAATACATGAAAAGTAAAGAAAAGAAAAGATAGAGACTTAGTAATATTTCCATTACAAGTCTTTCATGAAAATGCAGAAAAAAGATAAATTGCTGGGAAGCAAAAAGATTGGTATTGAATGATGAGGCGAGCCTTAAGCCTGCCCTGTTTTCCCCTATTTATAACAGTAAAGACCCTGAAAAACAGCAAATAAGGCCTTGAAAGTGCTCCACGTGTCCTCTATAAAAAATTGCTCCCAACTTACTCAAAATAGCTAAAAATATGTACCGCCGTTAATATTGGTGGTAACTCCCCTGATTGATGCCACGCGACCCTTTGAATCGGTTAAAAAGTGACATAACTTCTATTTTTCAGGGCCTTCTCCACGTGGCAATAATTTCCTAGTAACCGTCATAGTGGAGGACTATTTCCTGAATATGCCCTTAAAAGTGTCAACACTCCCTTGAATTTAGGCTCTGAGAATGCAACACGTGTCTTATGTCTTCAAACCACTTCCTTTAAGCTCAAATTGATTGTAGATGTTGACTGAAAACCGAAACCCCTGGTGGTTGCCACGTGGCCCTTTGAATAGGTCAAAAGCTAGTAAAAATTCTATTTTTTAGGAACTATTCCCTGATTTTGCTCATCCCACTAACTATATTCAATTGAAACGTGCTTCATTAATTGTCATGTGACATTCATGACTGATCTTCACGTATTTGGCCCCATTCCACATTCCAAAATAAGTACTTAAAAAATAAGAACCTATTTTCAAGCTTAAAAATAATGGCTTTACGAAAATAAATTTTTAATATTTTTTTATTTCAATAAACCTATTATTTTTAAGCTTGAAAATTGCAAATAAGTATTTTTTTAAGGGGGTAAACCGGAATACCACCTTAGCCTTTTTGATGCTTAAAGTCGAGAGGAATAAAAGAATATTCTTTGAGAATCTGCTTGTAAATGCAATTAGACCATGAAAAATTTCAACTACTCCAAAAAGTAGGAGTTTGTTCCTGGATATTAGGATAGGGCAAATCTAGTGTACCCTTATCATTTTGGGATTGGTTCTTCAACCGTTAATCCTTTTGCATTTGGACTTGATCAACTTTGACTTTCTCGCTAACCAACCAAGCGGGTCCACTTGATTTTGACTCTTTATTGACTATGAGTTCGGGCCCACTTGCCATGTGACACTCAATCATTAACTCTTTCCAAAAGTGTCAAAAATAGCTGTAAACACACGCTAAAAATCCAATATCAATAATTGTGCGAACAATTTACGTTGTATTTTATGAAATAGACGGCAATTGCAAGTATAATTTTTAGGGAATGACTTCGGTGTCCCCGGTCATTTTGGGGACACCGTAACTTTTGGCACAACAAAATTATTATGAGTATAACCAAAACCCATCACAAGCATAACAGAACTATAGCAATGCATAACCAAAACCATAGCAAGACATAACTTATTTGTTATGCCTTGGTTGGGTTTAGTTACGCCTTGGTTGGTTTTTTGGATATTCCTTGGTTATGCCTTGTTTGGGTTCTGTTATGCTTGTAATTGATTTTAGTTATGCTCCTAATGGTAAAGTTATGCCAAAAATTACGGTGTCCTCAAAATGATCGGAGACACCATAGCATCATCCTAATTTTTAAACTTACATTAACTATTTCATGCGAAATGTTCATGTGCATATTCATTATCCAATCAAGCCGATTGTTGCATGGATGTTCTTCTCTGCAATAGTTACGAGATAACGGTTGAGATCATTGTTGAGAGTTCGAAGTGCAATCTAGAAAAAGTAGTCTTAAGAGCATCTCCAATCCAACACTCTCCAAATCTCTATTTGAGAGGATCAAATTAATCTATTTTATTTGAAAAGTAGATTTAGAGGATTGTACTATTTATCTCAATTCCAACCCAACACATATTTGGAGGAGATCCTCTATTTTTTCCTTCATCTTCTATATTTAAAGGATCAAAGTTCATCCTCCCAAATGGAGAAGAGTTTTAAAGGATGGGTTGGAGAATATTTTTTCTCCAAAATGAAGAAATAGAGTATGGGTTAAAGATGCTCTAAGGGTACTCAGGACAGAGGCATGAAGAGAAGCTCAACCCAATGGGACAATAGTTTATTACAAGTTTCCTCTACCCATTGGGAAGCATAGGGAAAATTAAAATTCCCCTGTATTGGTTCCCACTCGAAGTATTCAATTGAAGCATAGGGCTGTATATATCAATTATATTCTCCAATCGTGTCCATTTTACAAACAAATTCTGTAAGTGTTTGAGTTCCACCTACACTTCTGCAATGCGCATGGACCCCCAACACTCTATTTTTTTTTTTTTGTCAATCGGAAATTTAACCCCAACACTTCCGTATGTGCGCATGAGCAAAACAGGTGCAGAATTCGGTGTAAAGATACGACATTTGACAGCCATTGCCTATGAGGTAGGCCACAAAGAAGCCATTTTTAGGCAAGACAAGAAATAGATGGCAGGATTAGGCAAAAAAATGTGGGAGAGCTATACATCCGTCTCAATTAAACGGGTTCCTCCCTAGCTAGCTAGGTTGCCTCTGATGCTTCCTGTCGTAATCTCGGGAGGTGGGAGGTAGTGATCAAAAAGTTACTAGCCAGAGCCCTCTGAAAAATGGTGGGATCATGAATATTTCCCTCGTTAAAGTGGCTGCACCAACTCTGCAAGGGTTAACTTCACTGGCTAAGGAGGTTTGCTTCCATTTTGGAGGTATGAGTTCGATTCTTAAGAGATAGGCTAATCACTTAAGAGGTGAAAATCCATGTGGGTAGTCTTATGGGCACGTCCGGTAGTCCCCCTCCTAACTGTTTCTCATTGTTTTTCGTGGGTGTTGGTTCATCATGGTCAGCCCTAGGAGGTTAAAGTACACGTGGGTAGCCTTATGGTCTTATTCAATGGTCCCCCCTCCTAGCTGCTTCTCACTGTTTTCCGTGGGTGCTGGTTCATCATGACTGGCTCTAGGTGGATTAGTCACATCCCGTTTGGGTATGAGGATACTTCCTATGTTGTTTAAAAAAAGAAGTAGTTGCACTGATGTGGATTTCGGAATACCCAAAATATCCCGTTTACCAGTTGGAGGTGTTTTCCTCTTTACAACTTAGGCCTTGTTCTCATAAGTTTTTTATTTTATTTTGTCCTTATTTAATTTTTTTTTTTTGCATTTGTTAGTTTGGCACAAAAATTTTGTGAATTATTGATTCGTCTCAACGGGAGAAATCAAAAAATTAATAAAATTTTACTTTTACTCAAATATTTTTAAAAATATATATCCAAAATAAAGACAAAAAAAGCCCAGCTCTAACCAACCCCAACAAAAACCCAAAACAATTAATAAGTACTAGTATTTCTTTTCCAAAACCCAAAAATCCCCCAAAAAACAAAAAAAAAAACTCCTTCGAAACCCGTTCCCATAAGGGGAATAATTTAGGGCGGGGCTGGATAAATTGTCTTGATAGATATGGGTCTGTATGATGTGTATGACTTGCGAATCTATCTTAACAATTAACGGCTCGGATCTTAGCGAGTAATGGACGATTTAAATTTGTATGTGCTCAGATTCGATCTGAACCGTCCGTGCCGCAATGACTGGCTAGATCGGCCCAATTGGCAGGCACAAGAAACTGCTTGGCAGCATCCCGACTTGCCAGCTACCATGTCCGAATGTGTTTGCTGAGGAGTACTTGTAGTGATGATGAGGGGAAATTTTTCAGTATCGGGTGGATACCACGTGGTGCCCGGCATATTCGAGCTGTCCAATGCGATTTTGGACGGTTCAGATTTGGAGAGAGAAAAAAAAGAGAGAAAAAGGAGGGGTGAGAGGAGAGAGAAGATTTCAATCTGAACCGTACAAAAGTGTATTGGACAGCTCGGGAATACCGAATGGACACCACGTAAGATATACCAACCCGACACCCAAAAATTTCTCCGTAGTGATGGGCACCACTGTTCTGTGTGTAATCCAATTTCAAAAGGGTGCCCCAAGACGTTGACCTTGGCACCCAAATTCTTTGGGGTCAATCATCTTGTATTTCCGAGTCAATACAAAAGGGACTCGGGTCCAATCTCCCATCCAGTTCGGTTTTTCAGCTCATTTCGGGCTCACACCAATGGTCGGAATCCTTAATTTTTTATAGGGCTCATCAATTTTTTTGAGGATGAGAAAAATCAAGTTCAGTTGATATCGATCAATGATTATCGAATACCATTATTTTGAAACAAACGGGCTTGATTAGTGTGCATAATGCATTTGTTTCAAGATAAATGTGTTTTGATAAATGATTGATATGTATCAGCTGAACATGAATTTTCTCATGCTTAAAGAATTTAATGAGCTCCACAAATGAACAGTAGAACCGATCATTGTTGTGAGTCCGAATAGTCCAAAAAAACCGAAATAGATCGGACTGGTGGACTTGATGGTAGGAACACTAGATAGGACCTGAGTCCATACAAAGGGTAATTTTATAAACAACCGCAGCGTAATAATAACTTGTAAATGTTGAAAACTAATGAAATTTCTGCAACGAGTGTGGTTCTGTTAGTGCCACGATAAAGTTGGTTGGGTTTTAATAGCAAGAATAAGACCAGTTAGGACTAAGATAGGATCATAAATTTGACTACCCAAAAATGATGGAATCAATCATAAAGCTCGTGATATGACATGATCACAAGAATTATTCATGTATGCAAGTGTTTTAAGTTGGAACAACATTGTGTACTAGTGTTTTTTTTTCATTGACATAACAAAGAATTTCACAGATATACAAGAGGATAAGAATTATAGTGAGCATATCAATAAGGATATTGATGAGATATTGGACGTTGACTCTATGATTCATGATCCAGCTACGAATGGAGTGAAGTTTGATAGAGGCTTTTGAAATATCTTAGAAGTGGATTTTTTAAATCATAAGGATGTGGATGATCTTAACCCAACCAAAGTTAATTTTACTGAGGAGTCAGGGCATTAAGCTAATTGTGGATCTCAACCCATCTGACGAGGCAAAGGCTATGGGAAAAGGAAAATGAAAACAGAAGTCGATCAATGATATTGTGGGTATTCCATAATCCAAGAAGAGGGGCAGTAGAAAGAAGTAAAATTGCCTAGTGTTTAGATCTGCTGTTGCAGCTATTGCCCTATCCTCCTCTTCTGTTGGCTTTAACAGAATTAACCTCAATGAGTCTCAGCCGGTTTGGTCTTTAAATATGATGATGGATACCTCAGTTATTAGGGTGATGATGACAAAGTATTATAAACAGAGTAATGATTATGGAATCTGAAGATGAGAAAAGGGCAAAAGTTCAGGCTCTCCAGCATGATGGTTGATCCTTACGTGTTTCTTTCGGGGGGGTCTTGTGTGTTTCTCAAATAATATCGGCAGCTGCGAAATCTTATGGGTGACCATTTTTCAATGAGAATGTGACCCAATCATATGACTACTTGTGTCCAATGATGGACTTGTCTAATGGCTTGGATCATGAAGGTATATAGAGCCCATGGCTAAGAAACAGCATGAGACAGTCAAAAATTGGATTGCTAAGGGAGTCGTCCTAAACAGAAGCCGTGTTCTAGTCTTCTGGAAGCACCACTACGTTTAGTCTTCTAATAATTATGTGCCCTATTAATACCTCAGTCATGTGACTACTCACTATTAGTTGGACACACCACGTGGCTAGTGGCAGAGTCAAGATTTTCGATAAGCAAGGTCGAAAAATTTGAACTATGTATAATTCACTTTTTCTAGTTGCTAATTGAAAGAAGTTAATCAAAAAGTAGATTTATATTAATAAGAAAATGTAATTTCGATTTACAATTGACCTCGATGACTTTTCATACTTTGGAAATGATGGATGATATCCTCATTTATAATGGTTTCGAAAATATCTTTCTCTATATACACAACTAAACTATCAAGAAGAGAAATACCGTCAAGAAGAGAAATATGATGAAGAATCTCCAGAAAGGTAGAAGCCCCAAAAACCTACAGTAGTTTTTTTCTGAAGAACGAATGAAACTGACGTTTGGAGATTTTGTGGGTGGTGATTCTATTTTGACCCATCTTTTCTCTAAATACAAAACCCTTATGTGAGTTGGGGCCAAGTTGAGTGTAACCTTATTGAGTTCCCCTCCTTTCCCCTAATACACTGTAGAAGAGCAGTTTTAACATGCTACAAAGATTGAAATGGAAGAAGAAGGAAATTAAACTCGATGGACCATTGGGAATCTAACAAGAATCAACGACAAAACATAGCTATATATTGCTGATAGGGGCAGACACAAGGGGGTGCCGGCGGGTGCCCAGGCCCCGAACAACTCCAAAAACTACCACTAATTATACGAATTTTTAAGTTCTATATGTAAAAAAGTTATATACGATTGGCCCTTACAAGTCTCTTGAATCAAAAAAAAATAAAGTTTATAAAGTTCTCATATATGTGTGAAAAAGCCCACTAAAATTTTAAACTATTGCCCATTTTTGTTGTGGGTACAATATCAAATGACGGTTACGTATATGCACACACAATCTCGCCTCTTTCTCAGAACCAGTAAGTAGAAATACATTATGGACTATAACTTTTGTTGTCTATATAGAAAATTGGAAATACATGTGATTCGGATCTCTGCATGCTGAGTGCAACATCGCAACGACACGAGACTGGTAAGGTGTTTAAAATGGGTCTATACAAAACCAAAAAAATGAACTCTTCACAACTTAATCAGGAGTAAATAAAAGGTAACAAGATATGCAAACAACCTTTCATCCCAAATTCTGGGAACCATGTAGGAGATCGTCATTGATAAATGGAACTGTCAGGTGGTAGTACAACTTACGCGAACCGGCTTCCAAACGTTAGTTGCTGGAATCCGGTTGTTCATGGGGAATCAATCTCTTCTCATCATTCTCGTCGAAATCAAGGCTTTCGTCTCCTTCGTATTCCACTTCAATCCCACTTCTTTCGTTTTGCCCCAGCACATCGGATCCCAGAACATGAATCCGAGAGTATTCTTCTACGGAAGGCGAATCGTCCATCCGTTGCATCTCTGACTCTATTAAGGTCTGCATTCGTGCGCGATCCCTATCTCTTGGATACGTGCAGTGGAGGAGAGAGTAGATGAGGAAGCATATTGTGAAAGGAATCCCAATTGCTGCGTAAAGTGCCTTGGCTAATGATGCAGCATTCTTTCTGTCTGTTTCAATTTCTTCTGAGCTTGTTGATCCGTTTCGAATTGGTTTGTAACCAAAAACACGCTGAGCCAGTAGCCCAACAATTGGGGGAGCAAATGCAGCTAGAACGGTCTCAAAAGATCGGTCCAAAGCATAAATACTCGTTCGAGATTTCACGGGAACTATCTCTGCAAATATTGGACTGTACACATGTCATTAATGAAGAGTTTCATAATATAACATAGTAAATATATAGTTTATGCAGTGAAATCTGCAGAATGCTAATATCGTCTTGTAGATAAACATTCAAGGAAAAATGAAAGGTCAAAGATTGTCCATGTCCAGTCTAGGATATACCATAGTCCATAGCAATTGTTGCAAGCAGAGAAATCTGCAGTATGCAACTAACTCTGGCCCTTAATGTTGGTCCCTTTTCGCACAACATACTCACTTTTAATGCACGTCCCTTATAAAGTTAGATTTTTGATTTCCAAAATTGCCCCCTAAGTTTACACTTTTAAGATTACTTTTGTAATTTGTGGAGGTTAAGATTTGAAAATTTAGACACTTTTTTCTTCCGCCCATCAAAGCGAACTGTTACTGTGAGACATCCTAAAATGGGGTAGAGGACCAACATTAAGAGACAGAGGGAGTAGTATCATCTTGTAGACAGATATTATAAAGAAAAAATGTTTTCCATACAAATTAACACAACCATTTTTTCATGAAAACAACAAAATGCTGCTATGCTTCAACTTCAATTGCTTAGAAGATCAGAAGAAAACTGAAAATGGCATGAAGTTAACCAGGGCACAGACACCTTAACTTGTAAACAAACCGACTATTGTTATCCAAGCAGTGGCACAATATACCATTAGCTGTTATTTATCCAATTTGTAAAAGAGTACTCTATGTATTCAACGGTTATGTAATAGTTGGATCATGGGGTTTACACCATTCCCATTCCTGGTCCATGTATCACACTGATTAGCATACTTCAGGCACGGAATGATAGGCTATCCTGACAGACGGCCAGTACTCACGGCCTGCATATGTTTCAGCCATATGGTGCAAACACGTATACCTATATTTCCAATCTTGTTGGTTTTGTCACTTTCCCTTGACAGTCACGGCCTGCATATGTGTCCGTGTCACATGTCCGTATATGTGCTTCTTAGTAGGACAAAAGGAGTATGCCTAAAAGCTCATATTTCCATTTATTTGGTCCACAGAAACTAGGGAAGAATAACATGGAGTTTGAAGAGACATACTTGTTTGTGGCTGGAGCACACCACGTCATGACTAATCCCATACTAAACAAGACAAAACCGTGCATGAATGCTGTGGAAGGATCATAAGGCAATAGTAGCAGCAGCACTGCAGCTAAAGGGATAGCTGAACTGGAGCTTATTTGGGATAAAACTATCCTCCCAGAATTTGGATAGCGTTGCCCGAGGATATCCCCCATCTTCCCTCCAAAAATACTTCCAAACGAACCAGCAATAATAAAAAGGGTCCATAGAAATGCCACTTTCTTGTGGGAGAAGCCAATAAGCTCTAACCACATAGGGCAAAATGACAATGCATTCCAAGGAAAAGATCCCGCCACACCTTGTGCAACAATTATCTGGAAAGATGGTATTTTGATTACCGATTTTGCTTCTGTAATCAGGTATTTAACTTCTGTCCAGAAGGGTTGATGAGGAATTTGAGCTGTAGCTTCATCAAAGCGGGGATCATTTGCAAAGAGACGGACCAAAACACCAACAACAACACTAATCAACGCAACCAGATGGAAGGCTATCCTCCAACCTGCGATACCCATGAAAGATGTTGAGGCTAACAGCACCGAAAGAAGCCCACCGATGATGGACCCAATGTTTCCGGTTAATTGTAACCAACCGAAAGCTGTTCCACGGTTGGTCTCATCGGTGGAGTCTGCAACAAGGGACTGAACGGATGGTATGACTATGGCAAGTCCTATCCCATTCAAACCTCTTGAAACAGCCACCTGAATAACCATGTAAAACAACTAAGCGCCGCATGACACAAATATTGGGTTACAAAAAACAATAGCCAGCATGTCACATTGACAATTCTGGAGGTTGTCTGCCGAGTCAAATGCGTAACATACAATCATAATCTGTACACACTCAGTGAGGGGATTGCCTGTTGAGATGTGTACCCTATAAAATTGGACTTGCTCTAAATTTATGAAATTATGAGATATCTATGCAGATGGCCTAATGACAAGTTTGTGCAACATGGTTTTGCCAAGTTGAGATGTGTACCTTTATGTTTGTGTTATCCTGGCTCAAAACTATACTTGAAAATTTCAAGAGATATACATGTGTACAGGGGTGGAGCCAAGCTTCTCATCATTTGCGTAACGCAACAACATGCAGATGAACGCTTACAATAAAACCAAATCAAACTGGATTCTTCAATATTCCAAGATTATTGACCAATTAACAAATAATGCCTTGATTCGTAAGTGATACAAAAGATCGTGAGCAGGGGCGGACACAAGGGCTTGCCTGGGGGCCAAACGCAACTCCAAATTTTCACTAATTATACTCGTTTTTCAAGTTTGTTTGGAAAAGTTTTATGGAATTGGCTCCTCTAAGTCTCTTGGGTGGAAAAAATTTCTTAGAACTTCCAAACATGTTTGGGAACACCCCCGTAAAATTTGAAGTTATCAATCAATTTGTGCCAAGAGGCCTTTGGTCGAATAGCAATCAGGGATGCACTTAAGTGCAAGGAGAAAGGAAGTCAAGAATTCAACTCATCTTCAAATGTGTTAACCTAAATATTATAATGGTGAAAGTATACAATGCACATCCTTTAAAAGTGTGTACCATATGCATCTATTGTATAATTCATTCATTAAATTTTGGTGTGTTTCGTAACTTTGTTCTAAAATTCGTAACCTTTAAGCAATAGAATTTGTAACATTTTCACTATGATTTATATCATTTTGGTGCATCTCATAACTTTTATACTAAAAAATCATAATTATGCAGAAATAGAATTCGTAACATTTTCACTAGAATCATAACATTTTGGTACATCTCGTAACTTTTATACTAAAATCACAACTTTTTAGCAATACGATTCATGACATTTCCTCTGTGAATCATAACAACAATTCTGAGGGTGGTGCACACCCTTATTTTGGGACTTAGGGGGGCTGCTGTGCCTTGAGGGACAGCAGCCTGTTGTCCTAGGGCAAAACAATATCATCCCGAGCCTGGAAACTTGATCCGAAACGTTCACTTAAAAGATCTCATCACATACTATGGCCTTACAAAAAATCAAGTCGATCAAACATCGATAACCTTGTGAACAAATCACTTTTTTGACTGAATTTTTGGCTAAATATTTTAGACATTGCTAACGGCACTTAAAACAGATGATTCCTTCACTAAGTTATCGATGTTCGATTGACTTGATTTTTAACAAGGCCATAGTAAGCACTGAGATCTTTCAAGTGAACGTTTCGGATCAAGTTTCCGGGCTTGGGACGATATTGTTTTTCTCCGGGACAGCAGGCTGCTGTCCCTCAACGCACAGCAGCCCCCCCAACTCCCTTATTTTGGGTGTGTATGGTAGCCCGTTGTAATGATACTGGCATTTTGGGTGTGTAAACCACCGTTTGGCTGTGAACGGTATGCACCTGCTTGAATCACTTTGAATTAATAACATTTCGTATAAAAATTTCTAAACATTTATAAATAAGATTCATAACATTTGTATATTCATATGCACAAAAAAAGTCATACATTTTTAAAAAAAATCATAACAACAGCTCATAAAATGTGGAGTATATCTTACTAATTCAAAATAAATGTTCTAAATTTATGTCCCAAGTGTTATGAATTCTAATCTCCAAGCTATGAATTCAAGTCGATTTAGATGAATGATGCATATCATACATACCCACCTAAATAAGGGCCCGTATTGTATTCCCATAAAACCTGAAAGGTCAACTAAAAAACGAATTCATGTAGCCGATTCTAGGATCAGTTTTTTTTTTTGGATCGGCTAGGGTCAATTTTATTTGGTTCGATTATAGTTATATGTATACACTTATGTAATTTAGAGAGAGAGAGAGAGAGAGAATATGACGAAGGTGGTGTACCTCAACGTAAGTGGAGGAAATGGCGACGAGAAAAGTGGCGGCGGCCCAGAGGAAGGCCCCGAGGGCGACGACGTGGGCGCGGTTGTGGCGGGTGGCTAGATAGGCGGCGAGAGGGTAACAGGAGGTCTGGACAATGGATCTGAAGAGAGTAAGGGAGCCCAGCCCAGTTGGGTCCGTGTGGAGTGCGGCCCCCACCTCCTTGTACACTCCGGGCAGAAGTGACTCGTCGGCTCTCTCCATTATTCCGGCCAGATTCACCAGTATCAGCGTCAACGTCTCCGATTTCTTTATCCCCATTTTCATTCTTTTGGCTTCTCTGTCCTATTTTTTTCACCCCTGCTCTGCTCTCCCTTTTCTATGGAGAGAGAGAAAGAGAGAGAGAGGGTTGACTTGACTGGGGGCGGGAAGATCTGTATCTTAGTACTATCTTTTGTCCGAACGAGGGAAAATTATGGTGTGCCACTGCCATACCGAAAGGTAATGTCGCAGCCTGCAAAGCGGTGTTAAGCGGCCGATTTGATCGTTTATCTCATCATGGACGACTTAGATTGAAACTAAGTACAGATAAATCTGAGCCGTTGATTCTTTGGCAAAGCATTGAGCCGTCGATTGTAGAGATGATCGGTCGAATCGGCCACCCTACACTTACTTTCCAGGGGTGCTTGACAGCCCTTCCGTTTCCAGCAACTATAACCTTGTCACGTGGCATCGTAACATCTTAGCGGTAGTTATTTTTCCTGAACATTCAAGGGGCGTTACTGGCAAGCTAAAAATTGACAAAAAATTAACTTAAACTTTTAACAAAAAAATTTAGTTTAGCATGAATAACTTTGCAAAAGCTATTAAGTTGCAGTGAAAATGGGGTCTCACCATAGTGCTGCGAGTAGGGGTGATATCGGTCCGATTTCGACCGGTTTGAACGTATTTTTCGATCGAAACTGATTATTAAATTTGAGATTTTTAGAAACCGGAACCAGTTGAGATAAATCGGTCCAGTTTCGGTCCGGTTTATCCTGTTTTCATTCAAAGGCCATATTTTTGGTCCAATACATCAAAAAATTCACAATTCAACCTACAAAATATCAACCAAAAATCTATAATTTAACCCTTTTTTTTTGCCCAACAAAAAATGATCAATTTTGAGCCTAATACATAAAAAAAAAAAAAAAAACCCATAAAAACATACAAGTGCACGGACACATTACCACTGTCATTACAGACCTTATTGAGAATTAAACTGTGTTAGATTCACTATAAATGTTTGATTTGATTTAATCATTTTTCTAAAGGGGTGAAATCTACAAAAATAAAAAATCCTGGACAAAAAATACTACAATGAATTCACTGAGAAAAGAAGAAAAAAAAAAGTTCGAAAAAAGATGCAGTGTCTTTTTATTCATCTTATTTGGAGTTTTTCATTTGTTTATCGGTGATACCAACTCATTTTACTAAAGATTGAAAAGATCGGGAATAATGTAGTACTGTAGTAATTATTCTCAAGAATCACTGATTTATAAGACTGTGTGATGGGGATGTTCTCAAGCGTCAGATCCGATCGCCCGTGTCTTTTGAGAATCAAGGGTTCGAATCTTAATCAAACAATAGACGATTTTAATTTGTATACATTCAGATTCAATTCGAACCGTCCATGTCGAGATGAACAGTCGGATTGACTGCTTGACAGAAACGATATCAGTGCATCGATTAATTGATAAATACTCACAAAGGAGTGGATATGGGTCTGGCTAATGTAATGTGACGGTGATGTAGTAGGATTTTGGGAGATTGCCACGTGTACGGTGGGCTTAGGTTTCGGATTCTGGAACAGGGTAGTAACGGTGGGCGCAGGAGTTGGAGATGATTGGCTTCTAAATTGCGAGTATGGAGTAATTTTAGTTCTTGCTTTAAATGGAAGTAAAGCGGAAAGTGAGTGAGATGCCATTTTTAGGCCAATCAAGACCGTTGCAAAAGTTTTGGAAACCTTTGTATAGGAATTTGGGACCCGAAACTGTTGTAGTGTAGGCCGCACTATGCTTGTAGTGTAGCTGATTCGGCTATTCATTTCGGCAATGGACGGTTCGAATTTTCATTCGAATAATGAACGGTTATAATTTGTAGGAGTTCGGATTAAATTCAAGTCGTTCGCACTAACATGAACGGTCGAATCGGCCGCACTACACGGTGTAGTGCGTGTGGCGGGTGCACTACAGCCCCTCCCATTCCAGGAATTTAAGCACGTGCTGTGCAATAGGCCTGTGCAAAATCTCCGACTACCCGACCCGACTCGAAGGGTCTCAGGCGGCTCTGAACAGGTGCTTTGGTTGGGTACGGGTTGGGTTCTATAAAAAAAATACGAGTTTCGGTTTGGACTTCGGGTTGGTGTGTCCCTTACCCGTGGGGTCTGACCCACTCAAAGGATAAAACCGACCCGACCCGAGGTAAAAAGTCGGGCTCGCCGACAGGTCTATACCATCGGTTGGTTCGGTTGTGCAGCATCACTGCCGCTAATGTATTTGCCTAATCCGTATTTGAGCTCCATTAAATCCGACGGTGTGATTCTGAACCGCTCGTAACTTTTAATCTCCACTTAGCAGTTACATTATCTACGCACAATATGATCGAGGTGGTAAACATCATCGGATCGAGACCTGTTAATGAATGTTACGAAAATGGGCGAGGATCGATCACTCGTTATGAGAACTTTAAGTTATCAAAAAAACAGTGTCCTCAAGCAATCAATCGTTATAAGGTTGAACAAGTTAAATTCCATATATGCAACATGAAATAATTTTTATTTTGGAAATTGATATTTACGTTCCTTTTTTTTTTGTTATCCACATTCTTCTTCTTCTTCTTCTTCTTCTTTTTTTTGTGTTTTAACAAAAAATAAAAAATACATATATTTTCAGCACTAAAAAACAAAAAAAAAAATGATGTGAATTACAAAAAAGAAAATGTGAATATTTATTCCCGTTTTTTTTTTTTCCTTCTATTCTTTGCTTCACAAGTGTGAAACATAAAAGCAAACTTGCAATAACTGCTGAAATTAACTAAATTAATTCCAATTATCAATAGGATTAGAGATCAAGAATAAGTTACATAGTTAAGCTATTACAGCCTACTGAGTTGTCAATAAGGCAAAAAAATACAAGAAAACACAGTTTCTGATACACTTTTAACACTTTTCAAGACGCTTTAACACGTAAAAAATTATATATATTTTTTGGTTATTTTCATGTCTTATTGACAACCAATTAGGCTGTTTTTAGCATTTTCCTAAGTCATATTACCTATAAACTACTTCTACGATTATGGTAATTCCACTCCTACCTACTACTATGATTACAAAGCCAATAAGCCCAACTTTAACTAGCCGAAGAAACAGAGAGAGAATCGAGAGGATGGGTGTGGAAAACTTTGAAGAAACGGAGAGAGAGAGAGGGGGAAAGAGGCAAAAAAGTAAAAATGGGGTGGCGGCGACTTGAATGAGGAATAGAAATTATAAGGAAAGTGTTTACTTATGACATGTCTAATATATGGAGCGGATAGGAGCCATTTTCTACCATTAAATCAGTGGGAAAATGACGGCTTATGACATGTTTTAATAATTAATACTTGCCAAGAACATGCTGATGAGAACATTTGTTAATGTTGAAAATGTCATTAACGAGTATTAATTATCAAAATACATCATTGGCCGTTATTTTCCCAGTTTATTTGACCCATCAAGTCGATTCTATGTTATTGAGACACTGAAAGCACCAAGTATGTTGGCCTGATAAGGTTGGGCCAATATATTGCAAACTGGGCTGTCAGTTGCACTAATACGTGGATGGACTTGTGGACCCATACTTCTCCTGACTCATCAAAACAAAATAGAAACCCCCAAAAAAATTAGCTCTCTGGAAAACATGTTTCCACATGATTATACAAACGTAACAAACCATCATGAAAGGAACAGGAAGTAGAGAACAAATAGAAACCCAAAAAAAAAAAAGCCAAGCCAAGCCACAAGTGATGTTGAAAATGTGAACCAATCACTTGCGAGGGTTGATTGTGAAGTAGGTCTGAAAAAAACTCATGATAATAAGAGCAGACGCAGCAAAGAAAGCGATGAATGCCCACGGATTGTTGAAATAGTTATGAACCAATTCGGCAATCCAGGTCTTCGCCTTATTGTCATAGTGATTTTGAATGCTCTGCTTCACCTTCGCATATATTGTGAAGTCCTCGTGAACGATTGTGGGGATGCTGTTGATCATGTGGACCACTTCTTCATCACTTGAGCAGGGGCTGAGTAGTATATTATTTGCGCGCAACTCTTTCACATCTTCCGCACTATTAATAAGAGATTTCAGGAAATTTATGTAAGCCATTGTGGGTTGGTTGGTAGGATTGTTTGGTGTCAACTCGTACGCAATCTGGTTTGAATTATGTATAATGAAATGGGGATTCAACATAAGAGGAGGAATTTCGAGCACTGCGAAGAAGAAGAAGGACGATCTGAACTTAATATCCCTTTGGTTATCGGTACTGCCACGCCTAGCCTGGATTCCCTTAGTTTTGAGCTCACTAATAGATCGGAAGGCATAAAATAAGTCCCAGAAACGACCCTCATCTGAGGTTTCAGGAACATGAATGGATTGGCACAATTTGTTTCGCTGAAACCAAACGTATTCAGGGTAATGAAGCAGTTGCTTTCTATCGATTCCTTTTCTGTCTAAAAAGTCTCTGAATTTCCTTTTGAGTTCATTCTTATCTTGTTGATTTGACACGCCAAACTCCCAATTAATCTCCCAGACTTCGTCCAAAAGTTCGGCGAAATTGTTGTCTTTGGACATTAAGCTCATCAACAACTCGAGAACTTGAAATGGAAGTTGATTCTCAATCAATTCGAATATATCAGCTCCCAGAAAGAATAAAGCATGATTGCCCAAGCATTTGTGTAGTTCCTTTCTAATTGTTTCAACGCTGTAACTTGAAGTATTGCTCTCTAAATAAGCTAACACAAATAAACCATCGAGGAGCATAATCTCAGCAAATTCCTCATCAGAATATTTCTCTGTTGATCCTTCAAGGTAGTAGCTTCTAGCAACGTCAACTATCTCGCGAATATTCCTACGAAATTCATTCATTTCCCTTCCGCTACGCCTAATATACAATTGCACTACAATAGGCTTGATCCTCTCTGCAATCTGGAGCTCTTCCTTTCCATGATGGTATGGACCGATTGAAACCACCTTAGGATCAAAGTATCCCTTAGTCTTTTCATCTTGTCGCATTGTCAATGGAACTTTTTCTATTCGACGTTCAGATAGCTTAGTTCTTTCAGGTTCCATGCTACCATCAGTCACAACTTCCAACGCATGGTCCGTGGTAATTGCAGCAGGTGCATGGCTGCTGCTGCTTCCTTCATCAGCTCCTCTAGTTGATCCATGTTCAAAGTTGTACATTTGAATGAACTCCTTTCACCTGCTGTTGCTTTTGCATGTTAAAATATTTATCTATCTACGAAAACACGATCGCTGGTTGTCATTTGCAAGAAAAGAAGCCAACAAACCATTTAGATGGAAAACATCAAGTATGTAATAAAAATTTAAGTTACCACTACAATTATTCCTAGGTTCTTTGGCCCAATGGAAATGTTGATTGTTCCATGGAACTTGCGCAGGTTCGAGTCACGACGTATGGCAGTCCTCTTTTTCCTTTTTTATCAGCCCAAGGGAGAGAGATCGAGAGCCCCTTCTTCTTCTTTTTCTCAGTTTTTTTGGTCAAACCGAAATTAGAGCCCCTTCTTATTTGTCTCTCCATAGAACATCCCCTTATTTATTTATTTATTTGCTCAAGCTTCCTACTATTACTTCTTTTTGTTTTATTTTTTCATATGACTTCTACCATTAAAAGTTAAAGGGTTTATTTGGTAAATAAAATTTGTTGTAATATACTTTGTTTTGGTCAAACTATTTTACTTTCATATTCCTTTTGTTATAATAATTGATATAGATGATATAGACGTTAAAAAGTCTATATTGGTAAATATCAGTACTCGCTTAATTTTAACCTTATATAGTAGGTTTTTTTTTTGCTAAAAAGAATTTGTAAAAACAGTTACTTCAGTGGAGAGTAGTTTTTCTTAGTTGAAGTCACATAAAAATTTATCTTTGGATTACATGTCACAGAGAGATTAAATGGATTGACTATGATCTCAATTAAAAATTAGTACTTGGATAAGCTAAAGGTAATATAACTTAATTGAAGATTTTACTTCAAGAAATGCAAGGAGAATTTTTTTAATAGGATTATGGTAACTGTGAAGTAATATAACGGAGTTACATTTTGTTTTTATTTTTTTTTACGTAATTTAAGTTAAAGCTCAATGTAACATTGAGTTTTTCTACTTGTATGTCATTTTATTTTTTATGACTTAATAGTATGTGGACAATCAAACTTTGGGTCGGGTTTCGACAACCCAAATATCACAGCCAATCCTGAGTGGAGATGTAACAGATTAGCACAGTCTGAAGATGAATAAAAGCGCGCGCTCTCTCTCTCTCTCCGAGAGGCAACCCACAAACAGCATTTTACCTAATCTTAGTAGATGCAGAATTTGTAAGCCTAAACATTGTTAAGATGGAGCTGAAAGACTTGGAGCATGGGCATTACCTGATTTCAGCTGTCTTGGTCTTGAGTAATTTGAGATCTGTTCTTGAATTTGGGTGAGAGTTTCTCCTCCTCTGCTCTGGGAACTCAGCTCAGGTGCTAGTCTTCCCCAAGTCCTCTCTCTCTCTCATCAATGTCTGAAAAGGTAATCTGTGGGACCATTGTCCTACCATACTCCCTTCGTTTCATTTTGAGAGTTCCGTAAAATAATTGTTGTGGTTGAAGAAATTCTTGCAAAAGGTGGGTTTAAATCAAGAGAGGTATGTACTCTTTTGTGATAGCCAAAGTGTAACGCATTTGAGCAAGAATTTTACTTTTCATTCTAGATCATAGATATCATTGGATACGGAATACGCTTGACATGAAGTTGTTACAACTCGAGAAGATCCACACGGATGATAATCCTTTGGATATGAAAGATCCATACGCATGAAGCATGAAAAATTTTGAATTTTGTCGGGTTTGATCGATCTATCCACATAAGTCGGAAAGGGGGAGAATGTTGGATTCCCTCCTTATGTTAATTTTTGTGTAGGCCCAATATTTTGTTAGCCTAATAATAATTTGTTTGGCCTAAAAGATTTATTTTTTGGTAGGCTAGTTTGTGGTGGAATGTTCTACACATCCTTGGCACATGTTTTGTTAGCTTCTCTTGGAATAGCAAAAACGTCTTCGTATCTTTGGGGAAAAAAGATCAGAACTTAGAAAAAGGAAAAACTATAAGTGCCATTTTGTTCTCCTAATCTCGTCAGCATATTCGAGCATTTTGGGACAGATTTCGCTCCTGTTTTTGGGGTTCATCCATTTTTGGTAAGGTCTTTTCTGTTTTGTATTGGCAATTATTGGATACACCTTAGGGTGCTTGTGAGATTATTGAATCTCTTGTAAATCAATTTGTAAAACGTTTGCTGATAGTGGAATCAGAGTACGGTCGATGTGCCTCACATTTGGGGAAACCACTTAAAAAATCCCTTGTCTCGTTTGGTTTGTGATTTGCGCATTTCGGATTCTGATTCGCTGCATTATTTACTTCCTTGGTGATTTACTTGTGGGAATTCCGCATATTTTCTCCGAAATGTCAGCACCGGTACTAGGGTAAAACTTATGCTACTAGTATTTAACTTCTTGGTCTCGAAACGAGTCAAGTTATTACACCTAAATTACTACTCCAATAATAAGAAAATAAAAATAGGAAGTAATTACCTCACAGAGAGAGACTTTGTCGTCGAATGAAGAAAGGAAACAATGTGAGTCAACTCACTCCTCCTCTGCCGCCGTTCGTTCGTTCTTTATTTCTTCTGCTTTCTATTCCACCAAAATTTCGTCTTAATCAAAACATCCCTCCTCTCATAGTACCAGTTGGAGTAATGGGTTTTCTTTCTTTTTATAGAAGTAGTAAAAGCTAGCACACCCCGTGGGGACAGTCTGCATTACTAATGGGGCATCTTTCTTTCCAGAAATCAAAAGCGCACCTCGTGGGGACCGGACCAGTCCTAAATTAGGGGGGCATCTTTCGTTTCAGAAAAATCAAAGCACACCTGATAATCCCCTTTACCACATAGGATCCCAAAACATGAAGTTCTACGGAAGGCGAATCCTCCATCCGTTGCATCTCTGACTATTAAAGTATGCATTCAACCTCTTGGATACGTGTAGTAGAAGAAAGAGTAAATGAGGTAGCATATCATGAAAGGAATCCCCGTTGCTGAGTAAAGTGCCTTGGCTAATGATGCAGCATTCTCTCTATCTGTTTCAATTTCTTCTGAGCCTGTTGATCCTTTTAGAATTGGTTTGGAACCAAAAACGCGCTGAGCCAGTATCCCAACAATTGGGGGAGCAAATGAAGCTAGTATGGTCTCAAAAGATCGGTCCAAAGCATAAATACGAGTTCCAGATCTCACGGGAACTATCTCTGCAAATATTGGACTGTACACAAGTCAATAAATGGATGGTTTCTTTAAAGGTACTAACATTTGTAATATAACATAGCAAATAAGTTTATGTCGCGAAATCTGCAGTATGCTAATATCATCTTGTACGTAAATATTATCATGGAAACATGAATGGTAGTAATAGATTGTCCAAGCCGACTCTAGGATATACCAAAGCAAATGTTGCATGCAGTGAAATCGGTAGTATGCCACCACCTCCAGCCCTTAACGTTGGTCCCTTTTTGTAAAATGTAACATGTAATGCATATTCACTTGAACGTCGGATTTGATTTCCAGTCGCCCCATACTGTTGCTAGCTGTATGAAAACAATGAAATGCTGCTATACTTCAGCTTCATTTGCTTAGAAGGTCATAAGAGAACTGAAAATGGCACAAAGTTAACCAGCGGCACAGACACTTTGACTTCAAACCGAACAAACATTTTTCCGAGCAGTGGGCACGATAGATTCCAACCATGGTACTCGACCGTAAGAAAATAAACTTGGATATTAACCAAACGAGATAACTGAAATAGCAAACCATTTACTTCCAAAAAATGAAACTATTGATTTCCAAAATTGCCCCCCGAAATTTTCACATTCAAAATTACTTTTAAATTTTTAATATTTTATGAGGTTAGATTTGAAAAGCCAAACAGGTTTGTCAACTTTCCAAAGAGAACGGATATTGTGGGACATCCTAAAATTGAATAGAGGACTATCATGAAGGGAGAGAGAGAGAGAGAGAGAGAGAGAGAGAGTAGTATATCATCTTGTAGACAAATATTATCAACGAAAATGTTCTCCACAAAAATTAACACCGTCATATTGTTTTTGTATGAAAAACAATGAAATGCTGCTATGCTTCAGCTTCATTTGCTCAGAAGATCAGAAGACGACTGAAAATGGCAAGAAGTTAACCAGGGCACAGACACTTCAACTTCAAACCAAACAAACTTTTTTCAAGCAGGGGCACAATAGATTCCACCCATGGTACTAGACCATAGAAAACAGAACCTTGGATATAAACAAACGAGATAAGGGAAACAGCAACCCTTTTACTTCCAAACAATGAACTACTGTTCCAAAAGGTTGTCTTATTTCCTCAGTTTCTTTTTTCTTTCTTTTCCAAGAACAACAAAAAAATGGTTTAAATTTCATCTGGAAATGCCTACCCAAGTGGAAAAGGGGAAATAATCTCTAAGAAGTACGTAACAAGTTGAGTCCTTTGTATACCAATATTGCTATTGGTACCGACTTATCATATATGTAAAAGAGTATCGGTCTCAGAATTTGGAGTATCACGTATTCAAAAGGTATGTCACCTAATAGTTTGGCTTATACTTCTTACGACATTCCCATTCTTGTTCCATGTATCATATTGATTCACATTCTAGGTAGCATACTTCAGGCAGGGAGTAATCTGATATCATGGCAGGCTGCCTGCTACATATATGCCAGCCACATGGTTCAAAGTTGGATTCTTTCTTTCGAATCTTGTTAGTTTTTTACTTTTCCTCAACAAATCCAAGGAGATTTTCCATTTATAAAGTCTGTGTCGAAAGAAAGTAGAGGGTAGTCCTCGAGTTGAACCCCCAATTTTTTCATTCAATTTTGGAGTAAATGCAGGGCCTAGACTCTCCTTATTAGCGCTTCTAAGAAAAATAAACACCTTTGACGATGACAGGTATTCAAGTATCAACTTAATGAAAATCATTTGGCCAGATATTTCCTTAGATTAGCAATCTTGTATCTACTAAAGTGTTGAAATTTTAAGAGAGAATGAGGTGCAAAAGACAAATAAAGAGATCGCCCTAGTTCTTTCCAAAAAATTGCGATGTTTCGTCATCATCTTTCCCACAAATCCACGTCAACAATTTCATATGGATGTTCCTTTGAGTCGGAAGGTAAAACAGCTGATCCATAACAATCAATTGTAATTGTGCCAACATATTGATACTCCCTCCCTCCCATATTGTCGGTCCATAATTTAAATATCAACCTTTTAATGGGATATATAATGTATACATTAGAATACGAACTTAGAGGTATTATTTTCAACGCTAACCCACCCTTTGTTTCCCACTTCTGAATATCTCTATAGGAAGTAAGGGTTAATTTAGGAAAGTTACAAACTCTACGCTTTGAAAATTTTCAAAATGGACATTCATTTTGTGACCTCACAAAATGAAAATAAGAGAACAAGAAAATATGGGATTGAAGGAGTATTTTAGGATGCTCATATTCCATTTATTTGGTCCACAAGAAGTACAAGAAGAATATAATGGAGTTTGAAGACACATACTTGTTTGTAGCAGCAGCATTCCATGTGGTGACTAATCCCATAGTTAACAAGACAAACCCATGCATGAATGCTGTGGAAGGATCATCAGGCAATACTAGCAGCAGTATTGCAGCTAAAGGGATAGTCAAACCGGAGCTTATCTGGGATAAAATTATCCTCCCAGAATTTGGATAGCGTTGCCCGAGGATATCCCCCATCTTTCCTCCAAAAAGACCACCGAGTGAAACAGCAATACTAGAGAGGGTCTTAGAAATGCCAATTTCTTGTGGGAGAAACCAATAAGCTCTAACCACATAGGGGCAAATGACAATGCATTCCAAGGAAAAGATCCAGCGACACCTTGGGCCACAATTATCTGGAAAGATGGTATTTTGATCACTGATTTTGCTGCACTGATCATGTCTTTAACTTCTGTAAAGACTTATTTATGTGGAATTTGAGCTTTAGCTTCACCGTCATCAAAGCGGGGATCATTTGCAAAGAGAAGGACCAAAACACCAACAATAACACTAACAAAGGCAACCAAATGGAAGTCTATCCTCCAACCAGGGATACCCATGAATGATGTTGAGGCTAGCAGTACTGAAAAAAGCCCACCAATGATTTATCCCATACTGCCGGTTACCTATAGCCACCCGAAAGTTGTTCCACGGTTGGTCTCATCAGTCAAGTCCGCAACAAGAGACTGAATAGATGGTATAACAATGGCAAGTCCTATCCCATTCAAACCTCTTGACACAGCCACCTGAATAACCATTTAAAACAACTAAGCACCAGATGATGCAACTATTGGATGATGAAAAATAATAGCATGTCACATTCACAATTCAAGTGGTTCCCATTCAAACCTCTTGAAACTGCCACCTGAATAACCATTTAAAACAACTAAGCACCAGATGATGCAACTATTGGATGACGAAAAACAATAGCATGTCACATTCACAATTCAAGTGGTTGCAACTTTATGAAGGTCCTTGGGGCAACTTTTGATGTCTGCCAAGTCGAATGCATAACATACAATCAAAATCTATACACAATCTTGAGAAATAGGGCAAGTCAACATGACTGAGGGGAGTGCCTGTTGACATGCGTACCCTGTGCAATTGGACTTGCTCTAAACTTATGAAATCATGCATTATCTATCCAGATGGCGTTATGACATGTTTGTGCAACATGATTTTGCCAAGTTGAGATGTGTACCTTATGGAAGGTTATGTTTTTAATATCTCGGCTGAAAATTGTAGTTGAAAAGTTCAAGAGACCTACATGTGTACAGGGGCGAAGCCAAGCTTCTCACCAGTCACCATAGGGAGAGGATTAGATTTGGGGGCATTAGAATTGCGTATGTGAATGTATGTTATATTTATTTGCCATATCATTTCCTTAACACATCACTATGCAGATGAATGCCTAAAATGAAACCAAATGAAACTAGATTACATTCTAGCTTGTTTACCATTAACAAAGAATGTCTTGACTCATAGCGAAGCAAAAGAATAGTGCGCACAGGCAAACACACGGGGTGCCCTAGCCTGTGCGCAACACCAAATAATTTCACTAATTATACTAGTTTTTAAAGTTTATTTGGAAAAGTTCTATGGGATTGACTCCTACAAGTCCCTTGGCTGGGAAAATTAAAGTTTCATAAAAATTACGATAGATGTATGGACCCGCTCCGCCCCACGCGCCCAATAGAAGGTATGAATCATTTTAGGTCGCATGTATATAAAACTAAATGGCGGCTATGTATGTGCACAGTGCACACAACCTCATCTCTTCCTCAATCCTAGCAAATAGCAATTTATTCTCATTCTTGCACATCCCATTGGATCAACATCGAAAACCATATACATTCCGAATTCAAAATGTTCATTTTTTCCCATATGGATGTGATCCGGTTAGATAGCTAATGTTGATTGATTAGAAAATGACGAGTGATTCGATTATCAAAATATCGACTTCGTGATAGGCCGCATGGGCCCAACAGTTTGGTGAAGTCCAATATATGGAGCAGATAGGAGCCATTTAGTCAATTCTTGTTAGGGAAAATGGCGAGTCAGAATGTATTTTGATAATTAATATCCGCTAAGAACAAGCTAAGAACATTTGTTAATACTGAAAATGTCTTTAACGGGTATTAATTATCAAAACACGTCCTTAGCCGTCATTTTGATAATTACGGCTAAGGACGTGTTTTGATAATTAATACCCGTTAAGGACATTTTCAGCATTAACAAATGTTCTTAGCTTATCTTTGGCGGATATTAATTATCAAAACACATTCTGGGTCATCATTTTCCCATACAAAATAGTACAAGGGCTCGTTTCTTAGGGGCATAAGGAAGGGAGTGGGAGAAGGAAAGGAATGGAAGAAGGAAGAAAGTGTTTGTTAATGTGAAAAGCGAGGGGGAAGAGTGTTTCCCCCTCCAACGGCCCATTTGTTGGCTGGATTAGTTTAAGAAGGATATAGTAGGAGAGAGATATGGTATTAGGGGAGATTTAGTAGAAGGGGGATAAATGATAGTAGATAGTTTGTGTGAGTGATATAGTAGAAAGGAGATATGTATATGCTTGGTTTGTCAGAGAAGGATAGAAAAATGGAGCAAATTGGTCAATTAATTTGCACCATTTTGTCATTAGCTACCGCTACATGTTAGAAATTCTATCTACGAAAGCACGATGTGTGCATGAAAATGTCATTAGCAATCGCACCACATGTTAAAAGAATGCTTGCACCTAGTATTTCAAGTGAAACTAGTAAGAAAATGGTTGTTTCTATTCTGTGCACCAAACCATAAATGTATACCATGATTACAATAAGTACTTTCTTTAAGGCAAAGCAATCTCTTATAACATAAATGTTGGTGATTAAGAAGACATGCACACATTATCTCTCTGGAAAACAGGTTTGCACATGATTATACAAACCATCATAAAAGGAAGAGGAAGTAGAGAACAAATACAAACCCAAAAAAAAAAAAGCCACAAGTGATGTTGAAAATGTGAACCAATCACTTGCGAGGGTTGATTGTGAAGTAGGTCTGAAGAAAACTCATGATAATAAGAGCAGATGGGACAAAGAAAGCGATGAATGCCCAGGAACTGTTGAAATAGTTATGAACCAATTCGGCAATCTAGGTCTTCGCTTTGTTGTCATAGTGATTTTGAATGCTCTGCTTCACCTTCGCATATATTGTGAAGTCATTCATAACGATTGTGGGGATGCTATTGATCATGTCGACCACTTCTTCATCACTTGTGCAGGGGCTGAGTAGTATATTATTTGTGCGCAACCCTATCACATCTTCCGCGCTATTAATAAGAAATTTCAGGAAATTTATGTAAGCCATTGTGGGTTGGTTGGTAGGATTGTTTGGTGTCAACTCATACGCAATCTGGTTTGAATTATGTATATTGAAATGGGGATTCAACATAAGAGGAGGAATTTCGAGCACTGTAAAGAAGAAGGAAGATCTGAACTTAATATACTGCCACGCCTAGCCTGGATTCCCTTAGCTTTGAGCTCAATAATAGATCGGAAGGAGTAAAATAAGTCCCAGAAACAACCCTCGTCTGAGGTTTCAGAAACATGAATCGATTGGCAGAATTTGTTTCGCTGAAACCAAACATATTCAGGGTAATGAAGCAGTTGCTTTCTATCAATTCCTTTTTTGTCCAAAAGTCTCTGAATTTCTTTTTGAGTTCATTCTTATCTTGTTGATTTGGCATGTCATCAAACTCCTCATTCTCCCAGATTTCGTCCAAAAGCAACTCGAGAACTTGAAATGGGAGTTGATTCTCAAGCAATTCGAGTATATCAGCTTCCAGAAAGAATAAAGCATGATCGCCCAAGAGTTTGCATAGTTCCTTTTTAATTGTTTCATCCTTGAAACTTGGATTACAGCTCTCAAAAATAGCTAAAACAAACAAACCGTCAAGGAGCATAATCTCTACAAATTCCTCGTCTGAATATTTCTCTGTTGGTGGGGTCCATACATATTGGAGATTTAGTGTGTGTGGGTCTCAATGTGAATGGAAGTGAATTTGTGTAAGTGTTTGTGATTATCGAATGATTGGGCCCACGAAAGTGGTGGGACAGCTGATGTAGGATTTGGGAGATTGCCACGTGTACAGTGGGATTATGTTTCGGATTCGGGAACAGGGTAGTAACGGTGGGAGGGAGTTGGAGATGATTGCTTCTAAATTGCAAGTGGGAGGCTGATCAAAATAAATTAGAATTTTCCTTTGCTTTTAATGGAAGTAAAGTGGAGGGTGAGTGAGATGTCATTTTAGACCAATGAAGATGGGAAATGATTTTGCCACTCCCTACACTTGCAAGAGAGTAGCAAAATTAGAGACCTATTTTCAAAGTTTTCCTTCAAAAGTTTTGGAAACCTTTCTTCGGGGATTTGGGCCCCTGCTGTATGGCAAAATTATGACTTTCATTCAAAAAAAATTATAATATCCAAAAAAAGAAGGGCTTTTGAGACTTATTTTGATATTTTAAAAAAAAAATTTGAATAGAAGTCATAATATTTTACTTTTTTGATTCCTCTAATCGAGAGGAACTGATAATCTACAGAAATTTGATGCAAAATTAACAAATGTGAAAAAAAAAAGAATAAGAACAAAACAAAAATTCAAGTTGACGTTTTAAGAGGAACGCACGGGTTCTTAAAGTGCAACACTAAACTCTATTAACACGAAACTTAACCAACCTCATGAATGACTTAACCTTATTATTGGAGTACTATGTCATAACCTTATGTGAATGAGCGTTATTTAATAGGAGCCAAAAACAGAAAATAAAAATGTAATACTAGTTGCTTGAACATTTTACGACTTATGTGCTACAGTAATAGCATGATTGCCCTTTTTTATGGGGGTTTTTTTATTTTTTTATTTTTTCATTCGTTACTCCTAATTTACACTATCCTAGAGGACTTGGAGAGGAGTCTTACGGAAATCAAACTCTGTCCATATGCGTGAGAGTATATAAAGGAAACCAACTGCACTCCATTGCACTCCAATCCACTTTTGCAATTAACAATAGTTGGTCATGATTTTTTTGGGATCCAGGAGAACCTCAAAAATGGAGCACTTCATCCATTATAATGCCTCCTTCATCTATTATCATTTACGGGTGTCTTGGCTAAATAAGTCACTTAGCACATTTTTTTCGTTTTTAAAAAAAAAAATCGTATTTGTTATTTTCCCTTCAATTTTTTTTTTTTGGATCATTGATTCGTCTCGACAAAAGAAATCGGAAAAGTAAAAAAATTGTAATCCAAAAGCAAAATTTGCTAAATAAAGCCGAAAAATCTAACTTTTTGGCTGATTTTGTCTTTATTCAAAAAAACTTAAGTTTTGACATAATTTTTTACTTTTTCGATTCATCGCGTCAACAAGAACTAATAATCCACAAAAATTTGATACGAAACTAACAAATGCGATTTTTTTTGAATAAAGACAAAAAAATAAGACAAATGGGTTATTTAGCCAAAACACGGCTTAGTAGTGCTTAGCCCCTTCTGTAATTCTTTTATTCAGATTTGAGCGTTAGACTCTGGAATGACATACACGTGCAAGTAATTCATGTCGAAAATATCTCTAACAGTCTATCTCTATCTCTATCTCTATCCCTATCTCTATCTGTATGAGACGTTCTACTCCCTCCGTTTCAAATTCTTTGTCCGGTCCACAAAACGGAGTGTTAAAAATAATACAATTTTTGCGAGAAAAAATCAAAAGTTTTTCAACAATTTACTAAATATCAATGAGTATTTTTAATTTGTGAAAAAAGTTTGAATTTTTTATTGAAAAAATTGCATTATTTTTAACACCTCGTTTTGCGGACTGGACAAAGAATTTAGGACGGAGGGAGTATATATTGAATTATATGGCTTATTCTTAATATCTTTATAAATTTCCTTTTCTCATTTGTTTAAAATACATCATCTAATTTGAGGAACGTACTTCTCTCTGTCATTTATTTGCTATGTGAAGCCCACTCTGACTCTAATTTTGATCCCCTGTCATTTGTAAATATTTTAAATATGAGTCATAAAATGATTTTACGCTATTATCTCGGTGAAGACGGAATTTTCAGCAAAAATTGTTCTTATGTGCATGTAACATTGGAATTTTACAATCAAATTAGCACAGAAGAGTGACAAAAGGGGCTAAGTGATACAAAATTATAGATTACGGTCCCGTTCCGTTAAGGTTATTATTTCTTAACTACTTATTTTCCGCTTTACGACATTCTCTCACAATAAGTTACATTTAATTTAAAAAATAAGTACTTATTTTACTTAGTGGAACACACTCTAAAGTGAACAAGGGTTTAGTATAAGGAGTAATTTGCAATTAATCTTTTTCTTTTTTCTTTTCTTTTCTTTTTTTTTTTTCAGTTTTAGCCTTTTCAGCTAATATTCCAGGGTTTGAAATTTTTTTTAAAATATAAATATACTTTGGGCTCTCTTATTTGATGTGCTTTCTTAACTGAATATGACTCTCTAGACCTTTTTAATAGATTCCAGGGGACTGGGGCTCTTAATTTTAGGAAATATTTACAGTCCAAATAAATAAATAAATAAATCATGTTCAGTCCAAATAAATAAATAAATAAATCATGTTCGTTAATGATAATTGCATGCATCGGACACTAGCGAATCGTAGATCCAACGAAGCCTGTGAAATGTCCATCGATGATGGGCCTTCGAGTGTCCACTATGGTATGGTCTGGGCTTGGTAGGGGTTCTGATCTGAGGTAATGGGGTGAGCCCACGAATGTAATCTGAACCATTCGCTATGGAAGACTTGACGCTTAGAATTCGAACAAACCTATAAAACATAAACTCTATCGGATAATGGTAACGAACCCTGCTAACGACACATACATCTGTGCACAGATTTTATTGTGGAGCCCATTACGGATCCCACACAAATGATTCAAGCTGTTCATTAGATGTAAAATATTTTTTCAAGAATGTCCGTAAAAAATCAGCTCAATTTAATACTTATAGGTGCTCGATCCAATCATCTAAATTTTCATTCAAATTTTCGGGTTATGAAAAGTTAGATGATTAGATCAAGTACGTATAAGTATTGGATTGAGCTGATTTTTTATGGGGACTCTTGAAAAAATATTTTACATTTAATGAACGGTTCGGATCGTTTGTGTGGGACCCATGGTGAACCCCATAACAAAATATGTGTATAATTTGTACATAGATTATTTGTGTGGACAGATTTATGCAATGGTAACTCAGGGAAAAAACCACGTCAACAATATAATTTTTTCCGGACATTTATAACTGTCCCAAAATGTGGTTCGCTTATTGGGCTACCGATATTTGGTCGACTTGATTTATTTCAAGTTTGTTTTACGAGTCAAGCTCTACATAGTGAACAGTGCATAGGATACTTGAAATGATGCTCATTTTGTGCTCAATAAAATAAAATAAGGGATTGGATCCTTTCCGGTCCAGATTTAGAATTATAGAAAAAAGCTCAAATTTGGACCGTGCATTGGAAAAATTAATGTTTCGGATTTGCTCAGAGACTCTTCACGGGAAGAATTTTTTTCGCGAAAAGTGTCTGGACAAATCCGAATCACTTCTTTCCGCGAAGAGTCTTTGATCAAATCCGAAACCATTGATTGCAGCAGTGGATGACCTGAAATTGGAATATCTACTACAGTCCAAAATTTGATATATTACGGGGTGTATTAGCTAAATAAGTTATTTGGCCTATATTTTGTCTTTAATAAAAAAAACTCATTTGTTAGTTTCGTGTCAAATTTTTGTGAACTATTAATTCATCTTGACGAAAGGAACCTGGAGAGTAAAATATTATGGTCCAAACTTTAAAATTTTTTTAAATAAAGACAAAAATCAGCCAAAAAGCCAAATTTTTCGGCTTTATTCAGAAAAAATTGAGTTTGGATCACAATTTTTTACTTTTTAAATTCTTCTCATCCACACGAATTAATAATTTATAAAATTTAACACAAAACTAACAAATACGAATTTTTTTGAATAAACACAAAAAAAGAGAAGAAATTACATGGCTTATTCAGCCAAAACACTCCGTACGTCTGGGCTTGGGTTTGTCAATTAAAAGCTCACCCACTCCAATGACTCCATACATACTGTGGGCTGGCCTACACATTATACCTCCAAAGTCTTTTTTTTTTTTTGTGTGTGAGGTGGACCAATCGGCAACAATAGTTTTAAAACCACGCATAAACAGAAAAATACTTACACAAAGTCACTCGAGTCACTTGTAACCTCCCACACACATTGGAAGTGTGTAGCGTGTGTGGTTTCCACGTACGATATGAGTGAGTTCGTGTAATTATTTGTGCGTGGTTCATAGCAAAACTCGGGGCGCGGGGAAGAATAATGAGCTCGTCAGTGTCACCTGTCAATTGAGGTGGGTTTTTCATCATAATCATACACCGCCGTACAACTCCTAATAATTGGGCCTTTTGCCGTTGGGACCCAGTTTTGATATGGACAAGCTTTTTCCCACCCCTGTTGGGCCTACGAAGTTAAAGCTTTGTCTTTCTGAAATGGGCTTTTCTCTGTAGCCCAGCCGGGGACTTCAATCTTACGTAAGCCTGAGGCGGATATGACGTTCAAATTATACATGGGCTATCCTTTTTGTTTTAGAGCCTCCTCTTTATTCGAATACGGGTATACCATTTTGGGTACACCAAACGCGGAGCACATCTTAGGTTCTATGCAAATGATTTGAGCTATTTTACTTTTTAATATGTTTTTCAAGAGTGTCTGCAAAAAATTGATCAACTTAATCAAATATCGATAATATTTTGATCGATTCATTTGATTTTTGATACTTGCGAATTCAGCAACCAAATGTTGAATGGATTGATTAAACTCTTATCGATTTTCTACTGAGCTGTGTTTTTTTTTAACAAGGAGTCTTGAAATTTTTTTTATTCAAATTCAACCGTGTGGATTATTTATGTGAGACTCCAAAATGGGTGTACATTTGGTGTACCCTAAATGATGTACGCACAGTTTTGTTGCGTCTTATTTGCCCAAACAATATTCATTCCAGGGATGAAGCGATAATTTACATAGATGGGGACGGAAACTAACAATAATTCTAGTACCACACTCATTTACGCACTCATACTCGCACGAGTGGTGGGTCCCGCAAGTGTGTGCGGGACCCACCACTCATGCGCGTATGGGTATGTGTTTGGGCGTGCAGTGGTGCAAGTGGGTGTGGGCGTGGTGCTAGCAAATTAAGTTGCGAAAACTAAAAACCTGAGATTTCACATTCACGTGGTCGTTGAATTTTCAGTTTTTAAGAACGAGAGAGAGTTTTTAAATAAAATTCATATATTACTCATACCACTCATAAAAAGTGGTGATCAAAGATAAATGAAAACCAAGAATATATGTGCACTTACCTGCAGGATGAGGATTTCGGGACAGCATGCACTGACTAAAGTTAAAAAGCGGGGTTCACGGAATTGGTAGGTGCCTATAAGGTCAACTTCTCGGATCCGGATCCTCTGTGAGGATTGTTCCTTGTCAAGAAGAAGCGGAAAAGAAGAACGCCGTCTGGGATCCGTTAGTTTCTTGTCCCCTAAAACGGCATAGTTTTGTTAAAAAAACAAAAAAATGTTGCTGTGAACCATTAGATCTCTTCTTGTAAAGCGTTGTCAACTCCACAACAAAACCTCACAGGGAAAATCTACCTAGAGGATCTCCTTCTCTGTGTAGTGTGTAGGGTAGCTCAAATCCTATGACTATGAGAATAGAGACAACAATGTTGATAAAAAAAAGTCAAATCCGACCTTTTTTCTCACATGCTTGTTGTAGAAATTGATGCTTCCCTTTTCTTCAATAAATTTTATTGCCGATCAAAAAATAAAGGAAATCGACGCTTCACTCTTGTGAGGAAAAATTATTGGGAGTAGATATATAGTTCCGTAGTATTACGGGATCTCGATCGATAGATAAGAAATCGCAGCACGCGCTTACAATGTGAATCGCCTTCTATTTTTCACTAACCTTAGGAAAATATCATTTTATATCCTAGTGTTATTTTCCACATTTGATCTCATATATAAATATTACCAATTGCGCCAAAGAACTTTAGAATTGTCGTCTTATTGTTAGTACAATTAAACTTAAGACCCAAATGTGGATAAATCCCTTATAGCCTTTACAAACAAGTGTAGAGGGCAAGGTCATATCTTTACTTCCATTTTACTCTTGTAATTTGTAACCATTTGATTTCATAAAAATGTTCAATATCACTATTTTCCCTATTTTTTTGGATCAATCCTATTTTGTAAGTTACTTTTCTTTGATAAATTTGGATTGAATGGGTGGCCAAAATAATCATATTAACCGCAAATACGAAACAAAAGGCTATATTAACCAAAATATTCATTTTCTTTACACTAATGTCCATGTAGTTCAAAGAAGTCATACTTAAACCCCAATAACCCTTATTCGACTAATCATTGAAATCTGTAGCTACATTTCTATGATTTGGGTAAGTGTTTATTTCGGGTTGATCCTTACCCGACTATTTGTTATTTGTGTTACCGTATCGTGCTGTATTCATGTTCGTGTCAGGATAGGGTCAAGCTAGCATTATTTGCTAAACGTTCTGTTTGAGTTGTGGTAACGTGTCGCATCAAAATTGCAATCCTCCAAGGACAAGTGATTAGAGACAAGGGCCATCATTGCTTGAAGAGCCAGGTATATCACTGGCATGGGCCCCCATGATGCTAAAAGAATGGACCATGAAAGGCAAAATCTCACAAAATCCCATGGCTCATCATCTCTCCTTTTGCAACATTATTTGAATTTCATTTGAGGGAAGCCAATGATATTTTAAAGGAGTATCGATTTCACCCTTTTGCGAAAAAAAAGTTTCACTCAATCCGATGGCTATCATCTCTCCATCATATCGAAAATTCGAAATGATTCAATTTTCTAAATTTCAAATCTATATAGGAGTGAAGCATGTGTAATTGAAGTGAAAAAGTTAAAGTCCATCCATCAATAGATTGTAAAGATCAGTAGCTTTTAAGTTAGCTAGATCACTAAAGATGGCCCCCAACTTTGTCCTTACCTCTCTATATCGCTAACTTTTTGTCCCTTTGCCTCTTTTATAATTAAGGGCATCTAGGCCATTTGTGCACATCTAAATTTTGGAGACAAATGTTACCGTTCATCACCGAAGTCCTTATTGAAGTTGGGAATGCTGCCGTTCATCACCGGAGTCCTTATTGAAGTCGGGAAAAAGTTCCGTTTGAAATCAATCCGAAAGAGTAGATAACACTTTTGAAAGTTTTGAACTGACGTAGCTTAGAAGAAGCAAATTCCTTAGTCTCAAGATTTGACAACCAAGCAAAACCATTTTGCCCTTTGTTATCTCTCATTTTTGTCATAATGAAAACGTAGTATCAATTGCACACTACTTTATGTATTGGGAGATCAATATCGAGCGGTTGTAAATGGTCCACCAAAAGAATTTGTACAGCGCAAAATCCGACTAGAATTTGTTAAAGGAAATATAGATCCACATTGCTTGGGAGTGAAATAGCTGATTATTTGTATAATAACATTTGGGTCCTCTTCACTCATTGTCAATTAATTCTGAGTTGAATATAAAGTTTCTATAGAATTATATGGTAGTGACAAAAATATATAAGAGCTATTTTTACAGTTTTGGGGTGCCAACTTACTTAGACTGTATACACTCAAGAGTTGCCTCAGTAGTTCGGGCGGATGCCCCAACTTTGAGAACACTCCTCAAAATTTGGAGTTCGATTTCCCGGCCCACCGGATGAGTACCCTAAAGTAAGTGTGGGACCATGACTGGTGTAACCGTGCTGGCTCTCCCGAAAATTTGGGTTGCATAGTTGGATCCATTTGCTTGTAGGGCTATTCCTTCGTTACCCAAAAAAAAAAAAACCTTACAAAATCAGCCCTCCATTTCCACCCCTCTTTTCCACAGCCCCATGCGAGGCTCACTCCGGATCCCACAAAATAAAAAAAATACTAAATTTTAAAATACTCCCTCCGTCCCTTATTTAGAATTCTGTATTTCATTTTGGGCTGTCCCTTAATAAATGTCCATTTTGTAAAGTTAGTGGGTTAAAATTGGTGCATTGTCTATTTTGTCCCTAAAAGTATATTCCATTTTGAAAAGTTAGTGAATAAAAGTGTAATACTGATGGGTAAGTAGTGAAAGTGGAGGAAAAAATTGATGTAAAAGGTATAATGATGATATCTTTTTAATAAGTTGGAGTTACAAAGCAAGACACTTAAAAAGGGACGGAGGGAGTATTATTTTATGGGGCCCTGTGAAAATTCAGCTTAATCGCATATCGATAAATATGTTTTCTGAATTCGAAGGGGCGAAACTGCTCAATTTTGCCTCACGAATTCAGAAAAAATATATACCGATATGCGATTGAGATGATTTTTTTACAGGACCCCATAAAAAAATATTTTAAAATATATTAATTTTCTTTTAAATTTTTGTGAGAGACAAAATAAAATCCACGTGGAGTGGTAGAAACGAGGGGCGAACGTAGCACGGCTGGAAATTAAACGGAACCATTCTTTGAGGTCTAAATCATCCTTTACGTGTGCGGCAAAATCTAGAAGCACAAGAAGCCTTCATAGCCTTGAAAGTCAACCTAGTTAAGGTAGGGCTAAATGTTAATTGATCAAAGATAATTCATGTTTGTTACCATCAAAAGACTAGAAAAGCCCAACCCTGGAGTGATAGACCACAATATAGTTTACTCACAAGTCTTCACCTAAGGGTGTCCGCACTGTGTTAAAGTACGGATGTCATCTTTTCCGATCGAATTTCGATAATCCGAGCCGCTCAATGTGTTTAGAACATGATTTTAAGAGTATCCGCTTGAAATTGGCATAAACAATGACCGGGAAATGATCCATCTGAGATTTTTTTTTTGATCCGTTCAATGAAAACTGCTTAAATGAAGCCCTTCTCCGTCTTTTTGTGTGTGTGCTGATTTCGCGCGAGAACCCTTAAAATCACGATCTGATCGCATTGAGCGGTTCGAATCATCGAAATTCAACCAGGAAAAGAGAGGTGCGCACTTTGCTGAGTGCAAATGCCTTTACAGGAAGGGAACTGATAGTTTACTTATCAGTTGCGGTCAAAAATTTTAAGAGATTTAAAAAAGGAGCATATTACTCTTTCTTGAATACATTCTGTGGCGGACTACCAATTTGATGTCGTGGGATCATTCCGTTTATCATAACCGTAAACAGCTATAATCAATCACGATGATACCATTTGTCTCTATTCCCACTAGAGATTCAATACGGAAAGACGTGTAATTTTTAAATAAAAAATAATGTACTTCTTTTTGCATAAGTTGTGTACTACCAGTGTGTAATGTTGTGGGAGCATTCCGTTCATCATATTTGCAAAAACATATGTTCATAATCAAGCGGGATGATATAATATGACCTAGACTTTTTTTTTACTTGAAAAAAATAATTTCATTCATCACGATAAAATCGAAATACAAAATGAAATCAGTACAATAGAGTAAGCACTAGTCATGAAAGTATAATGCATAAGTTTTACAAACAGTGTCGAAAATAAGCACTACGGACAAAATTTAAATCTTTATTGATAAAGTTCCTAACGTATATTTTCACAATTGTTGTGGAAGAATTTTTCGAGACAAAAAACAATAATAGTATCTCAGAAGAATTTTCTCAGCGTGAGTGATTTTTTTTTTGAAGAATATACATTTGTTTATGTAAGGCTCCATCCTCGTAAACTTTTTTTTTCTTTTTTGTTTTTTTTGTCGTTTTGATTTTTTTTAATTCGCGTAATATTTTTAGAATTAATTATATATCCGTCTCGACGAGAGGAGCCTAAAAAGTAAAAAATTATGATCTAAAGTAAAAAAAAAACTAACTAAAAACGAAAAAAGTATCAATTTATTCAGTAGTTTTAGAGAACTGTCACTCTTTTTCCGTTACAAATTCATGTGAGATCTATACAGTAAGTCCGGGCCATACATGAATAGCAGTGGAAAAAGGCACTGTATGGGCAACTTCCAATAAGCTAGAAGTTCTGAACAGCTTCTAAGCTAGCTATAATTAAGTTGTTTTCATTAAATTAAAACATTCAATTTTAAATTGTTTCAGCTAAAATAAAACGTCAAACACATTTTTTTCTACTAACCCAATACAATTATGACAAAAAAGTTAGTGAAAACGTGACCGTACCATACTATAATTTTTGGCTTTTCCCCTGCATGTGCCTCCCCAAAGCCCATTTTTTCAATGGTCGTAGTGTGGAGACCACGGTGACGTGTGAGTTTTGTCCTAAGGTAAAACCCTTTTTTTTAATCAGTCCTAAAGGTGAAACCTTGAAGATTCTTTGCGTATAGAATTAGCCAATGTCCTCCTAGTACTATTATTTACCTCACGAAATTTTTGGGTGCCGAACGCGTACCACCACTTCGGTAATTTCAGTGTCCAAACACGTATTCTGGACGGTATAGATTTGCTTCTTCTTTCTTCCCTCACTGACAACTCTCTCTCCTCTTTTTTTTTTCTCTAAAATCTGAACCGTTTAAAATACGTTTAGACGACTGGAACTGCTGACGGATCCCACGTGTGTGACGGTGTCGTAGCCGGCCGGCACCCAAAAAATTGTCATTAACCTCTCTACTTTCTGCAATTTCTTACTACTCACGTGTCTATGCAAGTATCAATACCTAGCTATATGGCTATAATAAAAGCAGTCTACAACACCGGATGAAGCCTTTTAACATTTTGTCGTCTACCTGATCAAATGGTCATTAGCCCTAATTAAGCATGCACATAATCCATACTTAATGCATATAATATGGAGTGTTACACATTTTGCAAGAATTAATCCAAACAAAGAGATATACTATTGATGAAGATAATGAACACTAGTAAACAAAGGGCTTGCGGCGCCTAACTATTCCCTAAATCTCGCAACCAATAATGCGGACCATGTTTACGTGTACTTAACTAGGAGAGAGAGAGAGAGAGAGAGAGAGAGAGAGAGAGACAATCACTCACAAAGAGAGAGAGAGAAACACACAATCACTCACAAAACAAACACAAACCCAGAAAGAAGAAAGATTTTTCGAAGCGGGTATATCCCACGTGGTATTTTCTCGACACATCTGAGTCGTCCGATACACTTTTGGATGACTTGGATTGAAACCTTTTCTCTTCTCTCACCCTAACACATTCTTTCTCATTTTCTCTCTCCAAATCTGAGCCGTTCAAAAAACAAATGGACGGTTCGGATGCGCGAACGGGCACCACGCCATACCAGCTTCGCACTAAAAAGATTTCCCAGAAAGAAAGACAAGGAGTTTGATTTCCCTTTGTCATAACTGTCAGACCCATGAGAATCTATGTACATAAAAGCCTCTGTATGTTGGTCACTCGAGTTTAAATTCAAATTCGTGTTCGCTTATTTAAATTTTAATCTAGATTAATACATGCATTCCATAAACTAATTAATCAAGCTTGATTATTTTTCAAAAAGGGGTTTGCTACAATAAGAAAAAAGCTTGTACCAACCATTGTCAAGCGTTTGTGGTTGTAAACAAATTAACCTTAAGATGTCTAGTTACGACGTATCTTTTTTCGGAATTTATTAAATACCATATACGGAGCTCAAGACTATACTTAAGTCACAAGCAAGGTTATGCTAGGTATATGCCTGATGATGCTATTCATAATCGTCTATCCGAATCACATAATGCATGACACATCGGGTGCCACCTAGCTAATTGGACCTCGCGTAGCCGAGTCATGCAACCTGGTGCCCACGTGAAGCCAAGCTGGCTGCATGGTGCAAAGTTGTACCTTGGGTTGGACCGATCGGGTGTCGGTCCAGCCACATATATGTGTCAGTGTAACCCGCCATTTCACTGGTCGGGCTTGCGAGTTTCATGCTTCCACAGCCATTTCCAGAGGGAAGTGGCATCGTGACTCGATTATGCCATGTGCGAATCTGATTGATGGGCTTCAACGACTTTGTCTCTCTGCCCAAATCTTATCAGTTTTTTTTTTTTTTAATTGGCAATAAGATTTTATTATTAAAAACTTGATATGAGTACATCAAGAAAAAGAAAACCTAAATTAACCATGATATTGATACATGGAATAGGAAAAAAAAAGACTTCCAATAAAGCATTGGAAGAGAGGAGGCAAAGGGCCAAAAATAGCATGCCAGAAAAAAAAAAAAAATTACTGAAGATCGGCTCGATTAAAACTAGTTAGAGTGCAACTAACTTCATAAGCAAACCAAATGCAAAACTACTTTCAAAATTAAATCTAGGACTCGAACTGTTAATCCGCAATATCTTATCAGGTTTAACTAGCTACATTCGAAAAAATAAAATAAACTACTGAAGATCGGCTCGATTAAAACTAGTTAGAGTGCAACTCACTTCATAAGCAACCAAATGCAAAACTACTTTCAAAATTAAATCTAAGTACTCGAACCGTTAATCCGCAATATATATGTATGCAAACAAACTAAATACTAGTAGCGATGTCCTATTTGAAACAAATCTTAAATTCCATCAATTAGACACAAGAAGAACCATGAGCGTGATCAAATTCCCCTACATATATTTTGATACCTACATTAAGAACAGCACGCAAGAAACCATAAAAGGAAAAAAAAAAAAAAAAACTATTTTATCTACATACAAAGTCATGGTTAAGATGTGTTTTGGCTTAATAATTAAGACGGATTAATTTTTTTTCTTATTTGAAGAAATTTGCATTTGTTAGTTTTGCAAATTTGTTTTTGTAACTTATTGATTCAAATCGATCGATGAAAGGAATCTAGAAAGTGAAATAAAAACAACGAATCCAAAAAGTCCGTTTGTTTCACATTAATTTTTTTGTAGTGAATTTTTCTTTAAAGATTTTGATCATAATATTTTACTTTTAAGATTCCTTATCATAACGAAGCAAGAATCTAAAAAAAAGCCCAGCAAAACTAACAAATACAATATATATATATAATAAGAGAAAAAAATAATTCAAATGAATTATTAAGCCAAAACGCCCCGCAAATAACGTAATTACCCTCTTTCACGCATTACAAAATTATTCACCTCCATTTTCATTTCGTTTTCTAATTTCCATTTCTATTTTTGCAATTGAAGATTAATTATGGTCCAAAGAACAAATCCATGGTTCCACATTACCTTCACCTCTACCACAAATCTTGTCAGACGCCTTCTCGCCGCGGAAATCGGACGAAGAAGCCGCGAAATTTACCAAATTGCCATTCCCATTATCCCCACTCCCATGTGAATAATCATAGTTCCCATTGACTAACCTCAAGTGACTTTGATCTGCACTGTCGACGGGTCCCACTCCGGCGCCGCCCCAGCCCATCGAAACCCTGTCACTCCCGTCCACGGCGAACAGATTCTCCCGGTTCTGAAGCCCATGGCCCAGCCCAAACTCATCCAAGCCCACGGACGGAACTGGGTTCTGCATACGGTAGTTGACGGCGGGGACAAGAGAAACTGAATTACTGGAGAGAAGCGGCGGTTGAAACTTCTGGGCAAAGGGTCGGAGAAGGAAGGGGTTGGATCTGATACTCGACGGCGTGCCGAACAGATCGAGCGGACTCGATCTTACGAACGGCGATGATGATGACGAGAACGGTGGCGATGGGATGCCGGTGAATTCCTGAACCATGGCTCGGAAGTTGGTCGTGTCCGTGGTCAGAACCGTGGTCGGGGCCCTCCGGGAGGCTCTGGACCGTTTTTTCTTCGGGTTGGCGCGGGGTTGGAGCGCGTGCTGAGGGTAAGTTCTTTGGGTGGTGGTGGTGGTTGTGTCCGTGACCGTATTGGTGTTAATGTGTTCTGACGGAACTGGAGGGAAGCGAGCCGGAGTAGGCGGTGATGGGCGGAAGAAGGGTTGGGTTGGGTGTGGTGCGGTGTAAATGGGGTCGAAATTTAGGAGCGAGTTTGGGTCGAATGGTAGGGGTGAGGTGGAGTTGTGGTGGTGAGGTGGTGGTGGGTTGAAGTAGGTGGAGATGGAGGCGGCGCGTGAATCGTATTCTTGATCATCACCACCGTCGCTGGATGATTGCAAACTTCCACTGTTGCCCGAATCCATGTGATTTGTTCTGTATATGTGTATGGTATGGATGGAGATGTGCGTACTCTGGATGGAGAGAGAGAGAGAGAGAGAAAGAGTATAAAATGGGCACTAGCTAGCTAGATAAGAGATTTGCTTGATCACAAACTCATTTAGGAGAGAGAGAGAGAGAGAGAGAGAGAGAGAGAGAGAGAGTACTTGTGTGTGTGATTAAAGCTGTGATCTGAAAAGAGAAGAGTCTATCTCCATGCCTTTTCTACCGTGGTTTTAAAAGGGTATTTTTGCGTAAAAGCAGAGAATCAGAGAGTTGATGGTTGTCGGAATAGAGAGCTCTTTTTGGCTTGCCGAATATGTGCTCGGGTTCATTTTAGGGTTTCATGAGAGAGAGAGAAGACGGTGAGGTAGATAGAGAAAAGACGGTGTGTTTAAGCTTTTGTCTTCAAAAGAGAGGCGGCCGCAGCTGATCACAGTTGGGTCTAAACGAGAGAGAGAGAGAGAGAGAGAGAGAGAAGCTTAAACACATTTTGAATTATTTTATGTATTTCATGTGCATTTGACGAATTCTTAACACATTTTGAATTCAGATTTGTACCCACGTACTTTCTCTTATGCCATTATGGTCGTTGAAACAGCACGGCTGATACTACTAGATTTTTACCCTCCAATTTTACTACAATTAATAAACTATTTTTATAACTTGATGTTGAGGTCGACTTGAGCTTCTTACTCCCTCCGTCCCAAAATATTTATCTGATCCGTAAAACGAGATGTTAAAAATAATACAATTTTTACGAGAAAAAATCAAATTTTTTTTAACAACGTACTAGATATCAATAAGTATTTTTAATTTGTGAAAAAAGTTTGAATTTTTTCTTTAAAAAATTGCATTATTTTTATCACTCCGTTTTGCGGACCCGACAATCATTTTGGGACGGAGGGAGTATTTAATTTCGGAGCCTTGAAATAACCGGATGTTCAGGTCAATTGGTGCTCCTTGTTTAAATCCAAAGCCCTGAATCAACTTTCAGTGGCTCCAAAGTTTAAAATACTTGATCGTCATGGGATACAGTTGAGATTCTGATCTGCTTGAGATTCTCCCTTGTAAATTTATATAGGCCCAATTCGTTGGGGGAGTTTTCACGGAGTCCAAATCACATTATGTGAACTAATTTATACATTGAATGACTCATATCCACTTAAAAGGCTAAATTTTGTAAGTGTTGAGGCAGACAATTGTATATTAAGGTCCAACATATTTTCTATTTATCCGATGTGAGACTCAATTTTTCACATATGTTCTTAACATTCTTCCCCTAATGGGTGAACCATGCATTGGGCCTTACTCTCTCACGATCTAATCCACTTGACTCCACCTTAATCCTTCATATATTACTATTATCCAACATTGTGTCCGAACCCCGGCTTATTCTCTGCACCCACTCAATCGAGAGCCACCATACTCCATGAAAGCCACTGCACTAGTGGCCACCTGTCGCAGGCATTAGAAAATTTTCTGCTCCATCTCCACGAGAGCGATTTTGCTTCCAGCTGCCTGTCATGCACTAGGAATTTTCCTGCTCCATCGAGAGTTACAATGGATTTTTCCGCTTCTCCAAGAGTCTTTGTGCAAGCTCACGACGACCGATGATTTCAGGAGAGTCGGCCCATAGATCATCAGCCATCGGCTCTGATATCACTTGTTGGGAGTCTGATCTGCCTATGGTTTTCCTGTGTGCACGTAAGCCCAATCTTTGGGTCACATTACATCACCTAGACCCAATATACATCAAATAACCCATATTCACTTAAAAAACTGTCTTGTAAATGGTGAGTCACCCAATTTTATATAATAAGTTCCGACTATTTTTCTATTTAATTATTTAATATGAGACTCAATCTTTCACACATGTTTTCAACAAATATAATTAATAAACAATTGCACACTTATATAATATACAAACCAAACCGCATGCAAGTCTCAAGTATGATCATCATCTCCATGCCCCCCAATAAATAACTAAGAGATCGATATAAGTTTTTACTCATGTCTAATCAAGATATATATGTTGCAAAAGATGATAGGAGATGATAAAAAAAATTACTTATATTAATTCTTTAGCTATTTAAATAGAATTGCTATCACAACCACCACATTTAGGAATAAATATTAAGTACAATATCAGGTAAGCTACAAATATAAGACAGATATTATTAGTTGATATATATATATATATATATATATATATAATGTCACCTCATATGATTCATAAAAGTGATACTGTTATACTCCTTTCGTCCCATAGTACTTCTCAACTACGGAAAATCTAACTTCATAAGAGAACATGCAATTTTTGCATGTCTCCTCAGAAAGTCTGATTAGATTTTCAAATATTATCCCTTATTTTCTTAATTGAAAAATAATTTTAATCATTTATGAGCGTTACTTTGTGAAAATATACACACTTTTTTTAGTTTTCAAAGAAGTCAAACAGTTATATAATGCATCACAGAAAAGCGCTCTTTTATCCTTCTCTCTAAACCGAAGCGATTTCTTTCCTAGGGCTTATCCTCAGCTTGCTGCCGCTACCTGGGGGGGAGGTGCCCTCCCTCCCTCCTCTAGGGACCGATTTCCTCTTCATCCCCTCTTTATCTCTCTCTCCTTCCTCTCTTCTTTTAGAAATCGATGTTCTTCAGACCTTCCTTGCTGCTGTTTCTGTCCTCCCTAGCTTGCGTGGTCGCCGCTCCGAAACCCGTCGTTCACTACATGTGGGGGTGCTCGGTAGTCATAACGGGTAGGGTCCGACAGTGGCTGAAGGTTTGGGGTAGATCAGACCCCACCTCGCGTTGGAAAAAATTCGGCATATACAGAAAATCTAGAGAACAATTTCATTGATAAGGTAACAATTACATAATTAAAACAAAATACAAATACAAAACAGATTGAAACAGTCAAGATAAAATGTAAGTACAAGATACAAACAAATTTCTGAACATCAAACCGAGTCCTGTGTAATACCACAGTCTCCTTAAGAAAGATTCGCCGCCTACCGTGGGTGTTGTAGGAACTTGCTCGGCGTCTTCCTCCCAGGGTTGGCTCGACTAAATCGCAAGCCGTCGGAACACCACCATCGTCTGCCTTGGCAAACTGAACGACTGTCTGCCTCTCGATCTCTCTTAAAGAACAATTATCAAAATATCTTAGGAATGTTGTGAACTTGCTTGTGTTCCTCCAAAACGTGATGCATCAATTTATCGGCAAATGGAGATCTTCACAAATGCTGATATTGAATGGACCCATTCAATATGAGTAACCCCCAAATGAAATCAACCATCAATAGGAAGAATATTGCAGCCATCAAGGAGAAGAATAATGCTGCCATCAAGGTGGAGGGATTACGGGAGTTACAACTACACACATCAATACGTGTATTGATTGTGATGCGTCCAGATACAACGAACCCGGGACTGGTTGCCTCAGGAGACCCTCCAAAAATCCCGGTTTCATTCATCCGAAATTCCGTAAATTTCCAACACCTCGTTTGCCGTTGTTGGAAAGACGGGGTTGTGCCTAACGACTCTGTTTCTTTTCGGCCTGATGGCCATGGAAGCTTGGGTAAGGTGGCGGTCAGCGCGACGGTGGGTGTACCATCGCCGTCTCCTCGTCGATCTTATGGCTGGTTTTGGTGGAGTTGGTTCTGGATCTGGATTGTGTGGGTGTTGGGCGGTGGTGCAGTGGTGGGAGGTGTTTATGTTCTGTAGAGTAGATTTTTGTTCCAACTTTGTTTTGCAGGTTGTCCTTTATTCCAAAAAATGATTGATAAAGATGACAGTTTTGATTTGTGATAATCCAGTTCGGTGGTGGTAGGATGGATGTGGCTCTCATGGTTGTGATGCTTTGGTTGTCTTTTGTATGCTGAAATCCGGTCGACGGCCTTCTAAGCTCTCAATCGAGCGTGGGGCTGGCATTTCATCGTTTTGGAATGGTGATCTCACTGATGAAGATTGTTTTGTTGCAGGGGTTATTTCGGTGTTTTGGCTGATGATGGTGGTGGTGGTTGGCCCTCAGGCCCTGAATGCCTTGGCTTTCATTGTCGTAGGTCGGTTCCCGCCGCCGGTCTCTACATCTGGGAGAGGCCGGCTCGGCTTAACGGCGAGGCTGAGCTCTAGTGGTTTGTACGGCGGTGGCTGTCGGTGTAGTGAGGGTTTTGTGGGATGGTTTCGGTGGGCTGGTCCAGACTTGGGTTGGATTTGGATTTTGGGCTTTTTTTGTTTAATTTGGGTGATGGATTGAATGTAGACCCTTGGATGTTATGGGTTCTGCCATTATGGTGTATAGTTCAACTTTTTGTTAGATTCATTTTCTCTTTTCCCGTTTTTTAATAAAATTCATTTTTTACCGATCGAAAAAAAAAGAAGTCAAACAGTCTGAGACATCCCAAAATAAAAATACAGTACCATTATATGGAACAGAGGAAGTAGTTAGGATCCCCAAACAGTACAGACCTATATTATATTAAAGTAAATAATGAATGCAATAAATTTGCAATTCAGCTTTTATTTAAAGTTTAGACTGATGTTTTAAGTAGCCTAAGTTTTCACAAATATAAGGAAAAGACAAAAGTTTCAAGAAGCTATGAGGATTTAGCGCGCTCTCTCTCTCCTTCCAATTTCTTTGTGCTGTAAATTCTTCTTTTTCTATTGACTCTGCAAAACATTTTCTTCTGTCTAAAATTTGTAAGGGAATTAGACTTGGCTATTGTTTCCATTGCCTAAGGTTCCGTTCCGCCAAGGGCGGAGCTACGTTGAGGGCCAAGACTACATGCACATCAGATCTGGAATGCCCTTCATGAGAACTTCGCTCAACAATCCCAAGCTCGATAAATGCAGCTGCTTCAAAGCCAACGTGATGCTCCTTGGTCAGATCAAAAAGCCTTTCCTTGTTTCCTGACTGAGTCCTGGTTTTGGATTAGCTCTCTATCTCCTCTGGTTGAGTCAGCACATCAGCTAACGTCATTTCCTCTTTGAGTGTGACAGTTGATTAGATCCCATCAGCTCGTCTGCTCAACCGCTAATTCTAAGATTTCAGATTCTTTCTTCAACTTAAAGGTAGGACTGGTTCCATTTGCTCCCTTGCCTACTCTGGATCGAGAGAGGACAGTCACTCTTCCTCCTGATTCTCCGAGTGATCGAGTTTTAATTTTTGTTGTTGTATATACTTGATTTTAAATATTATTTATAATTATTCGTGTATAGCTATTTATAATTTTAATAATTTTGATTTGATTTGATAAAAAATAATTTTTTTCCATTCTCATTTATCAATTTCTTTCACAAATAAAAAATAAACAAGTGACACTTAAAGTGGCCTAAAGAAGAAAAATGAAATGATTGGTATACTTTAATATCATTATGTTAGAATCATTTCAATATAGAAATGTAATGTATTGGAAATCAAAAACCTTATGCTATAATAAGTAACATTCTGATAAATTATAGTATATGTCTATTATGTCAGCCCTCCCTGGAGTCCTAATTCTGGCTCTGCCAGTGCGTTCAGCTAAGATTTTTATTTTTTAAGTACTTATTTCTTGTTTTATGAGACATGTCATTCTCTCATAATACATTACCTTTAAATCAAAAAATAAGTACTTATTTTGACTATGGGAATGAGCTATTTCTACTAAACTAAAATACCCAACAAATTTTCTTCCTCCAAGGCCCAAAAAAATACAAAAAATTGCTACATATAATTTGGCATAAACAACTTGACTATTCCATTAACTACAAAGCAATAGCAATTAAGAAGTCGTCCACAGCTTCTAGCCGATGAGCCTCTCCAACCTGAGACTTCCTCACCACAGCCTTTGACCAAGTCAGAGAGCTTGATGGAGAAGGCTCCAGCCTCTAGAGAAGTACTAGTAAAATGTAGTGCCAGTGGTGTTATTTAGAACCCACAGAGAATCTGGTCACAGTTTTCCTCCACTGAATTGGTGGTGGACGATTAATAATCATATCAACACCAAGGGTTTCATCTAGTTGTCGGACACAAAAATTTGCCCCTCCTAAGATTTCAAATTCAAAATTAATCAGGTGTTACTAATTTCATTGAGGTCAGTTAATATAGAGTTTTGCTCAGATTTTAATTGAAATTCTCGCAAGTAGGTGGTGAGATTAGTCCCCAAAGATTAGTCGATGTGCAAATAACGGACACCTGAATTATAAAAATTGAAAAATATAATGATCATATATCATCTCTCATGAAATTTTCCACTTTACCACAACTCGTATTACTTCTTTAATTTTTGTTGCTTTTTTTTCTTACCTTTATATCTAATAAGTTAGTACTCCTATTTTCTTAATTACTAATGCATTGTTTGGATGGTATTTTAAAGAAAAAAAATTTCAACTCAAAAAACACTCATTATCCTTATTTTCAATTATTATTCTTATTTCTCTCTCCTCTCTTCAATCATTATTCTCATTTTTCTTTCTATCTCTCTCTCTTTACTCATTACTCCTATCTCTAATTATTACTCTAATCTCTCTACTCATTACCCAAAAATCAAACTCAAAATTTTTCAAAATGCCATCCAAACAAAGCGCAAATGTTTGAGAAGGGAAATGGCTCTTTTTTAAATCCACACTCTTTTTCTTTTCTTTTTTTTTTTAATGTTTTAGCAACAAAAAAAAAAAACACTTTCAACATTAAAAAATAAAAAAAAGATTGCGTGAATAACAAAAGTTGAGAACACCACGCTAGCATGGTTTGTTCTTCTCTTACTCCAGTGGTGACCAAGGTTTGAGTTTTACAGGGAGCAGGTTAACACCCCACTAACCCCCAACTAATGCATATGACTGGCCAAAAAAAAAAAAAGAGTGTGAAAACCATTATCCCATTAGAGAAAGGAAAAGCGATAATCACTTATCTATCTAATTGGCTTTCGGATAGATAGATCAGTTCAACACCACCTTTGTGTTTGCTACAACCATCTTAACCAAAAAGTGAACGATCATAATTTCCCAAAATTTAATACTACATTTTAATGTCATAATTAATGATGCTTTTTTTATACAACCAAAGTAAACTCGGTTTGGAATTAGGCGTCTTTGTCACAAACTGCATGGTGTTCGGAATCTTTATATACATATATATAAAAAAAAACTTCTTCAGGGAGGGAATCGTAAAGAAGTTTTACAGAGGTGCATCGCGAAAGTATTTTTGATGGTTCGGATGTTAATCATGAGCTCATTAAAGAACTTATTCACGGTGTGTTGACCATGTAAATGTCACTATTGCATTGGTTAAGCTTAACAGGTCCCTACATTATTAAGTGGTATTTTATTCCATACCTAAACAATGTGGGATTGGTTTCCGTAACCTCCCCTGTACGTGCAGCTCATTTGGGTCTATACCTGGTTTCCTTAACATCCCCTTCCGTAACATCCCCTTACTTGCAGATTTCAAATCGGGTTGCATGCAAGGGGGATGTTAAGAAAATAGAATCCCACTTCGCTTGGGCATGGAATGAGTGATAAGCTAATACTCTCTTTGTCCCTCTTTTAGAAGCTAGTACTCCATTTTGGGTTGTCCTTTAATAAGCGTCCATTTTGTAAAATTAGTGGGTAAAAGTTGATATATTTTTCATTTTGCCTCTAAAAGTATATTCCATTTTAAAAAGTTAGTGAGTAAAAGTGTAATGATGATGTCTTTATAGAGAGTAAGTAGGAAAAATAGAGATAAAAGTTGATGTGAAATGTGCAATGATGATATTTTCTATAATAAGTTGAAATTACGAAACTGGACACTTAATATAATTAATGTGAAATGTGTAATGATGATGTTTGTCAGGTATAGCCTCTTTATGGTGGAAAATTTTTCAGTGCCGAGCGGGTACCACGCGGTACCCGCTCGCGCATCCGAGCCATCCATTGCTTGTTTGAATGACTCAGATTTGGAGAGAGAGAAAGTGTTGGGGTGAGAAGAGAGAGAAGGTTTCAATTTGAGCCGTCCAAAAATGTATTGTACGGCTAGGATGCGCCGAGCAGATACCACGTAGAATATACCCGCTTGGCACTGAAAAATTACTCGTCTGGTTTATCAGCGTGCAAAATTTTGAACCCGCTGTGATCTTCCGATGTTGTACGTATATAGTTGGTAGGATGAAGTTTCCAAACGACAATTCTCCACGTTTCCGAGAAATGAAAACAAAAGAAATAGCACTTTTTAGTCCCGATATCATGTATTAAGTGAGCAGCCCTCAAGCACCGGATATGACGGCTGTCCGTGGATCGGTTTGATGCAGATCGGTTTGGTTCTTAATTCTATCTGGTTGCGGCGGATTGTATTTTTCTCCATCCATCAACTGTTTGTAGCGTTGTTCGGTTGGTTCAGTTTGGATGCAGTTTGGACGGTTTCAGCAGATTTGAGCATGCAATTTATTTTTTTATATACACCAAAAAATTGACAAATAAAGTCCCAAAATTTCAAATCCAATCAAGTCCGCCATAAGTTCAAACAAATCTAAACCAATATTACTTAGAATTAAGTTACATTCATTCACCCTAATGTCTAAAGATAAACTATTAGACGTCAATAACACTCGAACTTGGAGCTGCAGTAGAACATGAACTTGATCAGATTCTGCTGTAGCAAAAAAATGGAGAAGATTATTAACATTTTCAACATAAAATATAAAAACATCCTAGAATACATGTTTATTACTTTATTACATGTGAAATTTTGTTCAAATTACTCAACATCATCCATAACTTTCGGAAGAGAAATAAGAACATTGTGGATTGGGCGGAACCAAACCGAATATGTCAGAATTAGCATTTTTAGATCCGTATCCGTCCGTAGCATACCTCGGTTTGGTGCAGATCAAGTAGATTAGACGGTTCAGTTCATCCATTGGACAATCCTAGTTCTATCCATGTTCTTTGGCTCAGAAAACTGCCCCTCAAGCTACGTACGACATGGAACCAATGGATTAATGTGCTATCCAAATGACGAGGAAGGCGAGATTAGAGAGAAGAAGTGAAAGGCTAGGCTTCGTACCTGGAAGAACAAATGTGAATAGAGAAGAAGAAGAAGCCATCGAAGGATGGATCTTAACTTGTAGGAGCTTTTAATTAATGCTCTGATACCATGAGAACAAAACGATTCAGAGAAAAATCTAATCTTTTGCTTATGCAACATACCAGATTCCTATTTTGGCCAAATAATCCAAATGGATTTTTTTTTCTTTGTTCAATTTTTTTTTTTCCGTATTTGTTAGGTTTTCATCAATTTTTTTTTTTTTTGCGTATTATTGCTTCGTCATGATGAGGGAATCTAAAAAGTAAAATTTACGATCGTTATGAGATTATTCAGTTGAATAATTTTTTAAAGGTTAATTATTCAGTTGAATAATTTTTGTAACTTTTTCAAAAGTTAATAAATTTTTTTTTTTTACCGTAAAAAAAATAAATTTTCAACTATATATATAACCATGTGTGCCGGACTTGGGTTTCAACTATTGGACCTTCAAGCTGGAAATGGGTTTTCACGTGTGCTTTTGTGAAAATGATGGTCATTGACGTGTTTTGATAATTAATACCCGCTAAGGACATTTTCAGCATTAACAAATGTGCTCAGCATGTCCTTAGCAGGTATTAATTATCAAAACATATTATGGACCGTCATTTTCCTTGCTTTTTTTTTTTCTTGTGTATTGGGCTTATGAATCCCAAATGATTCCAATAAACTTAATTTGTACTCCAGTAATTTGTTTCCATTTGCTTTCAATTTTTTTAATAGTAATAATTTAGGTGTTCGGGCTAAGTGGCAAATTTTGATTATCTAATTTTGGTTATGCCATTAGATAATTGTAAGTTCAAAATTTAATTATCAAATATACAGGGTAATACTATCAAAAAAAAAAGAGAGAGAATAATTATGAGTATCTAAGTAGGAATATTGAAGCTTCTGAATGGATTTTTTTTTTTGATCGAAACAGCAAAAATATTATTAAGGAGAACTCAATAGGGTACATCGAGAAAAGGAGAACTCAATGATTTGGTTCATTTATATGTCTTTTTTTCTTATATTGCCCCATCAGCCTAATTATTTTCTTCCTTTTTCCTGTATGATGATACTTTTATTTGACCTTAAAAGGCCAACTAAAGTAAAAAATTATTAAGGAAATCTAAAGTGAAAGCGCAAATTATTCTGCAAATCAAGAAACTGGAGAGCACTAGGGGAGAATAATTTCAGCAAAAATCACATGTTTATTTAGGGCTGCAGAATGCTGATGAACGAACAAAACTTCTTGACTAGTTTGAGCTCATATATATTCGCTCGTCAAAGCTTGTTTGAGATAGGTTTGTTTTGTTACACGGAAAAATCAAGCTCGAATAAATGACAGCTCGATCGGCTCGTTCCGCTTATGATTCTAAAAAATTCAAGTTACTCGAGATGGTTTTGTGTTTGGTTCGATTAAAGTTTGTTTGAGATCGATTTGTCTCATAAATAAGCCAATTACTCGAACATATATATTTTTAAAGCTCGTTAAGTTTTCAAACCAAATTTGAACAATAAACTGCTCCGCTCGTTTCATTCGTTTATCAGCCAGCCGTATAGCCATTGTATTTGGGTATTCTAATTTCGCAAATCCAGTAGTCACCCAAATGAAATTCCCAACATTGAAACATATTCCCCAACTTAGAATTTCTGTGAAACCACTTCCTGCAGGAATATTTTGGTTTTCGATCTTCTTCTTTTCTTTTGTGGTTTTTTCCTCTCCTGTTTTATTCCTTTCCCACCCATTTAATTAATACTCAAAACCACCCCAAGCTTTAATTAGAAAGTTGTATAATAACTTTAAATCTTTTTTCCGACATGAAATAAAGATGGTAAAGACATATACGAATAAATAAAGCTGCACAACACTAAAAAGAATTTTTCAAAAAATTCCCCCTAGATTCCCCCTACTTCCAACATTTCCCTCTTTATCTCTCTCCACTTATTACCCCTACTATTTTTCAAAATTTTTTTTAAAATACAAACCAAACAAAACATAGATTTTCTAATCGTCTAATCAAAGTTTTCATCGGGCTTATTTTCCCGCTCCCTAAATTTATATCTGCTCGTTTTTCCCCCATAGTGATGTAATATTATCGCTTCCCTGCAATTCAAATATAAAACGGTACCATTTATCACACGGGATAGGATCATATAATCTTTGACATAAAAAATGTAATTTGATTTAATTTCATGGTATTTTTGTTCATCAAAGAGGGAACTTTTTACCGCTTATCGCTGATCAAACCTTGTGGCCTCCCGTTCCAGAAAGGCCCCTTAAAAAATAAGTACTAATTTGCAATTTTTAAGCTTAAAAATAATAGGCTTACTGAAATAAAAAATATGTAATATGGATCTTGTATGATAGTTCTCATCTCATCGAACTATCAAACCTCGCAAAAAAAATTAAAAAATTATTTTCGTAAGCCCATTATTTTTAAGCTTGAAAATAGGTCTTTATTTTTTAAGTACTTATTTGTGTTTCTGGAACAGGGCCTTTTGACTAATGTGAGCGGACAACCACCAAATTGCGAAAAAACCTGGCCAATATTGTAGAAAAAAAAACACAATTAAGTAGATCATCGAAGCTTTTTATTTTTTTATTTTTTTCCCATTCTCTTTCATACTTCGTCATTCAAAAATATCGTAATTGACAGGTTCTTGAAGATTTTTATTTTTTTTTATTTTTATGGACTATAATGCGGTCCAATTCCATGATATATCAAGCTAAATTTAATGTTCGTAATCATATGCCTTACCTAATCCTCTTGATTTTAATGGAGAAAAAGAAAATACAATCCCTATTGCTTAGGTAGGTGATGAGACACCACTAATTAGCTAACTTCATTTTCTATATTCCATATCCTTTTGACTTGTTAGGTCGCCGCCACACTTCCTCTTCTCCTTTCCCTTCAATTTTCTTGGGTTTATATCCTAATTTGGACAGCGGAAAGGGAGGAACCAATCCCTGCCTTCTGATATGGTTTCTCTTTCTCCCTCTCCACCAAAACTGCTTAGTGTTCGCTACCGCACTGCTTCTGCATGGGTTTGCAGCTGCGTGATCACCGGTGGCTTTTTGGATCGCTAGCTTGGGAGCTTGATCGGTAGAGGGATAGGCAAAAGAAGGACTACTCAATGATAGAAGGGAATGTATTTTTGCTTTATTTAGTTTTTATCAGGATTTAGTTCAGTTTCTGTCCAGATTTATTAGTCCGGTTTATGTCCAGTGGTTTGTTGGTTATGTGCTTAGTATTAGTTTTATTTTCTGCAAACCTAATCTCGTTAGATGAGTTTGAAATACGGCCGCATATACTGTACTCTGATTGTTCTCTCTAATAGTTTGTTCGGTCTGTGGACACCGATTTTCTCTCTGTTGTATAGACTTTCGCCTCATAAAATACAATTTCTCACATTTGCCAAAAAAAATAAAGGCTTGTTAGGGAAAATTTCCGCTTGAATCAATGTTTGCAAATTTCCCACTCAAGATTTTTTTTGACAAGTTCCCACTCAAGATTGATGGAGCTGAAAGCGAATAATCATTGTCAGTCAACATACAAACTTCATATTCTATATTCATGCTATTAATTCTAGGGAATTTATTTTGTCGCTCATAAATTGATAATCACACTTTTTAAGAGAGTGGCAAAATCAATTCCATATCACAATATTTGACCCATAAATCGGTAAATGAATGGAAATCATAGCAAAAGGTACAGATATTAGAGGATTTACTTCAAGCATATATATTAGAGGATTTAGCATTTGAATCAAAATTCATGGCATTATATTACTCCCGTATTTGATTAATATTTTAAAACTACCTATTTTCTCATCTCTATATCCAAATTATTTTACCTTTGATACTTTTATTATTCTTTATAGCTTGGTTTCCTAAGTTCGCGTCAATTTTAATGTACGCAGTCAAGAAAAAGCACAATTTTTATTGACTATGTCAGGGTTTAATCACTTCTAATTTATTTTTAGTATTTCTAGTAAAATTTTAGGGAAAATGATGACCTAGGACATATTTTGATAATTAATATCCGTCAAAGACATACTGAGAATATTTATTAATGCTGAAAATATCATTGGTGAGTATTAATTATCAAAACATGTCATTGGCCGTCATTTTTCCAAAATTTTAGGCTCGCACCTCACTTGCACCACACTAGTATATTTAAATACGGGAAAGACTATAATACACACCCCTTATTTGGGTGTGTATTATATGCACCCTCAAAATATTATGAATTATAGAGAAAATATTACGAATCGTATTGCTAAAAAGTTACAAATCGTATAAAGGTTACGAAATATACCAAAATGAAAATGTTACGAATCGTATTGTTAAAAAGTTATGAATTCTAGAATAAAAGTTACGAATCACGCTAAAATGTTATGAATGAATCATAAAATATGTGTATATGCTACATAATTTTAAAAGATGTGTATTGTAGATCCTCCCTTTAAATACTATTCACACAGTTGCGGGTCTATTAAAGTCTCAAATAATCATCATTGCATCATTTTAATCAAATTTGATAGTTTTATCATATCTTGATTTGCTATAGTCCCTTTATAGAATTGGAGATGGTGCTGTGCAGTGGTGTGCGCAACACCGTGTTACGTATCTCTAAACCGTCAGATCGTGCATCTGACAGCTCGAATCTCATCTCGGTGATAAATAGTTATCAATTGTTAATTATTGAGATGAGATCAAGGAAATTCTAAATCTGAACTACATAATGTATATTATACCTTGATCAGGATTGGAAGATTCTCCAAGTCCTCGGGCACCACTGATCCGAGCCCATCCAGTTTCGCCTCGAGTTTCAAGAAAATGCCACACCTTTATCTCGTCAATAGGGGGAATCGCGAGGATCGGGAAAAAAGGTATTGGTTAGGGTTTTGAATCGCGAGGGTTTATTTTCACCAGCTTGAGATGGAATTTATATCTGAGAAAGTTTATTGATACAATTATTCTAGGACCACACCAAAACACGTGTGTAGGTGTGTATTTTTTATGTGGAGGTAGAGTTACTCTTTTTTCAAATCACCTAAATGGTTGTGCAAAATTCATTATCTTGACTTATAACTCTATATTAAGACACGATTTGGTAGCCACCAAACTGACCCAAAGGTATAATTGCGAATTCTCATCGATTAGTTCTATTGGTGATAGGGAATCGCATAACAGTTTATAGTAAAGCATTAGATGAACCCGAAGGCAGATTACTGTTATGTGTGCGTTATTAGTTTTATTTGCTTTGGATTCGCATTCAACTTTAAGCAAACGAATTTTTCATATTGAAAAGAATCAGATTAGTTTTATTTTGTATACTAATCTTTGCCCTGACCTCCTTGCACTCTAAGGGGTCCTAGCTAGGCCTTCTGAGTGTCAATGTTGATGGGCTGGGCGATCGATCTACATCTTTCCCGTAGCCCTGAGGGGAAAAGTCATATATCTTGACATTCTTCGAAGTGGTCTTGCTTTGGAAGGGTTCTAGAAAAGAAAAATCAACTATGACTGAATTAATACAATTTACCACTTGAAGAGCAATTAAGATTAAGATGTGATTTTTAGGTAGTATCTCATGTTAAACCAACTCAGTTTGATTTTGAGCGACCAATCTGATTAAGCTCAAGTTTGGGTACGTATAATTAGTAAAAACTCGTTTCCAGTTGCCTTTCATGTTAATAAGCCAAACAAACATGAAGCTGTTTTCAAGCTAGTTAATTTTCTAAGCTCGATTCTAATTCAGCTCGATAAGTATATTTGCTATTGTCAGTTGAATCTGTTTTATGATGAGTTCAGCTAATGAGAAGGATGTGGATACGAATGGAGCTTGACCAACCACCACCGGACAAGCTCATTTGGTACTAGCTTGATAAGTCTGCATATATGGCCAAACTCATTAGGTTGATTTTGTTGAAACTGTGTATCCATAGTTTGATTTGACTAGAGAGGGAGGGTGGGAGGGAGAGAGACGGACTGATCAATTTTGATGGTGAGGGTTTAGACTTTAGAGTGAGAGTACGGAGAATAAAATTGATGATGCAAACAGGTCCAAGCCGTAAAAATAGAGGTGGTAATTTTAACTCATATTTTTTTACCCGTTCAATCCGTCCAGTTATAATCCAATTCAACCTGTCCATATTACATAATGAATTGACGTGGATTAAACCCATATTAACCTATATTTACATGGGTTTAGATGGGTTAAAAGTGGATTTAATATGAGCTGAAAGTAAAAGATTCATTCCCATCCAAATGTAGTGCATCGGACTATGAAATCTACACGTGTGGATCGGGCGATGTAGTGCCTGATTCTTAATTAAATCAGGCCATTTAATTAGTTCTTTGGTTTTCGATGGCAGAAGCTTCAATTTGAGAGAGAGAGAGAGAGAGAGAGACAGAGAGAGGGGGGAAGGTGGGGAAAATAGGACCAGATCACGTGTCAGATGGCACTTGCTATAATTTCTTTGAAAGAGACAAAAAAAAAAAAAAAAAGTGATAAAAAAAATTTACTTTTTCGATTGCTCTTGTCAAGACGAACTAATAAATCACAAAAAATTGATACAAAACTAACAAATGCATTTTTTTTTGAATAAAGATAAAAAAAAGTTACTCTCTACTTTTTAATCCAAACTCACCCTTAGAATAATACTATAATTATACTAGCTGTTGCGCCTGTTTCCTTTTTAGGACGTCCCAAAAAATTGTCTATATATCACAATCTATAATATTTTTATGATTTCGAAAACTTTATTTAAAAAAATAAATTGAGATCTATCAAATAAGATTCACATTGAATATATAAAATATTATTATAGATTGTGAGATATAAATAAGTTTTTGAGACGTTCCAAAAAGTAAACAGACGAAACAAAGTGGGACAGATGGAGTATTTCATTATTGCAAATAATGAAAGAAGATTGGGCAAAACGTCAAACACTGCTCCTATTCAACAATCCATACCGAGGGAAGACAGAGGAAGAGAAAAGAAGGGAGGGGAAGGGAAGGGGAAAAAAAAAAGGGACAAAAAAAAAAAAAGGGGTCAGGTCGGGTGGGTTTGGGTTTGACCCATTTTCAACCCGACCCGTTTCAACTTGTTTACCATCTAACTCATATTTGACCCGTGACCCGTTTCAAACCGCTCAAACTTGACCTAATCCGCAAATTTGCCACCTCTATGTAAAAGGATGGTATTCGGTTTGGAACCCCAAACGGCGCCGTATTTGCTTGGAGGACCCCCTGCTATCATTTGGGCGCAACAGGGTCCACAAGCTTCCTTTGCCTATTTCTACTAGTGCAGTGAATAACCGTTTGAGTTGTTGCATATTGATCTCTGGGGTTGTGTCCCTATTTCATGGTTTAAGGACGTTTTTCAGTACTACTGTATTTTCTTATCATCGATGCTTATTCTAGAATACTCTTGGATATTTCATTTGCACGACAAGTCATATGTTAGCAATGTGTTTTTTCATTTCGAATTTATTGCCTCAGCTCTTCCCATTTCAGTGCCTGCATTCAAGCAGCAGTTAGATTTGAAAATGGGGGAGAGTTTATTGGCAAGTCGGTGTTTGTCTATTTTGCTGATAGTCGATTAATCGACTAGGGATTGCTGAGTGTGCTGGAAATGTGGGTGTTTGTGGTAGTGGAGTTTGGTTCCTTGCCGTATTTCAGGACTTCTCTGGAAGCAAACTTAATGAAGTGAATGGAGATGAAAGAAGAACAACAAAATGGACTTTATTATTCCTCGGTGTAGAAGTCAAATCGACTATGAGAACACAATCGAACAGACGGTTAAGTTACAAGCTACTCCTAGAGCAAGAAATGTAAAGTACAGATAAAAGTAGAAGCCTTTGGGCGATTGATTGGGGGTTCTAAATATCTTCTTTTCTTGTATTTATAGGCTGTCGTCGACTTGAAATTCAAATCATATGGAATTCCCTCCTTCGATTTGAATTAATTGGCTCCATGCTCCCTATTCTTGCTCCACTATCTGCACGAGGTGGTTACTTCTCCATGATCTCACATGTTCCCAACGTTGTAATTATTTCAACTGCCTGCTTGCATTAACTGTCTTACTCACGATCTGCATGTGATGCAAAATTCTGACACGTGTTCAGTCGAATATCAACCGTTTGATCAGTCCATTTTCCTTAACAGGCTTCATATTGCATTATATCAATTGGTCTAAAACGTGTTGACACGTGTAACATTTGACCCAATCGATTATATTAGACTAAATACTAAATTATGGTGTAAACAATGCCCCCCTATTTACCTGAGTTAAATATTAACTTTGGTAAATATTTCTCTTAGTAACTTACCACCTATATAAGGCAGAGCACTTCAAATTTAGGGCACGAATCGTGCTCCTTCTCACAGAACTTTGAAACAGCTCTCAAACCCTAAAATAGCTTCTGAACCCAAATGGCACCGAAATCCAAACTACAGATCGTCAGTGACCCAGTTGAAGATCCGGCCACCGAGTCAATGACGGAGGATTCCTTCCGATTCCCCGAGTCGTACCGAAATGGGATTGACCAAAACCAGAAAACTCAAATTCTGATTCCTGACGATAATGTCAGTTCTCACTGTATATTGGGCCCAATTTTTTCATCAGTTCTCCCGGATGGCTTTCCAAAAGTTTACCCAGTGGGGGAACGTGATCCACTTCTCCTACAGCTTCCGTCGCTGGAATGGTCAGGCTGGGGTAAGAACACCTGCCTTCGTTCTTGGCCTTACACCGTCGAAATGGGATGGGTAGATTGGGTAAGGCGCATGATGAAGTTCCTTTTTGAGGATTGGAAAACAATGGGAATTTGTGAGACAATTGAGCTCTCACAATTCCCCTTGGACATGAATCCTGAACTCTTGGCTGCTGCAGCTGTTTTGGTCCAAATCATCCAATACCCTAGTTCTACATTGTGGCTTGCTATCTCCGACAGTCTTGGATATTTCTCATTTGACTGGCCTTCCTTCGTTAGGCCGTGAGGTAAATGCTCTGCTTTCTCCTGATCCATATGATCCCCCATTTGTTGTCCATCATCTGGGGTTAGCTATTCGAAATGGCTTAAGACTCACTTCAAAGCCAAAGCTTCCTACCCTGCTTTCATGAGAAGGTTGCATTTTACCTTTTCTGGATTTGTCGATTTCTTATGGCAGTCCCTGGGCTTAGGGTTACCAAGAATACCTTAACTAGCTGTTTGTATGGCCCAAGTAAAGAGGTTGGCCCTTGCCCCCTTTGTTTTAGGATCCTTGTACAAGGGCCTTTTTACTTTTGTTGATAAAAAGATAGCGGACTCTTGTGGTGGTCCTTTCTGGATCTTCCAAGCTTGGTTATATGCATACTTTCCTCAAATAAAACCTAAGCTAGAGAACCCTCTTCGGTCAGATGAGGCATTGCAAACATGCCGTAGTTATGCTGAATATCTTTTAGGCTTCCAAACTCAAACAGAGGAATCCTCTTTTCAAAGGTATTTCACCTTTTTTTATGAAAATAACCAAAAGAATTGGCCTGTGTTCTGTCCATTCGATAAATTCGAATTTGCATCAGAAAGACTAAAGCCATGCTTTGAGGACATTCCACCAGCTTCTCCTCAACTTGTAGAGAAAATGACTCAGTCCAAACGGTTATTTTGGGCCAGCATTCTTCTTCCAAGACTTATCCCAGTTGGCTTTGCCCTGAATAACACTCCTTTTGGGAATTGTGGTTTTGAGAATTACTCTCCATGTCAGTATGCCAGACAGTTTGGCCTCGCACAAGGCATTCCAATGCCTTTTGTTCACCCAAACATCGCTGAGATGGCCTCCAGTAGGCCAACCATTAAGGCCAAAGACTCACAGATGATATCTCTGATGGTTAGCAACTTTCAACAACGTGTCAAAGCCTTCCAGTTTATTGATTTCAAGACCAATAAAGCGACCCTGCCTGCTTTTGATGAATGGTGGTCGACTATGAGGGCCCTCTATTTCAGTGCTTCACTTTCAGACTGCCTATACAGGCTTGATCCTGAATACAAATTCCTTCAAGATAAGGCTGGTAAGTACATCTATTCATTGGTTTTTAATTCAATTAGTCATACTTTTACTAATCTTTATGATATTGTTTCCTTAACAGAGATAACAGCTCGATTGCTTGATGAACCCTCCAAGGCCATTGTGCCTCATGCAGGAGCAGTTCCCATATCCTCTGTGCCCAGTGGGAATACCAGGAAAAGGAAAGCTGAATCGATTAAGGACTCTGAAACCAGGCCACGGACACGAACTCTCAAGATCACATCAGGTGCGAGTCAAAAGGTTTCCAGAAGTCCTTCCACTGGTAGACCTAAAAAACAGGTCAGTGAAGTATCCACTCCCACAAAGCAACCAACAAGAAAGCTCACCAAAAAGCAAAGTTCAAGTGACAAAGGGTTGGCTTTGAGGGTACACTCTTATCTTTTTGTTACCCTTATTGATTTCGTTCGTTCTTTTCACAAATCTTTCTATTCTCATTTTCCCATTTTCTGTCTTTTACAGAAGGGCAAAGGGACCAGAATTGTGGATGCCTTTGAAGAGGAAGAAGAGAATTCCTCAAAATCTTCACAAATTCAAAAATCCTCCTTCTCAGTAGGAGAGACAGTTGATACTGAATTGGCAATCGATCAATATGAGTCTACAGCAGTATCAGATCCTTTGGATCAGGCCGATTGGTTGCCAGGGTTACAAGAACAACTGCTGTATCAAGAAAATCCTTTACTGCAGGATGACAGTCCTTTTGTGCAGGTTGGTGAGGGTTCGGCTCTGAGGCCAGATGGTGTTGAACTTGGTGTACCAGCCATTCAACAACTTGATGTCACAACAAATCAATTTGCATCAGACTCAGCCAAAGCTGTGCCAAGGAAGGACGTCATTGTTGCTCCAATAATTCAGAAGATCGACCTGAATCAACAAAGTGATGGCAGGGAGGAAACAGCTTCTCCTCAGATGGCGGATGTGCCTTCTCTAGAGGCTTCCCCAGCAATGAATGAAAAGACAATGGAAAAGAAGGGACCAACAGAGGATCCAGCTCAGATTGCCCCTATTGTCCAAATTGGTCCTACTCAAGAAGGTGGGCAAGGTGCAGAGGATGTTGCCTCTAGCCCTTCTGGTAATCCCTCTGGGAACCAAGTCTTATTACCAACAAGTGTGACCCCTGCAAACATTTCGAGGGTTCTTGCCTTAACTACATCTCCTCGTTCGGTGAACAAGACTGCAACAAATCCTGTGGGTGTTGAGGATTCTGCTCATGTCAAGTCTTCAAGTGATTCTTTGGACCATTTAATGGAAGAGATAGAATCGACTTCTCAAATCTTTCGATCCCTCACTGAAGTTTCAGAATCCAGTAGTTCTTTCTTCTTTCTTCAATTCAGTGTGGAGACTCAGAAAGAAATCCAAGTCTTCTTTGACTTCCTAAAGCTTCCTTTTGAGGAATTGATGACAGTGAAGTCCACGGAATTCAGTGCTTGTGTTGAATCCCTATCTCAAAGGCATGTTTTCCCCCTCAGAGAACAAATTATCCTGGAAAACTATGCATCATCTTTGGGTGACAACATTAGCCTCTTCCGATATTACCAGCAAGAAATAAGTCAGAAGCAGGATTTGATTGGTAACCTTTCCAACTTGACAGTGAAGTTATCGACTATGCACGCTGACGCTTCAACTTTGAAGTCGAGGCTTTTGGCAATTGATCAAGAAGAAAAGGAATTGGTATATCGATTGGGTCAACTGCAGGCTGAAAAGAAAAACCTTCTGGTAACGGCGAACCAACTTGATAAAGATTTCAAACACCTAGCAGAGGAAGGCAAAGGAGTCTCAGTTCATGTCTCTGCTGCCCGTGAAGATTTGCAGAGAAACAGAGTTAAATGTGATGAACTTGTAGTTAAATGGGAGGCTTTTAAGTCTGCCTTTCTTCATGAATGACTTTGGTTGACTTCAGTTTTACAGCCAATTGACTAATCCTGTCGGTACAAACTATAAGTGTTTTTGTTTGTTGATTGTTTTTTTTATCAACAAGTGGTATGCTAGAATTGTGAATGACAATTAGAATGAGTGTTAGGCCTTTCATGGCCCTTTTCGTATTCCTTGTTAGGAAACTCCGTATTCCTTATTTGGAATAATTTTCTTTAACCTTTATACAAACTTAAGTCAAGGGTTATACTCACATGTTTGAATAGAAACCAGATTCACATACATGCCCAAACTGAGGAAAAACTCCACATAATTGGTTAACACCTTACTTTAACCACGTGATGCCACAGGATCAAAACCCTTGATCCCTATATATCCGGATTGTGGGCGCCTATAATTATGGCAGAACTACGTCATGATCATGATGACGCTTCCCTTCCACTTTTAGGGAATCCGCACAGTAATTACTGACGGTTTAGGTACAACAAATGATGCCGTGCTGCAGTAATTCAGCCGCCTTACTTTGGGAAACGGCCATTGAGAGCCCACTAACCCCATTAGCTGTCACGTCTCTTAATTTACCTCGGGATAACTGTCCACGACCCGCGTCTTTAGATTTTCCTTGGTCTATAAATATCAACACTGAGTAGAAGCTCAAGCACTTGTGTTTCTACATTATGGCTTCCAACATCTCTTCTACTCCCCTCTCCACACAAATCACTCCCGTTCACATAAAACAACTGGCCACTGAGCTTTCCTGGGCACTCATGGAGGATCATAACGAGTGCAAGCGGAGGATTCAGGCCATCCACGATCAAGTGGAGGGCATGGCGCTTCGGCTGGAGAAGATGGAGTCCGCTCTCAAGCTTGTGGTGGCCAACTGGGACACCATCGACTACAAGTCTTCTCCGGTCGATCCTGCTGACATCAGGTCCTCCATGGCTGGCACATCCGGCCAGTGGAAAGAATGGCCTAAAGAATAGGCCTTCTTTTTGTGGGGGTCCTGGTGTGTGTTTTTTTTTTTAGATTTCACTTGGAATCTTTTTCTTTGTAGGTTATTTTCTTTTGGGTTCTCGCTTTGAGTTCCCTTTTTTTTTTTGTCAGATCCTTCTTGGGATCTTTTGTTTCTTTGTGTTAGATCCTTCTTGGGATCTTTTGCTTTTGTTTGAATGGCCTTTTGTAATGCTGCCCTACCCATGGGCAGCCCTTGACTTTGGAATGGAATGAAAGAAGAATGAAAAGTTAGTTTTAACTCATGCTCTCCCACATAGACGGAAAATAGTGTTTCAAATATTTACCATTAATGGTTCTTTCGTGAAGAACCCCTTCGATTGATGTCAAATGATATGCACCCCCTTGTAAGATTTGGGTAATACGGAAAGGACCTTCCCAGTTTGGAGACCATTTTCCAAATTTCCCTTTCTTCTTTCTTGAATCGATTGGGAGGATTGTTTTCCAAACTAAGTCTCCAACTGCAAAAGATTTTTGTTTTACTCTTTTGTTATAAGCCCTTTCAACTCTTTTCTTTTGGGCTTGAATCTGATTTAGGGCATGTAACCTTTTCCCTTCTAGCCCATCGATATCCAAAAACATTGCTTCTTCGTACTGTAAATCTGGGTCGTAATGACGTGCCACCCTTAAAGACTGAACATTGATTTCGACTGGCAATACTGCTGCTTGCCCGTAAACTAATTCGAACGGTGTTACCTTAGTACTCTCCCTTTGTGATGTTCTATATGCCCATAAAACTCTGGGCAACAGATCATGCCACTCTCTTGGGTTATCATCGATTACCTTTGCCAAGGTATTCTTTATAATTTTGTTAGTCGATTCGACTTATCCGTTAGGTTGGGCATAATATGGAGTTGAATTCAAAATCCGTATTCCATATTTTTGTGCATACTGGACAACTTCTCTACCATTGAATATAGACGCCTGATCAACAGTAATGGTTTCAGGAATTCCAAATCTACATAAAAGATATTCCTCAATAAAATCAATCACTTGTTTCTGTGAAACACCTTTCAAAGGTATTGCCTCCGTCCATTTTGTAAAATAATCAGTCGCCACTATAACAAATTGGTGCTGTAACGAAGATGCTGGATGAATTTCCCCTATCATATCGATTGCCCAACCTCTGAACGGCCAAGGTTTAACAATCGATTGCAACTGATGAGCAGGTATCCTTTGGATTGGTCCATGCTTCTGACATTGCTGGCAACCTTTAGCATACTGAATACAGTCAGCTCGAATGTTTGGCCAATAATACCCGTGTCTTTTAATTAACCACCTCATTTTATCACCAGCTTGATGGGCACCACAGGTCCCTTCATGGACTTCTCCCATAATTCTCATTGATTGGTCCTTTTCATTAGGATTTAGAAGGTAATTCTTTATTGGAATCATCCAATCGTCAGAAATATCGATTACAAACACATCCAATCGATCTTTTTCCCTTTCCAATGAAAAGGGTAGATATCGTTTTTGGATTCTAATTACTTTCTCCGTGTCTCCTTCAGGAATCTTAACTCCGGAAGCTGCTTGGGCCATTTGATTGGCCTCACTATTTTGAAGTCTCAAGATGTGCTGAAAGCATATTTCGTCAAAGTTTTGGGCAAGACACTGAACCTTTTCCAGTTGCAGGCTCAATAAGGGGTGATTGCCCTTATAATGTCCTGTAATTTGTCGGATGACCAATTGTGAGTCCCCAGAAACTTTCAAATATCGTATACTCAAATCTTTTGCTATTTCCAAGCCTATGATCAAGGCCTCATACTCTGCTTGATTATTTGTTAGAATTCTACTTTCATCAAGTTGGAAAGAAAACTGAAACATTTCTCCCTTTGGGGATGTCAAAACAACACCTGCCCCAACTCCATTATCTGTTTTTGAACCATCAAAAGATAGTTGCCAAGGTCTAAGCTCCAAAAGATGTACCTCAAAGGTATCCTCTTCCAGAGGTAGATTTGGATGCTCAGATAAGAAATCTGCCAAAGCTTGTCTTTTTACTGCCTTTTGAGGCACGTATTGAAAGTCATACTCTATTAGGGCTAAAATCCATTTTCCCTGTCTCCCTCTCAAAATGGGTCTAGACAGGATATATTTTATTATATCTGTTTGAGAAATGATCATTACTCTAGCTGGCAAAAGGTAATGTCTTAATTTAATTGCTGAAAAATATAATGCCAAACAAATCTTTTCAACACATGAATACCTATTTTCACAATCATTTAACCTTCTACTTAGGTAGTAAATTGATTGCTCTCGGCCTTGTTCATTATCCTGAGCCAACAGACTTGCAATCGAATCGTGCGTTGCTGATATGTACAGCTTCAATGGTTTTCCATTTATTGAAGGCATCAGAACAGGAGGCGTCACCAATGATTGCTTTAAAGTATCAAAAGCTTTCTGATGCTCTTGTTCCCATCTGAAATCTTTTTCTGACTTTAATTTTAATAATGGGGAGAATGCCATTGTCTTTCCAGATAGATTGGCAATAAATCTTCGAAGGAAATTAATCTTTCCCAAGAACTGTTGAAGCTCTTCTTTATTGGTTGGTGTCTGTGCTTTCAAAATAGCATCAGCTTTAGTTTTATCAATCTCAATCCCCTTTTGATGCACCAAGAATCCTAAAAAGTTTCCTGCCGTGACACCAAATGCACATTTCAAGGGATTCATTTTTAAATTGTAACGCCTCATCCTTTCCAGAGTCTATTCAAGATGATGTAAGTGCTCGTCAACTGAATTTGATTTTACAACCACATCGTCTATATAAACTTCCAAGAATTTATGTAAAAAATCATGGAAAATCAAATTCATAACTCTTTGATAGGTTGCTCCTGCGTTTTTCAATCCGAAAGCCATAACCACCCATTCAAACGTCCCTATGTATCCAGGACATCTAAATGCTGTTTTATGCGTATCTTCTTCAGCTATATATATTTGATTATAACCAGCATTACCATCCATGAAGGACAGCATTTGGTACCCTACTGTTGCATCGACTAGCAAATCAGCAACAGGCATTGGATATTGATCCTTTGGTGATGCGGTATTAAGATCTCTAAAATCAACGCATACTCTAACTTTCCCATTCTTCTTTAATACTGGGACAACATTTGAGACCCATTCAACATATTTGACCGGTCGAATAAACTTTGCCTCAAATAAACGTTCCATTTCTTTTTTTACTTGAGGTAAGACATCATCCTTCATTCTCCTAGGTGCCTGTTTAAAAGGTACGTAGTTCTCTTTTATAGGTATTTTGTGCTCAACTAAAGATCTATCTAAACCTGGCATTTCATCATAACTCCAAGCAAAACAATCTTTAAATTTACGCAACAAGTACTTAAACTTTTCCTTTATTTCAATAGGCAAAGCAGCATTTACATATGTGATCTTAGGATCTTTTGGAGTTCCCAAGTTGACTTCTTCTGTGGGATCCTTTACTTGGGCCCCGTCATCATCTAACTTAGCTGGTGCTGGTTTCAAGTCTGCTAATCCTAACTCTTTCATGTTTAGCGGGCTATCATCAAAAACACATTCAGCCCAATTACAAGAAATAGGCTCATCTGCCTGCAATTTTCTGTCAACAAGAAAAGAAAATAACCTTTTAAAAGTGGCTTTCACAGTAGCCAAATCTTCACATCCTGTGTTCAGTAGGTTTCTAAACATTAAAAACTTGTTGATCAATTTTGGCAGGCCTTGATATAATGTTAGGCCTGATGAAATCCTTGCTCAACTCCTGGAACCCTTCTTTGATGTATCTGAGGAATTGGCTCTCAGTTACTCCAACTTGATTAGATCTGACTTCTGAGTCTTCTATTCTTGTTGGCCACAAATGTTCGTTGTAGAGATCTGCCTCTACGTTGTTAGTCTCTGCTTTGAATGGATGTCGGTCTGCCCAAAAGACCTCCATTCCCGCTGCTTCTTCTTGCTTTAGAAAGATCAAGGCCTGATGCAAAGAAGATGGCACACAACTATTTATATGGATCCAATCTCTGCCTAGTAAGGCATTGTAATTAGATGAAGAATCGATTACAAAAAACGTTGCATTCATCTTCCTATTTCCAATCTGCAGTTGTAAAGATATGACCCCCTTAGCAGGAGAACACCCTCCAGCGAAATTGCCAACTGTAACCTCTGTTGGGATCAGGTCATCATTGGTTTTGTTCAAAACTTTCAGCATTCGAGAAGGTAAAATATTGACTACTGCCCCATTGTCGACCAACACCTTTGAGATAGGTTGGCCATTCATATGCAGTTTAATATACAGTGGTCTTAAATGCCTTATTGAGTCATCATCAGGTGTTCTAAGAACTACAACACTGTTTCCATGTTTATCCGTCTCAACATTAATGGGCTGTGACTGAGGATGCTTCTCTTTGTCCATTATTTTGACAATCGATTGGGTATTATCCTCAACATCACCTGCCAAATTCATTGGCTGATTTGGTTTTGCCTTAAACTGCTTAGGCAGAACTAAAATCATATTACACTGGTAGTTTATAGGTACTGACCCGAATTGGATTGCGGCCAGGCTTTCTCCAAATGTTGCAGATCTCTGTGGAGACGGTGAAGCATCTTTGATCAGGTCTTCCTGTTCTGACCCTTCGTCAAAGAGATCATCATCATCTGCCTCCATGAGTTTCTGGAATTCCTCCATCTTCTTCTTTAAGCTCTGCTTCAATTCTTTTTTACCTTTCAGTTGGGCAGTCGACTGGGGAGGATCTGTAGCATTACTTTCTTGCCCCCCATGCTTTAGGATTACCTGCTTTGGGCCACTGGTTTCTCCTTGCTCCCGGGTCCATACCATGTTTGAAACCTTTGATGGTTCCAATCTCTCTCTTGGTTCGAATACATGATCCCATGGGTCACCATAAGCCCTGGCTACAAACTTTCTTTGGAGCCTTCTTTTCTGTGAACTGGATACCTTAGTGTACCAACCCTCTGCTGGAAACTTTGGGTGACTAAGCGTACTCCATTCCTCGTGATCATTATTAGGTGGCATTACCATCCTAGGTTGGTGCCATCCGCGTCCATAAGGTCCTCTACCTCGTGGTGCAGTACCTCTTCTGAAACCGACATCCCTTTGGCTAGGGTATCTCCTCTGATTAGGAAATTGCTACCCCGCTGCTTCAAGATCTTGGCAAGAAGGTACCCCAGGCCTTGCAGGCACGACTGGATGTCCCCTGAACAAGAATGGTCCATCATCTGGCCCATAGCAATGCTCTGACTCTATTCTATTAAAGAGCCCTGGATCTATGCCTTCATAAATCAGCTTGGCTCCCACGTAAATTTGAAGGTCGTTTCCTCCCATTGTGTTGAACCTCAGTCCGGACTTGGAGAATGCACTTCTCTGATCTTTTTCTGCTATAATTGCTTCTCTATACTGGACTTCATGTCCACACCTGATGCAGAGGTAGTCATTTGGGAATCTAGAGGTATGAGACTTTGCTGACTCTTCTTCAGTCTGCATTTGATCCTCCTCCCCTTGCTTTTGTTTCGTCACATTGGAACCCAACCTTTTGGCTAGGCCGGCTGTCACCATGTTCACTTCAATCTTGGGAAAAGGATTGGATTCAATTCCCATGGGATCCTTGTCGCCTTTAGCATACTGCAACAATCCCTTCTGGATCAAGTCCTGCACACAATTTCGGAATGTAACACAGTTGTTAGTATTATACCTAAATGAATTGTGCCATTTACAATATTCTTTCCCTTTTCTATCTTTATCAGAAGGAATAATATGCCCAGGACTCAAGGTAATAAATTTTTGTTTCAACAATTCATCAAATATTTGGTCAGCTTGTGCCAAATCAAATGAATATTGTCTGTAATTTGCTTGCCCCCCACGCCTATTGGGTTGAGATGAAGGCATATTCATTGGTTTTTCTGTTTTAACCAGAGTGTCACAAATTATAGGGGTCTTTCCGATAACTTGTGCTACATCTATCTCAATATCACCTTCCACATCTTGGTAATACGTTCCTAGAGACGTGTTCCTCAAAAGCTCTTCTTCTTGTAAAATAGCTTCAAACTGAGATGCCCTCATAGAAAGCTCAAACAAATCTTTGAAATTAGATCCATTAAACTGCTTTTTAAAATTAAACTCGAGACCATCTTGAGCTATTCGAACTATCTCGGTCTCTGGCACATTACAATGACATTGGTTTCTTAATCTCTTAAACCTAATTAAAAACTGTTCTGCCGTTTCATTCGGCTTTTGCTTTAACTTAGCCAAGTCGGCAATTGAAACCTCTGGTTCATGTCTGAAATATTGAGCATGAAATTGTTCTTCCATATCTTGCCACGTATGGATAGAATTTACAGGTAGGCTTATGAACCATGTGAACGCTGTTTTAGTTAATGAATGTGGGAATAATTTCAACTTAAAAACATCATCAGAACCGAGTTCTCCTAACTGCAAACAAAACCGACCTACATGCTCGATTATTGACTGATTTTCTGTACCACTAAAAAGTGAAAGCTCAGGCAATTTATACCCTCTTGGCAGAGGAACATTATCAACCCAATGTGGGTAAGGCTTTCTAAACATGGGTTTTTCTACCCTGCGTAGCCCTGGTCCGTACACATCTTGGATGACTTCTAATATTTGTGCCCTATTAATATTCATGGGATCTGGGGCTCTAAGGACATTTGATACGTGAGGTTGTGCAAGAGGGCCATTCTGACCGTTCCCATTGCTAATATTTGGCACATTGTGAACGTACTGACCTCAATTTCCATTATTCGGTCCTACTGGCATAGTATGATATGTATAACTGCCATGATTTGGCAGAGTTTGTGCAGTACTGTATATGTGTTGACCATTATTCATGACATGGACTCCTGTGAAACCAGTCTGAGGACTTTGACTAGAATTTAAACCATGATTTTGACCATTTCCACTACTGTTACCAACTTCATATACAGATGGGACATTCTGGTAAAAACTAGTTGGCTTGATTGTGGATCGTAGAGCAGTTGCTCCTACAAACGGTCGACTGTGCACATTCATATTTGAATCAAATGCTGGATTTGTATATACCTGTTGAGGTGACTGTCTAGGCAAATCTCCAGTTTGCAATTGTTCATGTACCACACCATGCGCATCCACATCTATGACAGATGGGGGCGTAACTACCCTTCTCAATAGGGTAATCAATTCCTATGCCGCTTCGTCTTCTGGGTTAGACAAAACCTGCGCCAACTGCCTGGAAAGGCCCTGTATATCTGTTGGTGCGTTCAAGCCATTTCCTTGGCTATTTTCTGGCACCCTTTGTTCAGGATGCACCACGTCGTTTTGGGTTTCCAGGCCTTCATTCTGAGGCTCTGCAGGTCGGTCGCCTTGTTTCCTTGTTGCTGGTGCCATTACTTCCAAATTAGTAAGGGCCCTCCTTCTAGCGCCAAAATTGTTTGTCTATTTTGCTGATAGTCGATTAATCGACTAGGGATTGCTGAGTGTGCTGGAAATGTGGGTGTTTGTGGTAGTGGAGTTTGGTTCCTTGCCGTATTTCAGGACTTCTCTGGAAGCAAACTTAGTGAAGTGAATGGAGATGAAAGAAGAATAACAAAATGGACTTTATTATTCCTCGGTGTAGAAGTCAAATCAACTATGAGTACACAATCGAACAGACGGTTAAGTTACAAGCTACTCCTAGAGCAAGAAATGTAAAGTACAGATAAAAGTAGAAGCTTTTGGGCAATTGAGTGGGGGGTTCTAAATATCTTCTTTTCTTGTATTTATAGGCTGTCGTCGACTTGAAATTCAAATCATATGGAATTCCCTCCTTCGATTTGAATTAATTGGCTTCATGCTCCCTATTCTTGCTCCACTATCTGCACAAGGTGGTTACTTCTCCATGATCTCACATGTTCCCAACGTTGTAATTATTTCAACTGCCTGCTTGCATTAACTGTCTTACTCACGATCTGCATGTGATGCAAAATTCTGACAGGTGTTCAGTCGAATATCAACCGTTTGATCAGTCCATTTTCCTTAACAGGCTTCATATTGCATTATATCAATTGGTCTAAAACGTGTTGACACGTGTAACATTTTGACCCAATCGATTATATTGGACTAAATACTAAATTATGGTGTAAACAGTCGGCCAAGTTGTTTTTCGTCCTCTTGGTACTATATTCACCAAACCAGTTGTCCCAACACTCCTGAGCAGAATGGAACTACTGAGAGCTAGGAAGCATATACACATTTGGTAGAGACTGGCTCTCCCTGTCCTCCATCAAGCTCCCATGCCTCTGGCTTATTCGCTCTCGTCTCTTTACAGTTGTCCACCTATCTTGTCAACAGGCACTCAATTTCGTACCCCTTTTACAAGTTATACTTTAATTTGTAAAAAAAACAGCCAGATTTCCACTTCCTTCTGTTAAAGCCTTTCGGAGGATGTTGTTTTCTTGCGGCTTGAACTTCACAGTACTACTCATAAACTGACTCCCAAGTCCACACCGTGCGTCTTTTATAGGGTACAGGGTACTGTGATTGCACCGAAGGATATCGGTACTTAGATATCTCCAGACATGTTTAAGTTTCTAAAATGATTTTCCTTTTACCACTCTCTCTTTTGTACTTATTCTACTTCCTCTCCTATTTTCCAATTTTGGATATTTTTCATGTAGCAATTTTTAACTACGTTTGTTTTTCAGCTGCATCTGAACACAACACCTGTGTTCGAGATTCTTTCAGATCCCGTCCGTCTTGGCTTGGGAACGCTCTTAGGTACTATCAGGTGCGGTCCTCGTGGTGAGAGAGGATGGGAAAAGTTTGCCATACAGCCTGCATTAATTTTTGTCGATGAGAGGATGTGATAGTTACTGGTGGCTGTGATGTTAACTTTATGCAAACCTTGTTCCCCCTTGTCTATGATACCTTGTACTATATGCTTTGGAATTAATTGGAATTTTGTATGATACCTTGTCTAGGAAGTTGGATTTTTCTATGATATACATCGTCATCTATGCTTTGGAATTGGATTTTGTTAAACTGTGATGATAATATATAGTCTTAACTGTTTGAAACGGTTTTAGGAGTAATTAAAATCTTCCTTTAGCATCTCTTCTTCTTCTTGCATTTCCCTTTGGCATGGAATCATTGATCACTAGTCTTCTATATTCATCTTTTTTTGACTTATTTAGGGCAAATTTCGTCATGAATCAATGCTTGCAAATTTCCCATTCAAGATTGATGGAGCTGAAAATGAATAGTCATTGTCAGTCAACATGATGTATAAACCATATATATATATATATATATAGGAATTTTCAAGTGAGGGATCCCTCAATTTGTTAAAATGAGGGACTTTCATTTCCCGATCAAATTTTGAAAATCCGAACCGTTCAATGTGTGCAGAACGTAATTTTAAGGGTCCCCGCAAGAAATCAGCAAAAAAAATGACCGGGAAGGGCATCATCCGAACAGTTTTTTTTGAACCGTTCAATGAAAACTTCTCGGATGAAGCCCTTTCCGGTCATTTTTTTTGCTGATTTCTCACGGGGACCCTTAAAATCACGTTCTGATCACTTTGAGCGGCTCGGATCATCGAAATTCAATCGGGAAGGGGAGTCCCGCATTTTAATAAAATGAGGGATCACTCACCGGAACCTAACTCTATATATATATAAAACACTTCTATTAAGGGATCTCTCATTTTATTAAAATGCGGATTTTCTATTTCTGGATCATATTATGGTGATCCAAACTATTCAATTTGTTTAGAACATGTTTTTACACCCATATATTTTGAACATTTTTTTTATCATTGAAGCTAGATCGTAGCGGATCCCACACGGTCGAGACAGCACGGTGCTATGTTATATTGATTGAGACCACTGTTTCGCTCCAAATCAATTATATTGTACCATGTCGCCATGTTCTATTGATTGAGACCACTGTTTTGCAACGTGACGCGATGTAACTGATTTGGAGGAAACAAATGTTTACACTGACGGTGTAAAGAATTTATTCTCAATCTCATCTCCTTACGAATCCCATGAATTTGTTTGAAATCGCACCACTGTTTTGCAACGTGACGCGATGTAACTGATTTGGAGGAAACAAATGTTTACATCGGCGGTGTAAATAATTTATTCTCAATCTCATTTCCTTACAAATCCCATGAATTTGTTTGAAATCGCACCACTAGACTTGGCAAAACTGTGGCTTGTCTGAAATCGCACCACTGGACTTGTTGGGTTATTGGATTCCATCCTTCTGGGACTAGTTGGCGCACCATTTTCTCGTTTGCTTGCTGGCATATTTGGTGCCACCGCAATAGTGGGCTTTTTGAGAATAGTTCCAACTCGAATTCTAATCCAGTCCCTCAGGTTGGCAAACTTATTTTGGAATATGGTCGAAAGGTTTGGTGCCCAAATAGTGACGGACTCAGGAATTTCATATACTAGGCACCTATTATTCACAATCTTAAAAAATATTTCTCTACATGTATACCACTAAATTATCGATCAATCATTAAATATTGATCATTCAATCTATTTTATAACCGATTTTTCACAATATTCATGGCTGAAAATACACTTTTAACTGTCGCGGTAGGCAAGTAAACTAAAGGATGTAGTAATTTAGTAATTTAATTTTCGAAATATTGTAGATTGGAAGAAAAACAAAAAGAGATGGAACAAAAATTGAGAAATAAAGGAAAGAGGTAGAACAAAAATGAAAAAAAATAAAGAAAAAAAGGTAGAACGAAAATGGAGAAATAAAAGAAAAAGGTAGATCAAAAATGGAAAAATAAAGAAAAAACAAGGGATGGAGGATTCTAGAAATCAAACTCAGACTCCTAAAACTTTTCACAATTTATGATGACCACGAAATCATGCTAATGATTTGTACTAGTGTAGGAGACTTTTTTGTGTTTACATCTAACTTTTTTTTACCATTTTTCAAAAAGACGTGGAGGCCGGCACATGACCTGACGTGCTCCAATATGAGTCCGCCCCTGTGCCGCCCAAGCACTCTTTCATACTTTGGCTAGCCATAAGGGACAGTTTACCGACACAACTTTCTTGGGACACCTTTCATCCATATGACCAAAAACCTGACACAGAGAGCATCTTGAAGGCATCCATGGAATGGGAGTTCACAGTGAGTAGCTCTAGACCGAAACGCAGGGGCAGCGTCCCGGTTAGTTGGTACGCCCCCCCATCACCCCCCCCCCCCCCCACCCCCACCCCCCACCAAATTGCACTTCTTCAAGCTAAACCTGGACGGGGCCGTCAACTTGGTTTGGGGTTGGACCAGTGCCGACTCTGATTTTTTAGAAATTTAAAAGTGAAAATTAAAAACGAGCCTCTTCTGTTGGACTATTGAAAGGGGAAAAATGTAGGAAGGGCCCCTAAAATTGAAAAATAAAAATAAAAATGAAGGCCTAAAGCTATCACAACACAAATTTTAGCGAAGAATCGGCTTTGGATTCGAGTCCTACGCTTGAGTATTACTAGATTTTTATTAAAATCATTACGAAACTTCGTCCGGATCCCGGGACTCAGTCGTGAGTGCTGCAAGGTAAAATGGAAAATTTTGATGCCATGAGGTGGTTTCGCTTTACTTAATCATCAGGCAAAACCTTTTCTCTCTCTTATCCCTCCCCTTTTTCGCACCAAAACAAAGACTCCATACTCTCTCTCTCTCTCTCTCTCTCTCTCTCTCTCTGTGTGTGTGTTATTGCAATTGGAAGACTGACAGGCTCATTTAACTCCAGAGCATCTTCCGCTCTAACTAGCCCGCCCATATTCTCATGGAAGCCCAACCACTCTCTGTCTCAGTGGTGTACTCAAGCCCCATATGACTCACCCAACTTTTGGGCCATATTTGTTATTTGATCATGGGCTATTTTTTTTTGTTATTTGAACAGCCAACTTTTGGGCTATGTTTTGTTTTGCTAAATCGTAGTAGCTCCTCTTTTCTTTCTTCAGAACCCTTTTAAGTGATGGTATCTGGAGTAATTGTTCAATAGTCGAAGAGCACTGCTACGTGGTGCTCGGAACCATTCTAAAACCACACATGCATGTGGAGCCATGCACTTAATTATGAACCCACGAGAATGTGTGATTGTAGAGTAATTCGGAGCATCACATGACGCCAGTATTTGTGTTTGTTCTGTTAGAACAAATTTATGAAATTGAAATAATGTCTTTTTGTTCTTAATGACTCTTTTCTGAATTTTTTTTTTCAATTAGACTCATTGAAACAAACTACTAAAAATTATGCCGCTTTGGGTCTTTAGAACCTATTCATCTCTTTCATTACCCCAAAAATATCTTGTACCAGCAATAACAAAAACTTCGGTAAAGAGTACTATTACCGGTGGTTATTTAATACCGCTAAAGCCAAAATTTGGCCCCATTCCACTACCTTTTTAAAAAATTAAATATTTATTTTCAATTTTCAAGCTTAAAAATATTGTATTTATGAAAATAATTTTTTAATTTTTTTTTGCATCATTTAAAGTATGTTATCAAAATCTTTCAAACAAGATCCATATTGCATATTTTTAGATTTCAGTAAACCCATTATTTTTAAGCTTAAAAATTGAAAAAATAAATACTTATTTCTAATAAAACAAATAACGGAACTTTAATTTAAAAAAAAAAAAACAAACAAAGTTTTGCCTTGAACCGATCAAAAAAGCACAAGAAAATGATGAGCTAATTTGCAATTTTGCACTACTCCCTCCACGTATGTGTTGCTTACGATTAGGGCTGCAAACGATCCAAGCCGCTCGCGAGCGGTTCGAAGCTCGGCTCGACAACGGCTCGGCTCGGCTCTGCTCGGCTCGGTTCGAGACACAAACGAACGAGTTCGAGCTCGAGTCCTGGGCTCGTTTCATAAACGAGCCGAGCTCGAGCTAGTCGAAACTCGGCTCGAATTGGCTCGCGAGCTCAACTATTATATATATATATATATATATTTATATATATTTGTTTCATAAACGAGCCGAGCGAGCCAAGCTCGAGCTCTGTAAATACATCTCGAGCCGAGCTCGAGCTCGAGTCCTGCAGCTCGTCACGAGCTCGAGCCAACTAAATTTTTGACGAGCCGAGCTCGAACACTCTAAAACTCGGCCCGGCTCGGCTCGTTTGCAGCCCTACTTACGATTCACACGACACAGCTGTCTCAAAAATAAAAGCAAACCCCTTGCAGCGAGAATTTTTTCAGTGCCGGATGGGCACGGCTATAGGTGCCCGTGCACACATCTCGATCGTGACGGTCAGATTTGTTTGGGTTTAAGGGGGTGTTTGGATAATTTTTTAAACTCAAACAAATTTTGTCCATCCAAAATATGTTTCGACAGTTGAGATGCGTGCACAAGTACCACGTGGCCGTGCCACCTGGCACTGAAAATTTTCTCGTTTGCTATACACACCACGGCAAGCACGCATACAAACATGCATGTAGAGAGAGAGAGAGAGAGAGAGAGAGAGAGAGATACGTCGAAGAGCTCGTTAAGAAATGGCTACACAAAGGCCTCTCGTCTGCTTCAAAGAAATACTCCTAATAATAAAGGAAACCCAAAAGACAAAAAAGATTTTCCAGTGCTAGAGGAACAAGACCATTTTGCAGCGAAAGAAAATGCAGAAGAAATGGTGGAGCGACGTGAGTCCATCAGAGAGAAGATTCAAGCACCGAAGAAAGAGTTCAAGGTCTACCGGTGGAGCCCAGATGAGCCCAACAGGAAGCCATACCTCCGATCAACTTGTGGACCCATGGTAATTAAGCAGGCCGGTTAAGGTCTGAAGTCTTTTTGAGTTCCTTTAATTTCAGGCTTGTAATTTTTCTAGTAACTGAAATTCTGTTGTTGCGGTTCAAATATAGAGGAAAAACAACTCCAACCCGTCCTCTATTTTACATTTTAAAAAATGGAGGGTTGGACTCGTCCACGCTCTATATTTGGAGGACGTAGAGGGGAAAAGGTGTTTACGTTAATGAGATACGTTGTGACACTATTCATTCTCGTATTCACAATTTATCCTCGTAAAAGTGAAATAAGTAGAAGTTAAAAAGTGAAATAGAGGATTTACAAAAGTAAATCTGAAGGAAAAAAATAGAGATATGGACGATGGGTTGGAGATGCTCGGATTTGGGACCTTTAGCTTGAATTTTGGAGGGCCTTAGTCCTTAGTTAATATGCTCTAAGTAGCTTATATAATGGTTGAGGGGAACCATGGGGGACCCAAATCTCTTTGAAAGTTGAAAACCAGAGCGAACTGAAAAAAGACCAAGCGACCGATTGAACCGCGAATTTGAGAATTTTAATTCGTGTAATGGATTTGAAATTCGGAAAGGATTTATAGGATATGTGTAATAATATATCTCATGTGTGTTACTCTAAAGTCGTAACGAAATTAATGACAGGCAATCATGTCGCTTGACGCAAGTAGAGCGGTAGCCAAGTGATAGACACCACGTACTCTCATTGTCAAATATTGAAACATCACCAACTGCAACTAATTATGCTAACTTCTGCTGAGAGAAAAAATTCATGCCACTTGACATGCTTAGATTCTTCCTCGAGAAAATTATTTTGATGATAGTACACATGTAGTAGATTTTTAGAGGGTTACACTACAATAATTTCTAAAATCTATTGGTCAAAGAGGGATTTTCTAAAAAATTCATGCCGCCCACGCCATTTTGCCACAACGATTGAAGACGTTATTTTTACCTTAAACTTTAACTCAACCGATCACAATAGATATCAAACTCCTTTCTATAGGATTGGAACCCGCAACTACTAATTTAATTGCCCTTGATATACGGGTGTTAATCGTTTATCCGAACATCTGTAGTTGACTGTGGTTGTGTTTGTAGGTATTGGACGCGCTGCAGAAAATAAAAGCAGAGGAGGACTCAAGCTTGGCTTACCGGAGGTCATGCAGGGAAGGGATATGTGGTTCATGTGCAATGAACATAGATGGGACCAACACAGTGGCATGCCTCAAGCCCATAGACCCACACACCTCCAACCCCACAACCATCACTCCTCTCCCTCACATGTTTGTCATCAGAGATCTGGTGGTTGACCTCACCAATTTCTACCAACAATACAAGTAATATGCATCCTCATGAGCTTTTCTTAATTAGAAAACCTATAGGTACCGACCGAAACCGTAGGGAAATCATACCGACTGCTGTCTCCGGCCACCGGATGGTTAATTCAAGCCGTCCAAAAATTCTTAAAAAAAAAAACGAGGGGGCCGACGTGGGAATCAACGGCATCCAATGTGTGTAGGGTGCTTGATCTAAACACCTTATATACATGAAAAATAGGGTGTTTAGATCAAACACCCTACACACATTGGATGCCGTTGATTGCTGCTAGGACCCCCTCGTTTATTTTTTTTAGAATTTTTGGATGGCTTGGATCGGCTGTCCGGTGGCCGGAGACTGCCCAACGCGGCCATCGGTACGATTTCCCTACGGTTTCGGTCGGTACTGATAGCATGACTCTTCCTTAATTAATCACTTTCTCCTTTCTTGTACTTGCATGTGTTTGGAGTTGTTCATAGCATTTGGGTCGTTCATTGCTAGCCGTTATTATGTAACATTTGTGTTGACAGTTTATATCAGGATGGGTTTGTGATGGGTAGGTATTTGAATAGAAGGGAAGAATCGGAAGGAAAAGAAAAGATAGCCGAGTGAAACCGAACTGAAACAAGCTTTATACCATCGCTAGAATAACTTGACTTTTTGAAGTATTGCTATATCGACTGGAGCTGAGCTTAGAAAATTAACAAGCTTTAAAATGTATTCGATCCTTAAGGATTTCGAACCACGAGCTCTGGTAATTTGATTCTTTTGCTGCTCTAAAGACATCAAGAGATACGTACTGAATCTTAGTTATTGCAATACTAAGAGCCTTTGTAATGTTGGGAGTGTGATGAAGGGCAATGAAAAGTGTTTCCTATCTTTGGTTCTTTTCCCCCCTACTTTAAACTCTTTTTGAAACTTTAATTTATTGAATCTCACAACCGAGAAAACAACCAAAATATCCAAAGGAGAAATTGCAGAGTTATATTTCTAAATTATATGGAGCATGTCCATTATAAACAACTTTATGTGAAATTTCTCCCGGCCCAAGTGGTACATTGGGAGTTACACTATATCTTTTATTTAAGGGCACTTAACCACTTTCACCCCTGTGGTTTGGGCCATGTACATATGTATGTTTTAATAAACCATAGGGTAGTTATGACCCCATTTTTGAACCATAGGGGGTGTATTCGCACATGATCCAAATCACAAGAGGTCAAAGTGGATTTGCCCTTTATTTAATATCAGTATAGTTAGGTAGCCCATGTTAGTGAAATTGCAATTTGTCTCTCTAATATTAAACGTTAAATGTAAAATACAAACACGAAAATGTTGGAGCATTGGCGACCATTTCCTTTTCTAAGTTTTTTTTTTTGTGAAATGCGATATCAATTAAGCTCAATCAAACAAAATCCAAGGCCTAAGCCGTTACAAAGCTGGAAACCAACTAACTACAGAGTGCTACACAATTACAAATCCAAGACAAAAACATAGACTAAACTAAAAAAAATTGTAGCAGGAACCCTCCACTTCAAAGCAAGCCAACAATTAGCATCATTCATAGACCTGGGTAACAGGTCGTGTTGGGTCGTGTTCGTGTCGTGTCAGTCTGGTTCGTGTCACAAACCACCCAATCTGAACCCGACCCATTTAGAATTCGTGTTTCTCGAGTCATGTCATTTACGTGTTTTGTGTCAGAAATGCTCAACCCTAACCCGTTAACTTCGTGTCCGGTTCGTGTCGTGTTATCGTGTCCGTTGCCCAACTCTAGAATTACAGATATACCATATATATATCTTGTTAATGGGTGACACGGATTAGTAATCGTGCTGGTCGTGTCAATTTCGTGTCTCGCATGTTTAACCCGAACCCAACCCATTTAGAACAGGGATGGAACCGGGAATTTTTAAACTTGGGGGCCGAACTATGAACAACAAATTTTGAAATTTCAAGGTTTGGGAATCTGATAGTTTATTTGGTTTGGGTTTTGAGGGAGATTTTTTGGGTAATGAGTGGAGAGAGATAGAAAGATAAATGAGAGTAATAATTAAAGAAAAAACTGATTGGAGACAATGTGCAGACTGCAGAGAGAGGTTGGATTTTGGGACCCAAAATGAACATAGTCTAAAGTACTATTTAAATGTCTAAGACCCTAAATAACACCCAATACAAAAAATATAGATATATAGTTGCCCTTACCAAACAAAAAACAAAAAATCTTAATATTATTATTATTTTAAAAAAAAACTCCGAAACTACACGGGGGCCGTGGCCCCCATAAGCCTCTTATTTGGCTCCGTCTTTGATTTAGAATTCGTGTTCTCGAGTCGTGTCATTTTCGTGTTTCGTATTAGAAATGCTCAATCCTAACCCGCTAACTTCGTTTCCGGTTCGTGTCATGTTATCGTGTTCGTTGCCCGGCTCTAAATTCATTCCTTTTTACTCCTTTTCAAGAGAGCAGGCAAGCCCTTACCTCCTCCTCAATTTGGTTGATCAAGCCTCTGACATCCCTTCTTTTGTTTTGAAAAATACGAGCATTTCTCCATTTCCTAAGAGATTTAGTTTTTTTTTTTTTAGCTGAATTTTGTAGGGTTCCGTTATGCTCGTTTAAAATTAATCATCCATAGTATATCCTTTGTGATATTATTTTCTTGTTAGGTTACAACCAGAAATAATTGGCATGTCACTGCACAGGTTAACAGAGCCATGGTTAAAGACAAGAAAGCCCCCTCCGGACAGCCGAGAGTACAGGCAAACACCAGAAGAGAGAAAGAAACTAGATGGCCTATATGAGTGCATACTATGTGCCTGTTGCACAACTTCTTGCCCTTCCTACTGGTGGAACCCTGATGAATTCTTTGGACCAGCTGCGTTGCTCCAAGCTTATCGTTGGATTTCCGATAGGTAATTTTTTTGTGAATCTTGAGTGAATGGGTTTAAGTTCTGGGCAAGATTTCAATAAACACAATTGGCGTTTTAGTTTCAAATAAGAGACTCGATTGTAATCAGGTCATGACTAATTTGTGCATAACTTCTGCTTCGAGCACAATGGTGCAATTAGTCTAGTTGAAGTAATATTCGTGTTTGTATGCTCAGCGAGCGCTCATTTGCTTCAATTCACTGCGTACATTTGTTTTCAATTTACGCAAAAGAAATTTTGCTTGGAGAAATTTGCAAATGGTGGAATAGCGGAAGGAGGATTGGAATTTGGATTCCACCATTTCATGTGTTCATTTGACAAATTTTGCTTTGGATTACAACCAGTCTCTTGTTCATTTGTGTTGCAAATTGAGTCTTCCATCTCGACTTATCGTACCAAAAAGAAGATATAGAACGAATTAATGGTAACAATCTAGCATTAGTTCTCGAAATGTTGTTTTACTGTACGTTCCCATATATAATGCCGATCGCGTAGATTGACTTTGTCTTTGTTTTTTTTTTTTTTGGGCAGCCGAGATGACTTTTCAGATGCCCGGTTGCAGGCATTAACAGAGGACAAACGGCGCTTGTATAGGTGCAGGACGATCAAAAATTGCACAGTCACTTGCCCTAAAAGTCTCGACCCGGCGGCTGCGATCCACAAGATGAAAGCTAGGCACCTGCTTTCTCTGCCAATTGAAGGCTGAATGTGAGGAGAATACCCCGCCTTAATACGTCACGTTTCATATTGTGCTCTCCTCTCCCTTTTCTGTGCTTTCTACATTAGGTTAATTAGTTGGGGTTTGAATCATATATTGCTTCTTGAAGTTAATTTGGATCTTAATTATATGGTCGTTTGGTTTTAGACTAAGATTGGTGTGCGCTTCTTTGGTTAAACAATACCCTAAAATACTGTTGCACGTAAACAATACCCTAATATCTGTGGTTGCTCATTCATACAAATCTAGAGTAAAAGGAAAATCCATTTAAATTTGTGAGTAAATTATATAGCTCAATAAAATAAAATGTAATATATTAAGCCAGATAAGTTTTCAACGAATAATAGATATGTTTATTTTCTACATAATGTTTCCTAATGGGAAAAAAAAAAAAACTGGAGCTAGGCGGCCAATTTTTGTGATGGGTGCAGTTGATAAGGTTTGCGTATACCCCAATCTAGCGGAAATTGGTACAGACTTGAGCCCAAAAATTAGACTAGTGATCCATGAAATTTCGGGATTCCCAACTATCATTTTTTGTCGAAATGCAAATTGTGTGATCCAAATGCGTCATACAAGTAAGTAGAGTGGAGTACAGTTGGTGCATTCCTTATATTTTTATGCACATGGTTAGAAACAGAAGATTCCTAAATAGATAAGTATTTGTTAGCAGCACCTTCCCAAAAGTATTTGTTAGCAGCACCTTCCCAGGTGAACGTCCCTTCCAATTCCTACCAACACCACTTGTATGAGTAGATCAATCAAATAGTTTCTTGGGCGGCTTAAGGGCTAGTGTAAGCACCTCTCCCCCAATCCTCTAAGATAAGGGTCATTATTTAGTCCGAAGGCCCGCGATCTGTCCAAAGTCCGTCCGGTCCGTCGGGCTTTTACCCGGCCCGATCCCGTAAAACGGGCAGATTGTCCGTAGTTTGTAATGGGCGGGCTCGGGCCTATGAATTTTTACTCGACCTGGCCCGTGAGCCCGCCCGTGGTATCCACCCAAAAGCCGCCAACGGGCCCGCCTATTAGCCCAAAATCTCACAAAACCCTTTCTTTTTTCCCTTGGTTTAATTTTGCCCAAGGAAATTTAAGCCCGCCCGTTGGCCCACTCGGCTTTTGGCTTGCCGGCCCGCCAATTGAGCTAGTCCGTGGGCCAGGCTTGGGCTTCAATTTATGATAGATATCCCGGCTCGCCAAAAAGAAAAAGTCCGGTCAACCCGGCCCGTCGGCAGCGACTTGGCGGGTTGGGCCGGCCCGATGATGACCCTTACTTTACGATATACTCCCTCCATTCTACATTATTTGTCTCTTTTTAAAGTGAACGCCCTAAAATTATTTCTCTTTTTAAAGTGAAACACCCTATAAGCACTAACAATTTAGAACAGAAAGAGTTAGATTAGTTAAGCTAAAAAGTTTTAAGAGTAATTTGGGGGAGTGGTGGTTTGGGAGGCCCGCACGAACGAGTTCTGCAAAGTAAGCAGCGTCTACATTCGGCAAGCCTATAACCCCTCCATAAATTCGTGCGCAACAAAGTTTATGTTATGCGCGGCGAGCAGCTCTCACCGCTCGCTTTGTTTTCCTTACTCATTAGTTTAAGGCGAGTTTCAATCATTAACAGCTCCTTATTATTTATATGGCCTTCCCAGGATGGAGCTTTTCCTCTATACCCGATGTGGGACAAGAAGTGGACGTTCTTTACTTTTGCTTCCACTTTGCTCCGTCCAACCAATTGGAAGACTGACAGGCCCATTTAACTCTAGAGCATCTTCCGCTCTAACTAGCCCGCCCATATTCTCATGGAAAGCCCAACCACTCTCTGTCTCAGTGGTGTACTCATGCCCCATATGATTCACCCAACATTTGGGCCATTTTTGCTATTTGATCATGGGCTATTTTTGTTATTTGAACAGCCAACTTTTGGGCTATGTTTGGTTTTGATAAATCGTAGTAGCTCTTCTTTTCTTTCTTCGGAATCCTTTTAAGTGATAGTATCTGGAGTAATTGTTCAACAGTCGAAGATCACGTGGTGCTCGGGACCACTCCAGAACCACACATGCATGTGGAGCCATGCACTTAATTATGAACCCACGAGAATGTGTGATTCTAAAGTGGTTTGGACCATCACATGGCAGTGCTCCTAGACTATTGAATAATTTCACTAGTAGAAGTTCTAGTATCAAGCCAATTTACTATTTGTGTTTGCTGTTGGAACAAATTTATGAAGTTAAAATAATTTCATTTTGTTCTTAATGACTCTGTTCTGATTCCCCCCCACCCCCACCCCCAATTAGACTCATTGAAACAAGTTACTATAAATTATGTTGCTTTGGGTCTCTAGAACCAACTCCTCTCTTTCACTGCGCGAAAAATAGCTTGTACTAGCGATAACAAAAGCTTAGGTAATTTTTTGTGAATCTTGAGTGAATGGGTTTAAGTTCCGGGCAAGATTTCAATAAACACAATTAGCGCTTTAGTTTCAATTAGGAGACTAGATTGTAATCAGGTGACTAATTTGTGCATAACTTCTGCTTCGAGCACAATGGTGCAATTAGTCTAGTTGAAGTAATATTCGTGTTTGTATGCTCAGCTAGCGCTCATTTGCTTCAATTCACTGCGTACATTTGTTTTCAATTTACACAAAAGAAATTTTGCTGGGAGAAATTTGCGAATGGTGGAATAGCAGGAGGAGGATTGGAATCTGGATTCCACCATTTCATGTTTCATTTGACAAATATTCCTTTGGATTAACAACTACTCTCTTGTTCATTTGTGTTGCAAATTGAGTTTTCCATCTCGAATTATCGTACCAAAAAGAAGATATAGAACTAATTAATTAATGGCGACATATGGTGTAACAATCTAGCTTTAGTTCTCAAAAGGTTGATTTACTGTACGTTCCCGTATGATTGTGTAGATTGGACTCTCTCTTTGTTTGTTTTTTGGGGAGTCGAGATGACCTTTTAGATGCCTGGTTGCAGGTATTACCGGAGGACAAACAACAGCTGGCATAGGTGCAGGACGATTAAAAACTGCACCGCCACTTGCCCTAGAAGTCTCGATCCGGGGGCTGCGATCTACAAGATGAAAGGTAGGCACCTGCTTTCTCTGCCAATTGAAGGCTGAATGTGAGGAAATTACCCCGCCTTCACGTTTCATATTGCGCTTTCCGCTCTCTTTTCTATGCTTTCTGCTAGAGGTGACAATTTCAATTTATATTTTTTTAACCTGTCCAATCTGTCCACTTATAATCCAATTCAACCCGTCCATATTATATAATGGATTTATATGGGTTGAACCCATATCAATCCATATTTATATGGGTTTAGGTGGGAAAAATTCTTAGCCGGTCCTAGTTTTTTGTGTAGATTCCATGCAAACCCCATTTTGTAAGTATTATCCCATTCAGGCCTTTTTTTAAATATGTTTTTACTATTTGCCTTTTTCACTTTTCAGCACCCACAGAATTCATACTCCTTTAAAGAATTCACACCCCCAAGAATTCACACACCTTTGCAGAATTCACACCCTCGAAAATTCACACACATTTGCAAAATTCACACCTTTGCGAGAATTCACAACCCCTGAATTCACATCCTTTAGCAGAATTTACACCCCAAAATTCACAGCCCTTTGCAAGAATTCACACCTCCGAATTCACATCCCTTTACAGAATTCACACTCCTAAAATTCATACCCCCTTCACTATTCATACCATCAGAATTCACACTTCTTTACAGAATTCACACCCACTCAAATTACACAATTCTCAGGGGTGTGAATTCTTAGATGTGTAAATTCACACTTTTTTTCACAAAATTCACACCCCCTATCAGCAGAATATACACCCCAAATTACACAATTCACAGCTTTCAAACTCCAATCTAAGGAGCACAGCTTATGACAATAATGTCGAGTGCCTAAAATTCCAAAAAAATTCAACATTCATGTACAACACGGCACGAAAGAAAAATACGCCAAACATTTATTACCATAGCAATATTCTCATCATCTTCTTTTTACACCTACTGATACTACAATCTTTCGATCTCTATGTATTTTTTTTGTACCATAAATAAATGCTGTCACTGATTCTCCCTGTATCTCCCCAATCTATTGCCCCACGACCACCATCATCTCCACCTCCACCCATACGTTCGGAAGAGAAAATTTGGAGCATCGAGCTCACTGACTCTTCCAAGCCTTTAGATCCTTAGCCTGTTTGAGCAAACTCTCAGTCATCTTCGTCTTCGAGAGCCATCTGGATCGGCGACGATCCGAGCCCCTCTGCGATCGCAAGCATGATCTTCCTCATCTTCGATTGGAAGTGTATGGCTAATCTGATGTCATCGCCTCGAGGAGTGACGTGAGACGCAGCAGTGGTAACGGCGGAGACGAGGAGGAGGTGCCGTCGTGAATCTTCTGGACAGTGTCCATGGCCAATTCGGAGGTGGAGAGAGAGGGGATAGAGAGGTAAAAACGGAATATTCTGGCATGTATTAAAGACGGGTATTTTTGGTACTTCTCTTAGAATGGGGCTTATTTGGGTAGAGTTTGACATAGGGTGGGCTTAAACAGGTAAGATGTGACAAAACAGGGCCGGCCTGGAAGAAATAAAAATTGGTTCAATATGGACTGGACGTAAAAAGACCCAAATGTCTCGCTACTCTTTCTTTCTCTATCACTGTGACTGGTAGTAAACAACTGTGGAACACAGAATTTTAAAAAAGTTTGAAGAGGGAAAAACAAGGAAAATGAGCTGAGGACCGGTATATTTAAAATTGGGAAAGAAAATACTCCAGTAAAGAATTTCCTTTCTATATCACTGTGTCACGTTTTTCTTTTTACATTTCCAGCTATTTGTATTCAATGTTTTCAATCACTGTGTCTCGTTTTCCCTGTATAATTGGGAAAGAAAATACTCCAGTAAAAAATTACTTTTTCGATTCTCTCGTCAAGACGAACTAATAGGGATAAAAAGTTTTTCGCAAAACAAACAAATAATTTTTTTTTTGAATAGAGACAAAAATAAAAAAAGTCACTTGACTTTTTAATCCAGACCTAAGCGATGGCTTCGGCAAACGTAACAAAGACCGAAACTGTACAATCGGTGTAATCATCGCCTTCCAGACAATTCTTTGATGCGGCCTCTGACTTCTCGTTGAAGTTACATTACTGTTTGGAAATGGAACAAAAAGTAAAAACCTAATTTTTAAAAAAAATTTAGCCTCTAATTGCTTCATTTTTATTCAAAAAAAATTGAGTTTTAATCATAAAATTTTACTTTTCTGAATCCCCTTATTGAGATAAATCGGGGGGAGGGGATGAAAAGAAGGGGAAGGGAAAAAAAAAAAAAAAAAAGAAGAAGAGGAAAACGGGTCGGGTTGGGCGGGTTTGGGTTTGGCTTGACCCATATTCGACCCAACCCATCTCAACTTTCAACCCATTTGCTTTTTGACCCATATTCGACCTGCTCCATATATATTTGACCCACAATCCGTTTCAACCCGCCCATTTGCCACCTCTAAATTTCTACATTAGGTTAATTAGTTGGGGTTTGAATCGTATATTGCTCCTTGAAGTTAATTTGGATCTTATATGGTCGTTTGGTTTTAGATTTAGATTGGTGTGCGCTTCTTTGGTTCAACAATAGTCTAAAATTTTATATTATAAAACAGAACGGTTTTTGTCTACACATATAAATATGAGCATCTCTATAACTGTTGATCGCCTTTAAGCTAAGATCGTAACCTTCCGATTAAGAGAATGTTTACTTAAAATGTTTCCTTAAATTATATTTTGACCTGATGTTGTGGTAATATATACACTTTCCTTTTCAATTTATTACCTTTTGATTTTTTCCATTTTAAGTTGATATTATTTCAAGAGGGTTGATAATTAACCTGTAAATTATTGTCTTTTTCATTTCTTCTCTTTACCTTGGCATGAGTTTTTTAAAATGAGGCAGAAAGTGAGTAGGTTATATTGGATAGGTAAAGCAGACAACTTATTTAAGTTGGGACTGTATTTCGTTCGGATGTGCCTTTAGGCACAAGCATCCGCTAGTATCATTTATTGGGGGTCGGATCCAGTCCATTTAGTTCAGACCAGTTTGGTCCATTTGTTTGCATTTGAGCCGTCCAAAAGTGTTTTGGATTTATTTTTATTACAAAATACCCAAAACATCCAGAACAAATTTGAGCAGTCCAAAGCACTTTTGGACGACTCGGATGCAAACAATGGACCAAATTGGTCCAAACCAACTGGACTAGATCCTTCCCCCATATATTGTTGCACGTAAATTGATTTTCTTTAATATTATCTGTGGTGGATCATTCATACAAATCCAGAGTAAAAAGGAAAATCCTCTTAAATTTGTGAGTAAATTATATAGCTCAATAAAATAAAATATAATAGATTAAGCCAGATAAGTTTTCAATGAATAATATATGTGTTTATTTTCTACATAACGTTTCGTAGGGAAAAAAAGAATGGAGTTGGGCAACCAATTTTTGTGATGGGTCCAGTTGATAAGGTCCGCGTAGACCCCAATCTAGCGAAAATTGGTATAGACTTGTGCCCAAAAATTAGACTAGTGATCCATGAAATTTCAGGATCCCCAACAGCCATTTTTTAGTCAAAGCGCAAATTGATGATCCAAACACGTCATACATGCAAGTAAAGTGGAGTGGAATGTAGTAGAGTGCAATTAGTGTCTCCCTTATATTTTCATGCACAAAGTCAGAAACAGAAGATTCCTAAATAGAAAGCTATCATAGAAATGAACCATGTCTAATTTTTCTGGAGACACATGACCAATGGTTTGATTATCCAATTTGTAAGGAGCAATTTACTTCCTTGTGAGGCATTTTTCAAACAATTTAAATGCAAGAAAAGGATATAATAATACTAACACAAATCATCATTCTCCAATCTCACCACGCCCAACTGTTACCTTTTCTAAAAAAAGAAATCAATCCACCTAACAATTTACTTCCATGTTTGTATATCTTTCTGCTTATTTCCCGAGAGAGACACAAACCTATACAAGCTTATTTCATGGTAAAAATCAGTCAGCACTCTAAATCCAAAAAAGATTTTCTTTTTTTTTTGATCCGTAAATCCACAAAAAGCTTGACCAAGCAATTTCCTATGTATTAACAGTCTAGATCGATTTCACAATTTTATAGCTAGGGTTCGAACCAAAAAAATCTCCAATTTCACAAGCCCTAATTTTTTCAAGGTTTCAATTACAGTGAACTTGAAGTCTACAATCGATTGAAAGTGTAGGGGTCATCGACAATCCAAAGAGAGAGAGAGAGAGAGACCTTGGTGGTCGATAATGACGCTGGTGATGGGGGTCACCATTTGTTCTCTAGATCTGGGGAGGCCGAAGGGGGAGTCGCCGGAGGTGGTGGTGATAGACGATGGTGGTGGGTGTCGCCAGTGGTGGTCGAAGGAACAAAATCTCTCTCTTCGTTTTCTAGATGGGTCGGGGAACAAATATGGTTTGGTTGGGTTTGGGGGAACCCAAATTTTTCAGGGTTTTTTTTTTTTTTTTTTTTTGGGGGGGGGGGGGGGGGGGGGGGGGGGGGGGTGGGGGGCGGCATGGCTGACGTGGGGCCAACCGCCACATCAGCGTCAGGAGTGACTTCGAGGAACCAGGTCGAGAACGGTAGACTTATTGGTAGACAAAGTATTTGTTAGCTGCACCTTCCCAAGTGAACCAGACCCCTTCCCTCTCCTAACACCACCACCTGTATGAGCACTGAGCAGATCAGATAGCTTTTCTTTCTGTTCTTTGGCGGCTTAAGGGCTAATGTAAGCACACATCCCTTTCCCTCAATTCTTTAGGATATAATTCCTTAATCCCAAATTGCTCGTTCTTTTTCACTATTTGTGACATATAGACAATTAGGATTTGTGAGATATAGACAATTAGGATTTGTGAGATATAGACAATTAGGATATCCTCCTTTCGTCCCAAATTGCCTATCCTTTCATAGTTTTTTGTTTGTCCTTTGATAGTTTTTTGTGTAACACAACAATCCAACCCAAATTGCCTATCCTTTCATAGTTTTTTGCTTGTCCTTTGATAGTTTTTTGTGTAGCCCAACAATCCAAAACGGACAGTTATTTAGAGCGTGAAGAGAGAGAAGAAGTTTCAGAATGATTTGGTGGTTTGGGAGGCCCGCACAAACGAGTTCTGCAAAGTAAGCAGCGTCTACATTCGGCAAGCCTACAACCCCTCCATAAATTCATGCGCAACAAATTTTATGTCATGCGCGGCGAGCAGCTCTCACCGCTCGCTTTGTTTTCCTTACTCATTAGTTTAAGGCAAGTTTCTAACGTTAACAGCTCCTTATTATTTATATGGCCTTCCAAGGATGGAGGTTTTCCTCTATACCCGATGTGGGACAAGAAGTGGACGTTCTTTTTTGGTAAACGAAGTTGAAGACTTGAAAATTACTTTTGTTTCCAGTTTGCCCCGTCCAACTAGGGATGTATTGACATATCCGAATTCGAACCCTCCACCCATCCTCCGAATTCATTCCGATCGGATATATTTTCGGTCATCCATCCCCGTCCCGAATGAAGAATGGAGATCCGATCAGAGATTCTGATATCCAAATTTGAAAAAAAAAAAAAAAAAAACACCAAATTTTGGATCAAATAGAGTAAAGATTTTTGATCAAACAAAGTAAAAAAACAGGTTTTCCATCATAAACAAAAACAGAATTTCGATTATAAAAAAAAACCCATATATAACACGTATTTTGTAAACGCAGAGCCAATCCAGATCAGATAAGAACACAACAAATCGGGAGAGAGAGAGAGAGAGAGAGAGAGAGAGAGAGAGCTTGAAGAATAATTTTCAATTTTCAATCAAACCCTAGAACAGACGCTATCAACGAATTTGCTTCGTGATTTTCATGACGAGCATAGGGACTGGGGTTGGAGAGAGTGGGAGGAGTTGGGAAAAAAGTGTGATGAGAGAGAAGTGGGAGTGGTGTGCAGCTGTTGTGGGAGTATAAATGTGCAATATTCGGGTATTTGGGGACAAATTGGGGCGGAATATTCGGGTATTTGGGGACAAATTGGGGCAGATCGGGGATGGGGATCGGATTCGGGGCGGATCGGTGTGGGGACAAACTTACTTCCGAATCCGATTTGATCTTCGAATTTTTTTGAAAAATAAATCCGAATTCGCTTCGATCTCCGAAAAAATCTCCGATCTGTTCAGAACGGATAATGGATCGAATATTGATGGATTGGCCGAGATGGCCATCCTGGTCCAACCAACTAGTTTTGTAATCCTCCCTTATCGAATTTCTATTTAACCAAAGAAGACACTTGTAGAGAGTGCATTGAGGATGCTCTAAGTATATGACCATATATGTGACACTCCGCTTTCCGATGGTCGGCGGAACTGCAGGATGGTAGGCTCCGTCCGGACGGGAGGGGGCAAGTCACGGTTTATAAGGAATGATCCCTCTTACTTGTACAAGGCCTTTTAAAGCTGTGAGGGCGGACCAAAGTGCATAGGAACTTCACAGTTAAGCGTGTTCATCATGGGGCAGTCCAGAGATGGATGACCTATTGGGAAGTCTATGGGCGGTGTCCAAAGTGGACAATATTATACAAAGATGGAGCGGGTCGTTACAATGTAAGTTTTCATCAAGCTAATTTAATTTACATCATTTTGACATTTACATTTATCCTTTTTACCCTCTTATGATGATATACATATACGTAAATAAATTGAGTTTCCTAACTTAGTGGAATTGCATTAATATTCTTTATCTTTAATTAGGCAGTTCAAAAAGTAAGACTGATTTTATTTTCATATTTAACGGATGACATCCTGAATTCTAAAAGTGGGTATGATGATCTCTCTCTCTCTCTCTTTCCAGAGGAAAGACAAACATATATTCATAACAACAAACAAACTAGTACAAAGGACACATTAGCGCGAAAATACAACAAACAAAGCAAAAATACAAAGAGAAAAGCCGGAAAAAAAAACCCAGCTTTTCCAGTGTCGGAATCCACCAATTCGCTTGTAAAGGTGGGTGGATGAAACATGATTTGCATTCATCTGTAGCTCATTCCCAAAGCAATCGCTGGCGCAAGATGCTTTTACTGGTGTCGTTGGGTAGTCATGAAATCCGTCGCCTATGTCGATCGGATCCAGGAGCGAAAATCTAGATTTGGTTCCCCATATATGAGCCACCACAATCCAAAAATGATGAAAAAAGTGGGAGATCTCCATCCCTAAGGAGAGAGTCTCACCCACTTCGTCTCATGCTTTATACGAACGTGAAATGGGTTAATACAAAAAACAATACGGTGAACATGGTAAATTTAGTACATTGTAACTAGAAAACATCATAGATTATTACAAATTAATATGATTTTTGGAAAATTAAAATTGGAAATTGGAAGTTCCACGGACATGATACGTTTATATTACATATAAATATAAATATAGATTTGGTAATGTTGATGCTCAATATACAGATCAATTCACAAATTTAATTCTCTTTGAGGAAGACGTATTATCGATTGTGTTCCTATCAACTTTTGATTCTCTGTCTCCATTTAGTTCCCCGTTTGGCACTAGTAGGCTTAACTCTTGCAAATTCAGCAACATAAACAAAGTTTTCATGAATTACTTATGCAAATTAAACATCAAAATTGAGGCTCAAGAATGACAATTATTGAATGACTAATTTCTCCTAATCTAACATATATCACCATGACATATTTCAGCACAATATCACTCAAACCATGTATTTAAATCGACCATGTATATTATGGATTATTTCTACAAATTTACCATATCAGGGATTCCAAAATTGTTCTTGCATAATGTACCCATTTTGATAAATTTTGAAAATGATAAAATTAAAAAATGACAAGTTTAGAAAATTTTGGAAATTGGTATTTCATCTGTGTACCCATTGTGATAAATTTCAAAAACGATAAATATAGAATACTTGATAAATATCAAAATTCAAGCGGTATTGTGGTTGCAAAAACCAAGGTTTACCAATTGGAAGAAGTGATCAATCTTACAACAAATGGGGTTTGGAAGAAGTGATCAATTTTAAATATCCCGTTCAGTTACAAGGAAATGAAAGAATCTTGGGATAACTTTCCTTCTTTCCTTACCTTGTAACTGAACGAGATCTAAAAAATGCTACATGCACAACGGTTGTGCAAAACTCTATGCACAATCGATCACTACTAGTCCATTCTTGTAATGGACGGTCCAGATTCGCTCAAAAAATAAATAAACTATTCGCGCGAATAGTTTACTAAAAATCTGGACTGTCCAAACACATTTAGGCTGCCAAAATTTGTTACACAACACACACAACGATTGTGTGCGCGTAGCATTTTTGGGTGCCTAAAGATCTTTGATAAGCAACTATGAAGTTCAATAGTCTATTGGGATGTTGTGGAAAGGAAGGAAAAATAAGAAAGAAGGCTCCGTTAAACTAACTAAAGTAAGTTATTTTTTGAATTAAAAACAATGTATTATTAGGAAATAATCTCTCTCGTAAAACGAAAAATAAATATTTAAAAATAAGAATTTTAACGGAACAGTATAATTAAGAATGAACATGGGTGGAAAAGTATATAAGAGAACATTACTATTTTTAATAATTTGTTTTTTTTTTTAATTTCTGCACTCCTTTTTTCTTTAAACAAATCCAGAGAACTCCTATTTTCTTAAAACAAATCCAGAGAAGAAATTCTTTTTTCTTTTTTAAATTTTCTCTTCTCATTCTCCCGTTTTCCCATGTCCTAAAACCATAAGCAATTTTGATTGGGGTCAACACGTAGTCAAACACCAGAAAGTCCTATTCCTTCCTGCTCTGATTTTCTCTTGCCTCTCCTTGCAGAACCCTTCTGCAGATTCTCTGGACTGGTTCTCTTCAAACGGTGCGTGTTATATACATATATACTGATATACGTATATATTTCCTTATTGTATGCTCTTTATGTGTTTGAACATATGTATCAGCTGTTTATGCTTGTTTTTGTTCAGTGCTTGATTTTTATTTCAACTTTGATGTTTGAGTTTTTCAATTTGCAAATGAAATGGTTGTTTTTTTCATTGATGAGGACTTGAGCATTAGTTGATGGAAATCGAGCCCATAGATGTTAGACTTCCATATTACCGATGCTTCATTGTCTAATTTGATTTTTGCGACTCTAAATTTCCTACCTTTTTTTTTCCTTTTTTTAATAGCCAGGAGCTTATGCGCTCTTCCACTACTCCCGGGGCCCTGAAGTTAACCACTTACCACCGGGATAGCCTCCAGTCCCTAAGGTTTGAAAAGTCTGGCCTTCATGAGATTTTACCTTGCCCCCAAGGTCTGGCCTTCATGAGATTTTACCTTGCAACCCCTTAGGGGCAAGCCCTTTGTTGTCTCATGCCGCTCGGCCAAATCCTTTTGGGTTGCTGAGTACCTTGTTCGGTGTGGCTTGTTACATGGATCGTAAGAGGGAGTTTAGTTTCTGTTTGGCTCCATTCAGTTGGGAAGAATTTGGTTAATGGAAATTATTTCCGAGGAAAGATTAGTCAAGTAAAGGAAAAGGGGAGCTATAGAGGATCTTGAGAGTGAATGAAGATATAGTGGTTTATGTAATTTAGAGAAGTAATTTAAAATTAAGAATTCTGCTAAATTTTGTATATTTTTCAAGATAGGTTTTGAGGAAAACAAATTTCAGTAGGAAAGTTAAAAGACGTGGGTAGTAATTGATTATGTGACAAAATGCAGGAAAGTTAGGGATTCCAAGGCTTGTGCTCTGTGATTCCTTCTGCCTTTGACTTCTTGGGGTCATGGTTATATGGCATAACTTACTTGAGTTCCTCAATTTTTTGGAGGCATGGGGGGCCACTATTTAGTGGTTAAACTTTCTAAGCCACTTCGTTCATATATTGCCAACGGTTAGATCTGTCTCTAGTTCTTCCGTGCCATACACCCCCATTGATTTGGGGATTACATGAATATTGTTATTGTCTTGAAAGAGATTCTCATACTTCCCTTTAATTTTCCAGCAATTCAGCTCGACTAGAATGTGGGACCCTTGGACTGTTGTTGGATATTCAATGATTAGCACATCGATGTTATGAGAACGTTATTGAACATCATATAATGCGACAATGGATACGTATGAAATTATTATGGCTTGACTCTTCAAGTAACTTTTTGCTAATGAGGATCCACTCAAGCATGGGGTTTTCACCCTTCTTGGTTGGTTGATACTTCATGATATCGAAGCATTCTTTCTTGCTAAACAATTGTTAAATTAAGAATTGAGTCACCAATTGAAATTTACCTTTTCTCAAATGGTGAATGGGGTAATGGAATAGGATTGTGGATCATAAAGATTGATTATGGCACAGATTCATTTTGCAAGTTTGTTATCATGGGTAGTTCCATTTTCTAAACATAACAAAATAAGTATCTAAGCAATAGGATAATGAAGTAGGCGTTTTGAGGTACCAGAGGTCCAGAATAAGCACTTAATCTCTTTGCTAATTAACTGGTTTCTGCATGGATAATCTCCTGACTTTGTGAAAACATGGCTGTGTCACTGAAGCTCTAATATGTAACTACTACGGGACAACCTTCACTAGCTTGGCTACTCATACCTAATGGTGGATGTACCCACATCAGTTTGCAAATGGCTGAAAGAGATTTTTTTGATTTACTACATCAGAATAAAGGATGATTGGAACTGAGCTAAACGAAAGTTAAGGTGGACGTGTTGGTAAGACTCAAAAAGATAAAACGGGAAATGGGATTATCTAGGAAATGTGGGGGTTTCTCTCACCAATTGAAGATAAATTGAGTGCAACGTGAGACCTGCTTACTCTGTTGCCAACTCGACTTGGTCCTCGCTTTTCCTTTCGCTTGGACTCTATTCTATTGGAAGAAAGTCTGCTTCTCTCTCCTTTCTTCACTTTCGTTTTCCTCTCTTTCCCCTAGATTTGTCAGTCATGTTGGAAGGAAAGACGGTTCTTCGCACCCTGTTTTGGTCTTGCAGCTATTTAAATAATAATTATACTAGAGAAAGAGTTGCCCTGTCCCTAAGCTATCCAAGGTAGTCAAGGAATAAGTTATATAGATACTTGTTGAGGGGACAAATGATATCGAATTTTTAAACAGTAGTGAATGTGTGTAATTATACCTTTTCTTGAAAAGCAAATAGTGATAAACACTTTTTACCTGTGGTTTGGCCTGATAGACCTAGTTAGGTGGGTATGTGGTAATGTATAGATTTTCTTGAGGTAGTACTTGTTAATAACGACCCTTCATGAAATAATCATGTGACTCATGTCTCTCTCTCTCTCTCACACACACACAGACTAAGGAGAGGGCAAGATTTTTGTTCAGATTTTTCTCGCTTTTGTATAAGCATGCAGTCTACATTTTGCTGCATTCATTGTCTGTATGTGCTTGTTTTTCATTTATTTGCTAATAATCTTCGCTATGTGATCTTGTTGATTAATGCCCAAGCTTGCAATTTAGAAATGGCTCAAACCTTAAACCCTGCGCCTTGGAAATTTAGGGTCGGCCAAAGCACACTTTTTGTGCTTTGGATAGCCAAAGAGCTTTCCTTTCAAGTAACCTACGAAGCGGCTGCCGGCTCTGAACTTTCACCTCTTTGCACTCTGATGCAAGACTCGTTGCGATTGCTGGCATATCCATATAGGAACACATTTCTCTATTTCTATTAGAAGCTGAATAGAACCATGACCATATGGCATAAAGAAACTTTATGGGATGGTGAGGCCAATGGCTTGATATGCCTCCTGTGCTGCTCATGATTCTGCTTGTAGTTAATTGGAATCATTTTCTTGCTTACGTAGTTCGGTCTGACCCTGTTAAGTCATCTAGTTGTGGTGCACATTTCAATATGAAATCAAGTTGGATATTAACGTCTACAGCAAAAACTGGGCATATGAATCATCTGATGTTTTCCCATAGTTATATAGGAGAAAGAAAAAAGTGGTGTGAAATGTTTGAATTGTGAGTGGCTAAATTAAATTTTCTTTGTTGGACTGGATCAGGCCAAGGTGAAAACCTCAATAATAATTAATAAGTACAACAAGAGGCACATTGTTGGTGCCTGGTGGTCCTTCCCCTCTGATGGACGCAAAGGGTTGGTTAGCTCCTCGACACAACCTTCTGGGAAACTGGGATGTCCTCTACTTTGGTTGCACTTCTACCCTGACATTTGGGCTTGCAGAATTCCAAAAATGGTCAAGGCTATTCGTACAGGAGGTTTGTAGCTTTCTATATCTTTTGGCTTGATTTTATATTGTTCTGTTCTCCGAGTTACAACCATTGTTTTCTGGTTTTCTAATTGAAGCAGGAATCAAAACAGAATTTTAAGGTCCTTATTGTACTTGTTACCATCGATCCACTCATGACATTCCTTCACAACAATGTACTTAGCTTCAAGGTTAGTTTTCACTTTTCGTCGAACTTGTGATCTGAGTACCACCATACTATTGGTATATTGACTATAAATGGTTTTCCTATGCTTTTTCATGTATTCCAGCTACCTTTGGATCTTGGATTGCATTGTTGTACTTGAAAAGAAAAAGATATTAAAATATCTGAATATGTTTTTCTCATTCATATGATTTTTCCTCTGCAAGCCCCTTTACAAAAGCACGATCCAAATACGGCCACTGAGTTTGACTCACGAATCGGACTAAATGGACCTGCTGGCTGCTATGCAGATGGTGCTGGGATACCAAATGTTCTTTAAGAAGGTTGAAGAGATCGGTTCATATTGCCTCGTTGAATCTTCCCGTAATATGTATGATCCAGTCCTACTTTAATTGTGTTGATGTTGTTTGAAGTTGATCGCAATTCCCTTAACCAAAGTATCAAAACAAACAGTTATCTGATGATTGATGATCCAAACACGGAAGTAACGAGATGCTTTGCGGCAGAGTACAACGCTGAGGAGCTGCCGTAAGCACTACTAAAGGAGGTGAAAAAAGAAAGCTGGAATATAGTAGGTTGACTTGGTGTTATTCTGTCCATTGACTCCGACTGGTAAGCGAGGCATCTGATATTTAACTGTCATTTTCTCCCTATGCATTGTTGAATAAGTCTTGTATGAGTCCTTTAATCAGCTGGTATCTAGAACGAGACAAGAAACAACCAAATGAAAACAACAACTAACTATAGCTCTTGGCCCGACAAAGCACACCTACTACAATCGGAAAAGACCAATTATCAGATCCACCAATCATTGCTGGCAAAACCAGGAAAAAAAAAAAAAATCATTAAAAAAGCGTGACCTGTTATCAAAATGTTATGAACTTGATGATTCCCACCTCTGCCGCAGTTGTGATGGGGTTTTTTGTAGTGTTACCATCTTACTTTCTCGATATAGGTACTCATGATCAGAATTTAGAACGCTATTTGGTTTTTTGACGTATCAATCCTGCTAAGTCAATATATTTCACACTTGAAGTTATAAAACAGCGAGGTGATTCTAAAAAGGATTGTTTCTTTAAAATTGATGTGTCGAATTGTCCAAGTCCTTAAATTCAAAAGATAGTTTGAAGGTTATGACTGAATCTGATCATTGAATTGCGACTTTGCATGCACAAGAATACCTTTTGAAATTCGCGAGGTTAACTATGTGCATTGTAAAAATCAACTGCTGATATGTGTTCATGTTAACAACACTTATGTTTTTCTACAGTTCATCCTTAAATTGTCTCTCAATATTTATCTTCATTGTAGCTGTTATTATTAGTATTTTCGGGTGTGTTTCTTTCTGGAATTTGAGTTGGTGATGGATACAATTTTGTTGGATAATCGTCCATAAAATGTTGTTAACAATTGAATGAAGCAGTTGATCTCTTTTTAGGGGCCACCTACAGGGCTACTGGAATATGTAGGAGACAAAGAACTGATGTATCCAGAATACCCCGAACAAAATGAAAATTCTGCCCATTTTTTAGTCATTTGTCCTAAATTAAGTGCATCGTCTTTTTATTGTGAGTGTGTGTGAGCTCTTGTTAGCGTTGCATTCTATATTTTTGGATTAAACATTCCTATCGACAGGAGATATTTAAAAATGAAAAAATTACGATCAAATGCTAAATTTTTTTTCTCCAAGGACGCAAACAATTTTAAAAAAAACAGCTTTTGAGTTATTTTTTTTATCTTGTTGAAATTTTTAAAAGTTTGCTCTATACTTTTATTTCTCCGATGAGACAAATGTTCAATTCTAAATATTAGGACAACAAATTAAAACCAAGCATGAAAAGAAGTCAATGTCTTAAAAACTTAGTCCAAACGCATTAGATAGTAAGTTAGAGTATGTCATTTCTGAAAGAAAGAGAGAGAGAGGAGGTTAGGAGTTAGCATGAAGAAGTCAATGAGTTGGAGGTCAAAGGGGGACAGGCAATCTAGGTGAACTCCTCCTTGTCTTTCTCATTAGTCTATATTTAGTAGTTAAAGAAATTGAATACAATAAATTCTCCAACATCAAATGGGGGAAGGTTATGTGCCTCTCTCTCTCTCTCTAAAATACTAGAGATCCTCATTCCCTCCTAGACCGTGTTTCTTGGCTACCCACTTCCCACCACACAACCAAAACAACAACAAAATAATAGAATCAAGAAAAAGAGAAGAAAAAAAAATGATCTGAAACCAACTTGCCTTACACTAAAACAACCCCTAAAACATTACACTTTCTTTCTTTTGCAATTTTTCTTTTCTTGTCATTCTCTCATGCCATCTTCACCAAACAGAAGGAGAGAAAGGGAAGAAAAAGAGTTTATTTTTTATTTTTTGTTGGGCAGCCACTTCACGAGGCTTTGATATCTCCTAGGTACATAGCCTCTGGCCCCAATCAATCTTTCTCTCTCTCTTTCTTTTGTTTTATTCTCTTTTCTTTTTCATAACATGGGTCCTCTACATTGTTGCTAAAATGGATTGAACCAAATTTTCTTGCCCATTGCCTTGTCATTTCAACTTCTCTGTCTTTCATTTTCTTGCCCTGGAAGATGCCCTGCATGTTATTTGATTGAAACTCATTCCTCAGATACCATTCTCTCCCACAATCACTGATTCCTTTCCATTTTACAATTTGATTTGGGAATCTAGAAAACCTTCTTACACAAAATGGAAGAATCTCCAGAGAGAAAATCCGGTTGTGGCCTATTAAGTGCAGTTTTCGGTCGCCGTAACATATGGCCAAGGAGAACCACTTCCACAGGATCACTCCACACGGCAAACAATGCCAACAACATCGTCCGAGTCCCGAGCACCCCCATTTCAAAGCGACGACGTGGTGACTCTGACGAGGCCACCTTCCTTGAAACATCCAGCGCCCCGTCAGATTCGTCCCCAACACAAGTAGACCGGATCATTGCTCGGCCCGGGCCCAACCATCCTAAGGTCCCACCTTCATATCAAAATTATAATCAACATCAACAATACCAACAAAATCAAGGCTTGGGGAAAAGTGCTGCACCTCTCCAAGGATATGCCCAAGGGAGGCGGGCACCACAGGGGTCTACTGGAATATCCGGTGAGCTCGAAAGTATGATGACTGATCACCAACAGTCCAAGGGGGCAAATAGTCTGGTCCGCGCTTCGTCGGGCAACGTAATGTTGTTTGGGCATTTAGGTAATTTGAGACAACCAGGAGGTGGTGGTGGCAATTTGACCTCAAACAATGTGCTTGATTACCTACCGAAAACGGCAAGAGAGGACCCGGTGCAGGCCCACATTCCTTCTGTAGTGGGAAATGTGGGGACGAAACCGAACGAGGATTCGGAAAAACAGCCGCCACCTACTTCCTTGTGTAGGGCGTTGTCAACAAGGATGGATCCGGAGCAGTTGAAGATTATGGGGAATGAGGATTACAAGAATGGGAGGTTTGCTGAGGCCTTAGCTTTGTATGATGCGGCTATTTCTATTGATCCAAACAAGGCCTCGTATAGGAGTAACAAGAGTGCGGCATTGACTGCTCTGGGTAGACTTCTTGAGGCTGTTTTTGAATGCAGAGAAGCTATTAGGATGGAACCCTTTTTCCAGAGAGCTCATAATCGTTTGGCAACACTTTACGTCAGGTATGGAATCTTTTACTTGTAGATAATTTTGGTTGATCTCCTTTAAAATTTTCAACTCATTTGTCTATGCACATTATACTTGGGGATAAGGTTTTAAATGTTGGCTGATACATTGCATTCTGTTTACTAACTGCTGAATTTTTTCGCCTCATAGTGATACATCCTGATTCCTGATACATGCACATAGTGATATCACTTGCGTATCGACTGGTTGGCTTTGCGTATTTGGCATGAACCAATGTCCACATCTGATACGATTGATTCTCCTGATACTTTTGTGATTGCTGATTTTGAAGTGGATAGCTATATGAACATATTATTTGAATACAGACGCATTTGATTTTTTCTTTTTCTTGGTTTTCAGCCAGAACAACCACAACTACATAAATTTTGACATCATTATCAGCAAATATTTCCACACTTAAAAAATTTCACTTCTGGGCACCCATGTTGTATTATGCATCACTCGATACTCTTGAAACCACTACACCATGATAGGCACCGTTGTTTCAAACCATGACTTGTGCAAATTTACCTCAACTTGCAGATTAGGAGAAGTAGAGAAGGCCATGTATCACTATAAACATGCTGGTGCGGAATCCGACCCTGATGTCTTGACTAAAGCTAAAAATCTTCAGGTTCATTTGAGTAAGTGCACTGAGGCTAAGAAGCAGCGAGATTGGAACACAGTACTGAAAGAAACCAGGCTCGCCATATCGGCTGGTGCTGATTCTGCACCACAGGTTAGCCACGGAGTTAACACACTCTAATGTTGTGTTTTTATCCTGAATTGTGTGCTGAAAATACGAATGGAATAAGATATTCGAACGTAGATTTTTTTGTCACATTTTAAAAATTCATTTTAATCTTCTGTTCTAGAATTTAGGATCCAAATACTTTAAATTACATGTCATTTCTAAATTTGGTGCCATAGCTACATTTGACATGAGTTTTTGTTTTTTGGTTGGAATTTGGAAAGATTTTTGCATTGCAAGCTGAGGCCTTGCTGAAGCTCCGTAGGCCCCAAGACGCGGATGAAGCATTGAAAAAGGGACCAAATTTTGACATAGATGAGTGCACTAAATTCTTTGGCCCTATTGGTAGTGCTAGTCTGTTGGTGATCCGGGCTCAAGTTGACATGGCTGCCGGCAGGTTTGTGCATATTAGTATATTACCCAATATGTATACTTAAATGTACCCATACTATACATATGTATGAATAGATATGCTGTGATGCTTTTGTTTGCTGTAAAAAAATAGAAGATAATAACACGGACTCCGCACTTGCTAGAAAAGTTTTTCAAAATACTGTTTTGACAGCAGTGTATTAGCTTTGGATGTCTTCCACGCTCGATCATGATGAATGCAGTGCCGATAAACTGCACCGTTGACACCCTAATGTTTTCCTAGAAAATCCTCTAGATTGATGTGCACTGCATTCAGTGTGAACGAGACACGATTGTGATGCTGTCCTAATGCATTTTTGAACGTTTTACAGACAATGTTTCTGTACTTTTGTAACATTATTAAAAACATAGGGTATAATAATTGGTGTGTTTTCACCGATATTATCTTATACATATCCACATCTAAAGTGAAACAGCAAAGCAAAATTTTAGCAGAAAACATAAGGTCACTGTAGAATATGTACTTTAATTGTGCTTGTTACACTCATTCTTTATCCCAAAAGCAAAATCATTCTGGGAAAAGAAGAGTTAAAATGATGCCAAAATTAGAGTTGGTATAACCTTCGACTTGTACCCGCCAATCCAGGCTCAAAATACATGTACTCCTATAATCTACATGTTAGTCGAATGATTTTTTTTATTTCTTTTCCTTAGTGTTCAATGCAATGTTTTCACAGATTGGACAATGCTGTGGAGGCAGCTCAACGGGCAGCTCGGCTTGACTCGAACAACAAGGAAGTGAATATGGTGGCTAGGAGGACACGAGCTGTGGCAATGGCTCGATCAAACGGTAACGAGCTCTTCACTGAGAAAAGATACTCGGAGGCTTGTGTTGCTTATGGCGAGGGGCTCAACCATGACCCATACAATGCGGTCTTGCTGTTGAACCGAGCCACTTGCCGAGCCTACCTTGGGCAGTTGGAGAAATCAATTGAGGACTGCACTGCTGCGCTTAACTTGCGACCTTCTTATGCAAAGGCCAAATTAAGAAGAATCGATTGCTATATCAAGGTGACTGATTACAGTAGGTTATGTGCTCCTAGTTTTCTAATTAACCAAAAAGTCAGGTTCATAGTAAAGATATGATTAATTTTTTTTAAAAAATAGTGAAGATATTGTGATGTGGGTGACATCTAAAATGATGCTTGTCCATTACTTTCGCTTTGGTATACTTTTCGTGATATCTGGTATTGTTTGACTAACTCTCCCATTATAACACAATCCATACTAGGCTAGTAACGGTAGAAGTGGAAACAATAGACTGAGTTTCTGTCTACAAAAATGTCAATGATATTAGTATTTTCTATTGGCAATGCTACATTAATTTGAAGAAGGCACAACCCCCGGAAATGCACTGCCATTTTCTTGGAAACTGATATACTCGGAAAAGAATTCATTAGCTTTGGGAATGCCGTGGTTGTTACTCTGCGTTATTTATGGATGGAGTCCACGTTCTACCACAATAAATACAGTTTTGGCACATTGCGTTCTGGAAACTTTTCGATGAAATTTTTTTTGGGTTTATAGCAGTGCTTGGAAAATTTATGCTGCATAAAAGATGTGTCGAGAATGCTGTTGTGAGCAACACTATTCATTGTGGTCAGGACCCACAATCCACGGGGAAGAAGTGTACAGTGTACACTCATTTTCAGAACTTTATTTTTATGCTCCACTTCTCTGAGTCTAATATCTGTAGCATTGTTGCTCTTCTGGTGATACTTTTTGGGCGGAATAAAATTTTTGTTGTGTTGTAGTTGGAGAAATGGGAAGCTTGTATACAAGATTATGAGGAGATGATAAGGGAGACGCCAGAAGACGAGAAGCTGGTCCAGGGCTTGAAGGATGCACAATTGCAGCTCAAGAAACAGCGATGTGAAGATGTTAGTGATGCGAAGGTTGGTGGCACTCATGATGTGGTCTCCATATCGAGCAACGAGCATTTCAGAGACCGAGTAACATCGCCTGGTAATTGAAGGCATTCTGTTTGATATCCTTTGATTTCGGAAAATGTGACACTTTGTTTAGTTCAGCAGGAAATGTTTTTCGAAAATAATTCGTGAAGTTTCTGGTGTTTTATGTGTCAGCCGTCCAGAAATTGAAGTCCTGGAAAATTAATTCAATGGGTCAATGGAAAATGAGTTAGTTCGTGTGCAAAGCATTTCCTTTTTTGGAACATGGAAAACGTTTTCTTGATCACCACTAGAACCACATCACCACCACTTCTATCATCACCACTCAAAACCACCACCGTTGTCACCGCCACCATCATAGATACCTTAGTCACCGGCACCTTCCTTTCCAAGGTTGGAAGTATACACCATATATATATTTTTTCATCTTTGTTGATCAGCAAAGAAGAATTCATTAAAACCAATACCAAGAAAGATGCAATGAGATCAACAAGGAACAAAAACGAAGTCAAAGTTGGCACAGTATTAACATAAACCCAGGACATTAACCAACATAACGCAAGGACCAAACAAAAAAATTCACCAAACTATGCAACCGAGCTCTGCATCGAGGCCCATGAAACACCCAAATCTATCAGCTTCAACCACAACATTCCGTCCAAGACCTCCATCATTCAAGAGAGCTTATGGTTTTTGGCAAGTTTTATTCTATGATTCTGTACGCCTAATGAAATCGTCAACCCCCATATATTTGATGCTGTTCAATGCAATAACCCACAAACCAGTTCTGGTAGTAACTAAATTCATCAAATAGTTGGAGATGTATTTTAGATTAACATTGTTAATTTTATTATTTGGCAGGTGTAATTGTTGTCTTATTTTGTAACAAGCCTGGGGACAATGGGACATTACAGTTTTTGGAGCAACTTCGAAAGAAATACCCCTCAGCTAACTTCTACAAGGTTCTAATTATTCTCATCATTATTGTTAGTGTTTCGGTCAATTTTGGTTGTTTAAAGCATTCACGTTGTAGCATTCAATTCCTGATACTCTTTTCGATACTTTACGACTGATGCATTATGTGTTCCAATATCGCCATTTAAAACAACGATGAACACCCTTGTGATTTGGTTACATTAGCATCAATTCTGGCTAAACTCAATAAGCTTTTTCAGGTGGAGGTTGAGGAGCACCCTTCCATAGCCAAATCTGAGGGTGTTAGCTCATTGCCGACCTTCAAAATATTCAAGAACGGTTCAAGAGTGAAAGAAATTCCAGGTGACAATCACGAATTGTTGGAGAGCTCTGTAAAATACTATACCACATGATTCAGGTGGATATGGAAAGCAGTTTTGATATCTAATCTCCTATCCAGAGTGTCAAATCCATGTGCCAGAGATGACAGAAAGGGGGCTGAAAATCTTGTTTTTATGTCAACAGTACGACCCCAGAATTTTCACCGGTTTGTATCCGGTACGTAGAATCTTTGGACTAGATTCTATCTAGGTTCGACAATGAATCCATAATCTACCGCATGCATCTCACTTCTGTGTAGTTTTGTTGATTAAAATTCCGAGTATGTATCATTCGTGTTACACTGAGAAGGAAAGTAAAGTCGAAAGGAAATAGGGTTCGTTCATGTTTGCTGGCACAGGTCTTTTTTAGCATGAAAGAGTGCAGGACTGAATCGGAGCAATAGAATGGATTTAAGAGGGATGAGTGATAGACGTGTGTGTGAGAATGTAACCTAGTTTTACGTATGTAATTGATTCATTTGTGGATTGGATCCATTGTTACTCTCTCTCTCTCTCTCTCTCTCTCTCTCTCTCTCTCTCTCTCTCTCTCTCTCCACACATTAGATTAGACTGGTATCATGTGGTTGGTATGCCATTTTGTAAAGATTGTTGGACTAGGTAGTAATTTTTCACACCATGTTGGAGTTGGACTACCTAATCGACCGTGTCGGTGGTTTATATATGGTTATAATATACTACTTGGAAATTGATATGAAACTAAGAAAATAACAAAAGAATAGAATATAAAATAAAATAAGGACAATAATAACACAACATATGTTAAATATAGTTCTTTTGGAACTATTAGAAACATAATTGATCATCAGGATCAATTAGATACTTCTGATTCATACCATTCATTGCAATTTCTATTCTATCTTTATATGAATGAAATATTAAACGTATAATTAATACGCTATTGTTACAATTGCGTTTTTATTCGTAAACTTAATTCACTGAAGAATTAACGACTTCAATCATTATGAACTTTTTGTCATCCATCAGTTTCACAACACTCCTCCTTGGATGACAAAATATATTAAATGTATGCCTCGTTAAAACCTTGTCAAGGAAAACTCAATGGGTCGAAGGAAAAAGAGTATACACGGTATATAATCTTCGATTTGTTAACTCCCCCTCAACACTGCATGATAAATCTTTGAATCGATGCATTCCGATATTGGCTACTAACTTCTTGAGCGTTGTAGCTGGTAATGCCTTAGTGAATAAGTCTTTCAGATTGTTGCTAGAGCGTATTTGCTGAACATCAATATCACCGCTTTTCTAGAGGTCATGGGTATAAAAGAATTTTGGCGATATGTGCTTAATTCTGTCTCCTTTGATATAACCACCTTTGATCTGTGTGATACATGCGGCATTATCTTCATACAAAATTGTTGGACAATCCTTGATTGAAGACAATCCGCGTTTCTCCTCGAATGTGTTGAATTATTTTGATCTCAGCCAAACACATTCACGACTTGTTTCATGAATTGCGATGATTTCAGAGTAATTAGAAGAAGTAACAGTCAACGTTTGCTTCACAGAACGACATGAAATGGGAGCACCATCGCAAGTAAACACATATCCTGTTTGTGATCGGGCTTTATGTGGATCAGATAAATAACCAGCATCTGCATATCCAATTAATTGTGATGTTGATCCTTTTGAATAACATAAGCCCAAGTCAACCATTCCTCGAAGGTAACGGAAAATGTGTTTAATTCCTTTCCAATGCCGTTGAATTGGAGCAGAACTGTATCGAGCCAACAAATTGATCGAGAATGCTATATCTGGTCATGTACAATTTGTCAAATACATAAGTGCACCAATTACACTCATATATGGTACTTCAGGACCAAGAATATCTTTTCCCTCTTCAAGAGGACGAAAGGGATCCTTGGTAACATCAAGTGATCGAATTACCATGGGAGTACTCAATGGATGCGCTTTATCCATGTAAAATTGCTTCAGGGCTTTTTTCGTATATGCAGACTGATGTACTAGGATACCATTTGGCAAATGTTTGATCTGCAGGCCGAGACAAAACTTTGTTTTGTCAAAATCTTTCATTTCAAACTCTCTTTTTAAATATTCTGCGGTTTTTATAAGTTATTCCGAAGTTCCTACAAGATTTTAAGTCATCAATATAAATCGCAATAATCGCAAATTTAGTGTTTGATTTCTTAGTAAAAATACACGGACAAATTAGACCATTTTCATATCCCTGCTTTAGCAAATAATCACTAAGTCATTTGTAGCACATACGACCAGATTGTTTCAACCCATACAGTGATTTTTGTAGCTTAAGAGAATAAACACTTCGGGGTTTTGAATTGCATGCTTCAGACATAGCATATTCTTCGGGGATTCTTCATGTATATGTCAGCATCTAGTGATCTATATAAATATGCTGTCACTACGTCCATCAGACGCATATCTAGACATTCTGTGACTACTAAGCTAATAAAAAATCTGAATGTGATACCATCCATTATAGGAGAGTATGTCTCCTCATAATCAATTCCAAGTCTCTACGAGAAACCTTGTGCAACAAGTCGTGCTTTGTATAGCACAACTGCATTCTTCTCATTGCGCTTTCCCACGAACACCCACTTATATCGTACAGGTTATATCCCTTCAGGGGTTTGGGTTACAAGTCCAAATATTTCCCTTTTTACAAGAGAATTTAGTTCTGCTTGAATTGCTCATTTTCATATTGGTCAATTATTTCTATGTCGACATTCCTCGACAGTTTGTGGTTCACTTTCTTCATTACTTTCAGTAATGTTCTCATTACTTCTGGTAATGTCAAGAGCAATTTTAAACGAAAATACGTTATCGACAACGGTTTTGTTTCTATCCAACATTTCTCTCGTATTCATATAGTGTATTGAGATCTCATTATTTGTAGGTACCTGTTCCTCTTCAGGAAACACCTCTTCAGGAAACTTCTCTTCTGGAGATTTAAACTTACGAGAAAATATTGGTAGATTTATTCTTTCATTTGCCTGTCTTGTAGGTTTAGCTTCTTTGGGAGCACTTGCGTTTGTTAGCTTGGTCTCTTTGAGAGTGCTAGCTACTTCTGGGACGTCAGTCTCTTTGTCTTGGATTTTCCTCTTCCGGGGATGTTTATCTTTTGCATCGACTAATTTCCCATGCTTCTGGCGTGTCTTAGATTCATCAACTGTTGTACAAGTGGTCTATCCTGCAGGAACTTCAATCCGTGCAGGAACGTTAGCAACTGATATATGGGACTTAGTTACCCTTTTTTGGTCGATGAATGCATCCGGTAACCGATTTGCAATACTTTGCAAATGAATGATCCTTTGAACTTCTAGTTCACATTGATTAGTACGAGGATCAAGATGAGATAACGTCGAAGCATTCCAGATAATTTCTCGTTGAGCTTCTGGCTGCAATTTATCTCCCCTTACTGGTGGGAATACTAATTTATCAAAATGACAATCCTCAAATCGTGCTTTAAAAACATCACATGTTAAGGGTTCAATGTATCTAATAATAGACGGAGAGTCAAAATCAACATATATACCAAGTCTGCGTTAAAAGTGCGTTGGGGTGGTGCAATGGGCACATACACAACACAACCAAAAACCCTTAAGTAAGAGATATTCGGTTGTTGACTAAGTACAAGTTGTGTAGGTGAATATTTGTGATATGCAGTTGGTCTAATACGAATTAGAGATGCAGCATACAAGATAGCATGTCCCCAAGTAGAAACTGGTTATTTTGTTTTCATAAATAATGGTGGACACAATCAACTGAAGTTTTTTAATAAAAGATTTAGCTAAACCATTCTGGGTATGAATGTGTGCAAGAAGATGCTCAACATCAATACCATTTGACATGCAGTAATCATTAAATGCTTGAGATATGAATTCTCTAGCATTGTCAAGACGAATTGTTTTGATTGGGTAATTTAAAAACTGTGCTCGCAATCTAATTATTTGGGCTAGTAATTTAGTAAATACAATATTCCGTGTAGACAATAAACAAGTATGTGACCATCTAGTTGAGGCATCAACTAGAATCATGAAATAGCGAAATGGTCCAGACGGTGCGTGTATTGAGCCACAAATATCCCTTTGAATTCTTTATAAAAATGATGGGGATTCAATAATGACTTTTGAGAGGGATAGTCTAGTTATTAGTTTTCCTTGTGAACAAACAGTACAGGGATAATTACTGGGCAAAAGAATCTTCTAGTTATTCAACGGATGCCCATGTAAATTTTCAACAATACGACGCATCATTATTGAACCTGGATGCCCAAGGCGATCATGCCATAGTATGAAAAGTTTTGAGTTAGTACACTTCTAGTGCATAACAACATACGACTGAATTGTTCTAATCATCGTATAATATAACCCAGAAGAGAATGCATAAAGTTTTTCCAGTACTAGCTTCTGGCCAGATATGTAAGAAGTGATACACAAATACTCTTCTTTACCTTCGCTGATGGTTTCAATATGATAACCATTATGACGTATATCTTTGAAACTTAACAGATTTTTTCTGGATCTGGTAGAGTACAAAGCATTATCAATACTTAGATTTGTTCCATTTATTAACACAATTATTGCTCTTCCAGAGCCTTCAATTAGGTTTGCAGAACCTGATATAGTATTGACATTTGCTTGTACCTTTGTCAATTGGTCGAAATATTTGTTATCTTGGACAATAGTATGTGTTGTACTACTGTCTACTAAACAAATATCTTCACCAGTTATCTTCGTATTTGATAGTGACCGATTAGTATCCATGCCTCTGTTATATGCAAAATATAATTTCAAAAGTGTCATGAATAAATAATCAAAAAACACTTTAAAATATTATTATAGAATAAGTGCATCTTGATTAATCATAATATGATTGAGACATAATTGTAGTATGTCTTTATTTTGGATATAAGTAGAAACACAAGATATGCTAAGTACACAATTATTCTTGTAACCATTCAGAATAGTCACCTCCATTACCAAAGAAATCATCTTTGGTTCCACTAGGTCCAGTAAGGTATTTAGAAATGTCGAAAGACGGAATGTCAATGGGTTCAAAAGGGTCAACAGTTTGGTTCTGACCAATTTGATTGGTAAAGTTTGTTTCAATTTCTTTTCCTTTTTCCTTGAGCGATGCTTGGTAAAGCTCAATCAAATGCTTTGGCGTACGATAGGTATGCGACCAATGACCCTTACCACTGCACCTGTAGCAAGAATCCTCAGAGTTCTTAGAGGGTTTAGTCAGCACCCTTTTGCCCTTTTTTTTGGACACTCTTGACCTATTCCATTTATTCCACTTCTGGGGATGCTCCGGTTTCTTGCGTGATTTCTGAATATATCCTCCACGAACTTGGTGGTTATGGCTACCCCGACCACGTCTATGTCCACAACCACGACCTTATCCATTACTCGGAAAAGAGACTCTATTCGCTTCAGGGAATGGTAGAGCACCAGTTGGATGAGACTCGTGATTTCTCAATAATAGCTCATTGTTTTGTTCAGCGACCAGAAGGCAAGAGATTAAATCTGAGTATTTTTCAAACCCACGCTCTCTGTATTGCTGCTGCAGGAGCAAATTGTTGGCATGAAAAGTGGAAAAAGTCTTTTCCAACATATATTTTTCAGTAATCTGTTCCCCACATAATTTTAAAATTGAAATTATTTTGAACAGAGTAGAGTTATACTCACTAATAGATTTATAATCTTGCAGTCGTAGATTCAACCAACGATAACGAGCATTTGGTAGGATTACAGCCTTCTGGTGTCCATACCTTTCCTTTCAGATTATTCCACAAACTTAGTGGGTCTTTCACCGTAAGGTATTCGGACTTCAGGTCCTCGTGGAGATGGTGCCAAATGAAGATCATGGCTTTTGCACGATCCTTCGAGGATGCGTCGTTACCATCGGTAATTGTGTTTCCAAGTTTCAGAGCATCGAGATGGATTTCCACATCAAGTATCCATGACAAATAATTCCTTCCAGAAATGTCTAGTACCGCGAAATCCAATTTTGTGTAGTTCGACATCGTTTATAAAATTAGAGATATTAATTTAGATGGATGTTGAAATAAAAGACAATCAAATTAATGGTACAAGTTTAACTAATTAGGAAAAATGTCATGTAATAATAAAATACACAAAACATAATGTGACTTTCACTAGTTTGCAAATGAAAAGATTTCTAGCCTCCAACATCCGTAAGTTAACATATGCAAAGCAATATAAAAATATATTGATGTTAATTTATTACAGATAATGAATGAGATATTAAATGCACATCCTCCACTTAATATAAATTCATTTTGTAGTATAAGTATTACATGTGCTCATAATTAAGTACTTCGAGTACTTTTATTTTCAATAGTAAATACTTCAGGTATTTATTGTTGTCAAAATTCAATTGACTTAAGGCATAGCAAGAATACTTTAAATGTTCATCAGGGAACTACTTCTGGTAGAACTTTTTTTTTCTTTGTCAATAATTTACTTGTAATTTACATATCTATGTACGCATGTAATAGACAAACATAAATAGAGATAAATATCAATGTGAAATGTAACCCATTACCTTCTCAATCGGGTAGAGATTCGTGCTGATAACGTGATATAAAACTAAGAAAATAACAAAGAACAGAACATAAAAAAATAAGGACAATAATAACTCAACATATATTAAATATAGTTCTTTTGGAACTATCAGAAACACAATTGATCATCAGGATCAATTAGATACTTCTGATTCATACCACTCATTGCAATTTCCATTCTATCTTTATAGGAACGAAATATCAAATGTATAATTAATACACTATTGTTACAACTGCGTTCTTATTCGTAAACTTAATTCACTGAAGAATTAATGATTTCAATCATTGTGAACCTTTTGTCATCCATCAGTTTCACAACAGAAATCAAGTTGTTTCATTTCGAGAGGTGTTAAGGGCAGATCACCTCAGTCACACACCTCAAATACAGGTAGGGTTTGTTCCAGTGGGACCCACCTATATGTGAGAAGAATGTAGTTGAGGTGATATGCCACTAGCGTTTTTGGTTCCATAAAGGGTATCAAGACAAAAAAAAAGAAAAAGAAAAAGAAAAAGAGAGAGCAATTTATGAACATTAAAGGGTATCAAGACCAAAAAAAAAAAAAAAGGGTATCAAGTCATGTGGACATTTAGTTCTTAACAAATCAAAGTCTGACTAATTGGCTCATTGAAATTTGGAAATGTTGCGTACGGCTCACCACGATCTGTGTTGTGTCTGTACCGTGCCCTACTGATTTCTATGTCTGTGCACATTCGGCATTGTGAAGCTAAAAAATACTTCTACAAAAATTGTCATCACTTTTTTTTATTAAATTGAAAAAAGAAATGCCAAATAATTACAATTAAGATTAACACATTTAATTAAAAAAATAAAAACATTTTATGGATAATTAAACTTTGTAATATAATGAATGAAATTATAAATAAGAAATGCATCACTGTAGTTCGAATGCATCCCAACTATGTTGACACTTACTCAACTATCAATCATTTGCATTCTTAAAAAAAAAATGCAATTCCCAAGTGGCATAAATTATTATTTTTTGAATGTTTCTTACTAGTATTTTCTTACGGAAAATTTAAAAAATCATGTTAATATTGTGTCCTTATACGTGCCCGAACTGTGCATCGTGCTGTGGGGCCCACCTTATCAATTTTTGCTAAGATAAGGAGAGTGGATGAAGAAATTGAGTTGCTTGTGAGTATTTCGAGGCTCAACGAGGTAAAGACTCATTCGAGCACATTTTGGTACATTAAAAAATGAGTTTGGATAAATTTTTTGGCTTGTTTCGCAAAAAAAAACAAGCCAAAGTTCAAGGTAGCCAAAGTTCGGTTCGAGTAGGCTTGTAAATACAGAACATAGTGTATTTAAGAATTTACCAAAAAATACTGAAAGAAATCAGGAGCACACTTGAAATAGTAAAGAGGGCCTGAGTTAGAACCACACACTTATCACATAGAGGAAAACAAGAAAATCAAACTCAACCACATACCACCCTGGAAAATTAAATTATTGGGACACAAATATTCGAACACATTTTCTGAGCCGTTCATTTTGTGAGGAATTGAGATCCACAGGCATTAGAGGATCCTGAACAAATCCGTATCCAGATATTTGTACCCGCACTATTCAACAGAAACAAGACCCCCACCACGGCCGTCGATAACGCGAACACGATCACCGTCACGGGCCTTAGCACCGTCGGATCCACAGGAATTCCTAACAGCAGTAAGCTCATACGGCGAGGTATCAGTAGCCAACCACTGCTCCACCGTGAAAAGCTGCTGGGCACAGTCCACATGGGCCCCTGTGGAGGTAATTTCCACGTAGTTACAGTACCAGCCGTGGTTTGGGCCGGACCCATCGGACGTGAGGTTCATCGCGCAAACCGGCCCGGTTAGACACGGACCTTTCCCGCTAAAGATGTCCAGGTTGCCCCTCTCGAAGTAGTTGTAGGTCGGGCCCATTAGCCCGCCCCACGATACTATGTTCGAGATCCGGATCCCCCATCCGTGGATGTCGTAAAGGGTCAGGCCAATGGTCGAGTCCGTCCCTCCTTTTATGATCGACCCGGTTCTAATGTACGCCGTGTACACACAATCATCCTGCATTTGTCACACATTACAAGGATTGTTAATTAACACATGTATATGTACTAGACGTTTCATGTCCGAATCTGATATGAAATCTGGGATGTAAAAGTAGAAACATGAGAGAGAGAGAGACATTTGGAGTGACAATTTTTTGGTTCCTTCTTTGCAGTGTTTTTTAGGTAATTAAAGGGCCAGTTTGAGGAAAAAAGTGAAAGCCAGCATCACATCCTAATGGATGATATGCCTTTGATCGGACGGAGGAGAAGATCAATCAGTTGATGAGCGTAAATTGATCCAAACACCCCGTCGAACAAAAAGAGAGAGAGAGAGTAAATGTAGGAGGGGAAGGAGAGCTTACGGATCTGGCGATGGAGGCGAAGGAGAAGAGGATGAGGAACCAGAGACCGTTGACAGCTCCCATAGCCTTTGGTTTTCGATCTTCAAACTGTTTCTCTCTCTCTATATCAGTGAGTATACCCGATTTATGTATGTGGAGGCTTCCGTGTCCCGAGCTCTATTTGCTTTCGTCTTATATATAGACTCCAATTTATTAGATGATGACATGAAATGAAGGAGAAATTTCTCAGTGCCGAACGGGTATATCTCACGTGGTGCCCGTTCGACACTTCCGAGCCGTTCGATGAATTTTTGGACGGTTCAGATTGAAACATTCTCTCTCCTCTCACCCCTTCTCTTTCTCTCTCTTTTTTCTCTTCAAATTCGAGTCGTCCAAAATCGAAATGGATGGCCTGAATGCACCGAGTGGACACCACGTGACACCCTCTCGGCCCTGAAAAAATTCTCGAAATGAAGAGCCATTTGCCATCAAAATACTATTATGAAAAAGCTAAAGGGACCGACGATGTGCATACTGATAAGGTACCAATGGGCATAATGAGTGGGCTTATGCGAAATTAGCTCAATTTGATTTGAGTAGGTGCTCGATTCAATCTTCAATTTTTTTTATTCAGATTTCAAGATCCTGTAATTTGAATGAAACAATGAAAGATTAGATCGAACATCTACACATATTGAATTAAGCTGATTTTCATGGGTCCGCTCAATTTTTTTTAATTATTAAATGATTGGGATCATCTGTGTGGGCCCCCATGCCCATCGGTATCCTCATTGTTGGTACCTATAACAGGGTTCATATTTCTAGGTGTATTTCTGTATTTGTTTGTTAATATCCTTCGTGGCCCCAATCTAATGCAGATAAAGGCGGAATTGTTATGGAGTAGTATTTCACAAAGGATCAATACCAAATCAGGAAGTCTAGCTTTTCAAATATGAATTCAAGAAGCTCACAAACCCAAAGTTTTTAAAGTGTGAGCAACTATATTTTTTTATTACGAATAAAATAAAAATTTCAAATCCTTAACCGATCAATTTCTCGGTGAATATCATTGATGACAACTTTCACTTCTGTAGGGCAAGACTTTTTGCTCTCTAAAATCTGAATCAACTGCTACGAGTCCCCTTCTACAGTAAGCAAAATCATTCCTAAACTTGGAGTCAGCGGAGGATTTGTCTGATCGTTAAGTTCGGGATACAGATCTAATGAAGGCACACGCATGCAAATTGATCCGGACATCTGGTTATTTTAAAAAAATGTTCGGAAGTTACAAGATTGCCCTTACCTCAAAAACGTGTGTCACGAGATGAACGAGTGAAGGTAGGCCAGCGATGCAATTGATAAAAGTGCAGTTTTCTCTGGTGCAATTATTAAGATTTATGGCTTTTGTTTCCATCTTCTTTATTTACTGGGGGCCAGGAAAGGTCGGGGATCTCTGGACTTTCAGGGCAAAAATTTTTTTTTTTGGCTGGTCAGTGCATATCCAATGGTTGCAAAAATTGGTTCCAAGGTTACTAAAGCACATGGGTGGGGCCGGTGAGTCTAAGATTCTCCGCTCCGGTTCTTAATTTCATTTTGCGTTTCGTTCTGATTATTTGTTCTTGTCAATTTTAATAGCGTGCGATATTTCAAAAGTTCTTTCATACCTCTCTCACGCTAACGATAATGATTATGTGAGGCTGACAGATACTAATTATGTGACGTATGTCTACACTACCGCTCTCAGGTTCTATTTTGGGGGATTATTCATTTGACAGTGGCATTTGTATGGGTTTTTTTTTTTTTTTTTTAGGCATGGAGTCATCTCGAATAATATCAAGTGGATAAGGCTTATATGTCCAACCATTTTGGGTGGCAAGTAGCATTTGTAGTTGAAACCACTATTATTCATTTTAGCACAAAGATAGTAATTAGAACCCACGTAAATAATATTGTTTTTTTTAATCAGCAAAAATAAATTTTATTAAAAAACGGGGAAAAGGGGAAGGAAATCCAACAAAGAGTAGGACGATATATCTCTAGGATAAAGTCCGAAATATCCAAAGGTCTACAAGGATCCAAAACAGATAAGCGATAAAACCCAATCCTATACCCAAAATATACGATACAAGCCCAAAACAATATTGTTAAAATAACAAGTAAAAGTAAGAAAGCGTAGAGTAATACTCCCTCCGTTCCTATTTAATTGTCCACTACGGTTTTGCGTGCATTTTCAACAGTTTATATCTCTCGACATATATTATGTTTTATGTTTTTTAAATCATTGTCTTATAGAATAAATTGAGCTTTATCAAACGAGATCCATGTTGCATATTTTTAGTAATATACATCGAAAGATATAAGCCGTTGAAAATGCACGTAAAACCGTAGTGGACAATTAAATAGGGAGGGAGGGAGTAAGAATATTGCCCTTACCTCATAATTAAACGTTTGTCACGAGTGAAGGTAGGCCAGCGATGCAATTGATAAAGTGTAGTTTTCTTTGTTGCAATTATTAAGATTTATGGCTTTTGTTTCCATCTTCTTTATTTTTACTAAGGGCCAGGAAAGGTCGGGGATCTCTGGACTTTCAGGGCATTTTTTAGTTTTTATTTCGCTGGTCAGGGCATATTCCAATGGTTGCAAAAAAGGTTCCAAGGGCACATGGGTGGGTGAGCCTACACATTGGTCACATAATATTTCGGGAAGGTTCTCCGGTCCGCTGCAGTTCTTAATTTTCATTTTGCGTTTCGCTCTTATTCCTCGTTCTTGTCAATTTTAATAACATGCGATATTTCAAAAATTTTTTTCACACTGACGGATAATGATTATGTGAGGCTAACAGATACTAATTATGTGACGTATGCTTGCACTACCTCTCTCAAGTTCTCTTTTGGGGGGCTTATTCATTTGAAAGTAGCAATTGTTTTTTTTTTTTTTTGTTTTTTTTTTTTTTTTCCAGGAATGGAATCATCGATCTCAAATGATATCAAGTGGATAAGGCTTAATTAAAAGTCCACCCATTTTGGGTGGCAAGTAGCATTTGCAGTTGAAACCATCATTTTAGCACAAAGATAATTAATTAGAACTCACAGAATATTGTTAAAATAACAAGTAAAAGTAAGAGAGCGTGGAGTAATAAGAATAAGAAAGATTTAACCCGCGAAAATAACAGGCATACTAATTACGAGTACTATTGTCTAAAGGTTACTATTTCTCCCCTCGTGAAGGTCAAATTATAGTGTATTAACCTCAAAACTCAACCAATGCACTCACAAGCTTTAATTTTCTAGTGTTCACAAAATCACTAAAAGATTTGAACGAATCACGAATCGAGTTGCTCAACCATCAGAACAAATAAATGTAGAACTCTCTAACATGTACTCCGTCTCAAATTTCTTTTCCAATTTCAATATCCTGGACACCTCAAAAAATTCTTACATTATTAAATGTATAATTAATGTTTTTTATTTATTTATGAAATATGAAACTTACTTAGTGTAGATCTTAATGATTTCTATAAACCAAAATGTTCAAAATCATAAAAAGGTATATATAGTTTGAAAAACATAAGTAATTTACAAATGACATGCATTTCAAAAAATGGACAAAGTTTGGGATTGAGGGAGCATATCACTAAGGCCATCCACAGTGGTATAATAAAAAATGGATAGCCAAAAGTTAACACATCAGCTGAGAACATTTGATAATTAATACCCACCAAGGACATGCTGAGAACATTTGTTAATATTGAAAATGCCCTTGGCGGGTATTAATTATCAAAACACATCCTGGGCCGTCATTTTCCCTTTGATTAATTCACTTAAGAGATGATTAAGCTTAACAGTATTGAGTTCCACAATGGTCACTTCTAGTCCATAACCAAAATAAGAGGTTCACTACAATTTTACTCTCTCTCTCTCTCTCTCTCTCTCTCTCTCTCCCTCCTTTGTTTTTTGCAATTCTCTTTCCTCCATTACGTTTTTTTTTTGGCAAAAATATATCGAACATATGGTGTTCTTTTTCAAAACAACACCGAAAGCTTTTTTTTTTTCTTCCTATTCCTATAGCTTATCTAACCAAACTAATATGACAGTTCCATTACTCTCTTAATCTTCCAAAAAAAAAAAATCAGATTTGTTCTTGAATTTGAAAAAAAATGCAAGGTTCTTCATGTACTCAACCATAAGAGGAGGAATGAAAAAAGAATAAAATAGAAATGGGAAAGAATAGTGAAATATCTTAATCCGGCAATGATGGATTGGATTATAAATGATCGAGAGATATGAGCTTCACTTTTGAAGGGAAAGAAAGAGAAGCAGTTTGTGGGTGAAGTGAAGAAGATATAAAGCAGGCGAAGAAGAGAAGAAGAAAATACTAGTTGAAACACGCGTGTAAACAAATTTTGGAATCAGTTAACTTATGTGGTGTGGGGTTCACAAATTTTGATTATTGAAAATGGTTGCTAGTTTTGGTTATCCAAAATTCAAAATTTGATTATTTCTAAGGATGTGACTAAGTTTGATTATACCATTGTGAGCTATTTTTTACACCAATATCGTTAATTTTAACAACAATTGGCTTTTGATTATACTATTGTAGATTGCCTAAGCATTTGAATGCATTTCTTCTTTCCTTCTATCTCTGTATTCTCCACTTTCACCCAAGTAGAAAAATACCTTGATACAGGGATAATTGAATTTGATTTTTTTGGCATTATTCTAAGAAATTTGAGTTTAGATCGATCACAATTTTTTACTTTTTCGATTTCTTTCGTTGAGAAAAACCAATGATTAACAAAAAGTCAAAAAGCCGGCTTTTTGATTTTATCTTGGACTAGCGGATGCCCATGTCTAAAGGCACTTTCAAACGAAATATAGTCTCAACTTAAATAAGTTGTCTGCTCTATCTGTCCAATATAACCTACTCACTCTCTGTTTCATTTTAAAAAGCTTATGCCAATAGAGAGAAGAAATAAAAAAAGGTAATAATTTACAGGTTAATTATCAACCCTCTTGAAATAATATTAACTTAAAATAGAAAAAACAGAAAGGTAATAAATTGAAAAGGAAAGTGTATATATTACTACAACAGTAGATCAAAGTATAACTTAAGAAAACATTCTCTTGACTGGACTACAATCTTAACTTGAAGGCGATCAACGGCTGTAGAGATGTTCATGTTTGTATATGTAGATAAAAATCGCTCTGTTTTAAAATATAAATTTCAAAAAATATTTGAGTAAAAGTCATAATCTTTTACTTTTCTGATTCGTTTTACGGTGAGACGAATAATCTACAAAAGTAAGGCGCAAAACTAAAAAATTCGAAAAAAAAAATCTAATTTTTTTTAAATAAGAACAAAATAAGAAAAAACCCAAAATTTTTCCATAACATAGACCGAGCTAGCCAGACAGCTGCAAGCTATAACTTCGTGTTGACGAAAAAGGAACTAAAATTAGACCCCCTGAATTATTGGCCTGCCACGAGAACCCTCCCGAACAAATATACACCTGACTTTACAATACTAGATACATGTTGTAGTATCATTTATATGACACTTATTTTACCCGAAAACGGTTGCAATGTAACCTCTTCTCTCTCTTCTCTCTCTCTCTCTCTATGCCACCTCCTATTCTCATGCAAGTTAACCCTCAAAATCTCTGCAATATAACTTTGCCAACCTCCTCCCCTCTACGACCACCGCTCCCCATCTTGCAATGGAGGGGCGGGTCCCACCTGCCGCGGCAGAATCCACCGACGACCCTCCACCTCCACCGCCACAACCACTTTCGTCCGATGACACGAAAGAAACCTACATCGTCCAGATCCCAAGGGACCAGATCTATCGCGTTCCACCGCCTGCGCATGCCAAGATCGTGGAGAGTTACCGCAACCCTAGTCGCCAAAGAGATGGTTGTGGAGGCAAATGTGGCCTATGGATTGTCGTCGCCCTCGTTTCCCTTGCCGCCATTGTGGGGATTGGCGTAGCGATCGTTCACATGTTTTTTACTAGCCCTAAAACGCCTGAATTCTCCGTCACCAAAGTCCTTGTCAAGAACCCACCAACGTCGCATGCCAAACACACGCACCCTACGTATGAGATCTCTCTGCAAGTCGGTAATCCAAACGAAAGAATGGGCATTTCTTACGAAGATGGCGGAAAAGCCTCACTTTCGTTCAAGAAGAAAAAGATCGGTGGGGGAGAATATCCGTCGTTATCCCAAGACGCAAAGGATTCAACGACTGTTCGGATACACCTAGCTGGCTCAAACGGGGCATTGCCTAGCGAGATTGAGAAGAGCATGAAGGACACGAAATCGAAAACACCGGTGTCTCTGTCTCTAACGATCGATGTCCCCGTAAAGCTGAAGAGCTTCATACCAAAGAGCCAAGAATTGACAGTCACTTGTGATTTTAAGGTGAGCACATTGGCTTCGGGCGCGAAGATTTTATCCCAAAAATGTGATGCAAAGTTCTAACCCTAAAATGTGGGGGAGGTGAAATTTGTTGTTGCTTTGTCATGGCCATGCAAATTTTCCGTTCACTTCTGGATTTCAAGACTATCATTTTGAATTCGTGATGCTTTTCTTTTAACGTGCTTTTCTTTTAAGTCTTCTAAGGCAGGTTTGCCACAACGAAATGGACTTATACGTTGTATTTATTTCACCAGACGATCTAGTTGAGAAACCTTATGAAGAGAAACACTACATTTAGACGTGGTTTTTTTTTTTCTTCACAAGATTGAGAAGATTATATTGGTAACAGCCCAGTGGCATTTACATAACGGAATTTATAGGAGTGGTTAGTAATTTGTTTGTTATTCTTTTTACTCGTTCCTTCTTTTTTACTTTTTTTTCTTAAAAAATGTTTTGGTATATTGGTTTTCAAGTTTTGGCTTACGTTGCGATCTATAATGGTCGGCATTATTAGTGTTTTAGTTAAAAGGACATGTTGTTACTGTTCATATAAATATATACAAGTTATTCTACCAAAAATGTTGTTTGTATGAAAGCATGGTTTTTGTTAGTTTTCTTGTTATTTCTTGGGAGAATGCTAAATCTCATTCTCTTTGTTCAATGGAATCTGCCATCAAATAAATTGAAAGATAATTTATTATCTTCTATCTCCTCCATTTAAATATTATTATGCTTTTCACTTAGAAATTGTTTTACTACAATTTAAAAAGCTTTTTTTAATAAAAAATAATTATAACAGTGATTAATGAGAATAAAACACTACTATAAAAAGTGCGTCTAAGTTTTCCTCGTTGTCTAAACAGACAAACGGGTTAAAGCTCACAAAAATACAGATATCGAGACTACTTATTATTCTCACATTTATTAACTAAAAGTTCAAATAGTGGAAATAATTTGTCCAGAGGCCATAAACTATATACAGACTTTGTAGGCAAAATCCACCCAGAAAAGATAAAAAGAAAAAAACAACCCAGAAAATCAAACTCTAGTTGGCAAGGTACCATTCTACTATCTATCTGGACTTTGATTTGAGCATCACCATGAATTGGGGGCCAGTATGTTTGATCAAACCGAACCAGAGTGGAAAGGCCCATAGCTGAACAGCCACATTTGGCTCAACAATTTACTTCCTCCGGCCCAAGAATTTTGTCTAGTCTGCAGAACGAGGACCTAAAACTAATACATTCTCTTCAAGAAAATATTCAAAGTTTTTCCATAAATTAAAAGAACTCGTTGATATCTAGTGAATAGTTGAAAAAAAATTTGGATTGTTCTTGCAAAAATTGCATCATTTTAAGTTCTCGTGGATCGGACAAATAATTTGGGATAGAGGTAGTATCACTTTCATTACTTTGTTCAATAAGAGGGCCCATCCAAGTAAATTTTCTATTTAGTCTACATTCACTTTTCTATCCTACAAAAGATTTTCCTTTTTTCAATTTTGCTTCACAATATCTATTTCCTTTCCTATTATTTACTCTCTCCGTCCCAATTTAATAATCACATTTCAAGAATCTATCGAAATAGGTCTAGCTTTACATCCAAATACTACAACTGAAAAATGACAAATGCCAGATGATCATATTAAAAAAAGTGGGAAAAGAAAGATCTTACGTGCCAAATTATGAAACTTGATAGTGGCTCCAATGAGCATCATGAGTCAAGATCATAATCTAGAGTCAAACTACTTGGAAAACAATCCCAAGTAAACGCGAAAATTAGAACTTGGAATAAACACACAAATCATGATAAACAATAAATGGATCATAAGGAATCAATTCCCTCCCTCTGTCTGAATCTTTCAAAGACCTAAAACATACCTTCTCAGATCCCAGCTAGGTCTGAACCGTGAGCAAGCAGAGAGGGAAGAGGGCCATGAGGGGTTTGATTTTCATGGTGGTGTTAATCATTTTGGGGTTTGATTGCCATGAACGAAGCCTCTATTGGAGAGAGAGCATGATCCGAGAGGCAAATATCAGTCGGAAATGAGTTAAGGTGAGGGCCAATTTACTGGTGGTGGTCGGAGTTACCAATGATAGAGGAGGATGGAGTGCACTATTGGGGGTTAGGGTTTAGAGGAGAAGAATGACTTCCCATGAGCATTTCCCCTCTTCCCTCACGATGCTCTTGCTCATTCTCCACGATGGTTGATAGCTAGGGTTTTGAACGCGATTTGGAATGTCTGTATGAGAGAGAGAGAGAGAGAGAGAGAAAGAGAGAGTGTGTGTGTGTGTGTGTGTTTGAAATATGAAATAAACGTGATGGGAAAAACGATCTACAGTAAAGGAAACATAGCAGTTGTGTAATTTAGTTGAAGACGATGGACACCTCACTAAAATTGGAAGAATGCATCTCAACCATTAGATCAAATAAATCTCAGTCATTACAACAAATTATTTTTTTGGCGGCCCAACACCATTGTATTTTGTATTATAGATATTGTTTGTTCTATCTAGTCCAAAAATCAAAACCCCAAACGGCCATTGCTAGTGCTTGACCAATTTCGAGATCTAAAATAATGGATTGTCCCAAGCGTAGGATTGAGACCGATGTAACATAATATCCGGTAAGACCGGAGTCGAATCCACTAAAGACGGTGAAATGTATGCTGTGGAATCTCGGGTTGTAGTATTAAAATTAGCTCTTCGGTAGTCACCCCTTGTCTTTTAGTTGATTAATTAACTAATACTAATAGATAACTTGCTCAAATGATAAAAAAGAGAGGCACAATCGTAGAGAATCCGACGCTCGCTATCCAATCAGAATCCACTTGCTTTTCAATATTCTAAAAACGGATAAATTTTGGGGAGAATTGGAAACTCCGAAGGATACGAATCCTAAGGTTGCCGGTCCAGTACACAGCGGCGAACAGGTTTTGGTCCCCCATTTTCGCTCACACGAGTCCCGGCAATACCTCGAATTCGTCCAACGGACGTAGTTTTCACCAACTAAAATTATTTAATTTAATTAATGTATGAAAAAAAATTGCGAGACGAATCCTAATTGGGTCGGGGCGCGCCTTTACTCAACGACCAAATCTCAGAAAAATTAATCACTCATTATTAAAAATAAAACGAATAAAACCCTAGAATTAATCATGTTTTTTTACCGGATAAAAAAAATAAACGGAAGATAACAACTAATTAAATACCAACGAACAACTTTAATTAAGAACAGAAATTAAAACTAGTTACCAAAGTGCGAGTAATTGAACAAAACTTAAAATAACTTGAAGAGAGTAAAAAAAAATCAGAAAAGAACTAACAATATTCGGAACAAAGAATCACAGTCCTGTTCTTTGTTTTCTGTCGATTCCTACGTGTTACCCAAGAAGATATCACCGCAGCTTCTGCTCTTTGTTTTGTCTGTAAAAGAAAACTACTGAAAAATAAATAAATAAATCATCCATCCCTTGCAGCCCCTGTCCTTCGTCCTTTTATAAGTGATAGAATTGCCGACCTATTTTTTTCAATTTTCTTTTGAGTGGGCTTCAAGGCTACTTTCAAATATGGTGTGCCATGCCCACAGCCGAGAGAAACTGACTTGGGCTTCCTAATTCTTTTTCTTTTCTTTTCTTAGTCCAAGACTAAGTCAAAATTAAGAGTAAATAATGGGAGCTCTTTGGGCCCACCAAAATAACGTGTAACTTCTATTCTTTTGCTGCCAATTACACCTTCATGATCGCGTGCACAATTTGAACATTTTTATGGCCCAATTCTTAAAGCTCTAGCCAGGACTTAGAATGTATTTCAATCTATTCTCCAAAATTCATACAATACAAAAATCAAGCATTAAAACACCAAGTAATAAAATAAATAGACTTAGCAATGATAAATTAGGGGGCGCTTATGTGAACATTTGCGCACCTATCACACACCCCAACTTACACTTTGCTAGTCCCGAGCAAAGAAAATAAAATGCAACTAAAGAAAACAAATTAAAACCGATAGTTATTTTAAACCCTCAGGCGGCCCCGGTAGGACGAGTGAAGTCTCGTGAGGGTTTTCAGCAGTGATCACCAATGTCAAGAATATAGCATTGGTGATATAGCATATGAGAAAATAGTTCTAGAGGCTATCAAAACATAGAAACAAATCATGGCATCCAAGCTTAGCATGTGTGAACAAGGACCTTAACCACAAGTGGACCACAACCAAGTACTCTTTTCGGACCGAGTCTTGACTTCAATTCTCACCGTGTCATGCACTCAACAAAAGAAAACGCTCAAAACAAGATGCATTTAATAAATTCTCAATGTGTACGGGTGAAAGTTATGCAATAAATAATCAAAGTACCCCACACACTTTAGACATGAAGAGAACTTTTTAAGGTAGACACATGATCGCATGAAAGGAATGTCAAGTATTAAAAACTATCTATCCTTCGATCCACAACTCATTGCCCCTAAGATCAAAAAGAACTTTTATTCAGTTATATCGTTAGGTAAGAAAAAGTGTTTCAAGATTAGGGTAAGACATCATCATGTGTCTGAGAATAGGCCAAAACACAAAAGGCAAATAATAATGTGCGCCTTCTTTCAACTCTTTTTAACTCCGTCGTAGCCCTCATATTCTTCACCTTTCACACAATTCCACGATGAAACAATTTGTTTCTTTCTTGCAACAAGTATATTGGTGTCTTCCCTTCTTTCTTTCTTTTTTTCAAGTTTCAACATTTTTTTTTAGCATGGGAAAGAACACCGCAACTCGAGTACAACATTCTCGAATACACTTACCCTATTTTCTTCAAAAATTAACCTTCACATAATTAGCTTGTCATTCTCAAGACACAATATGGTTGGTAAAGCTTAATAAGAAAAAGGCTCACGCAAAAGGCTCAATGTGGCTCGCGAGGATAAGTATTTAAGAAAAAGAAACGAACCGGCTCAATTAGCAAAGATGGCCTATTATCCTCTCCTAGGGGCAATACAACTAAGTAACGGTCCAATCCCAAAGAATAAAATAACAAGCATGCATTAAGTCTCAACACTTGACAACAAAAGATAATGAGATCAATAACGATGAAGCTCCTTTTTTTTTTCTTACGGCAAACGAAGAATTTATGTGACACCACTCCAAAGAAAGATAAGACACTAAAGCCCACATGGGCATAAGTCTCCACTAATCTAGCCATTGAAAGCACTCAAGTCACAATTCACAAGCAGTCAAGGTCTAAGAAATTTGCAGTGCAAAGAAGCTAAGAGTGTATGTCAGGATAAATTTCTATCGCCAAGCTAGCAAAAAGAACTACCATGCAACATAAATATTCAAGGAATACCCACAAATTCTCAGCACAAGCAATAACAAGTAAATATCGCAATCTTCAAGTCTCAATTAGAAAAGATCCAACAAGTATTTTCCAATTTTTAAACGTTTTCCCCCTTTTTTTTCATTTTTTTATTGAATCTAATAAAATAAAGAACAAAATGACCCCTCTCCCCAACTTGAACTATTCAATGTCCGCATTGAAAGTATGAAAAATAAAGATAAGTCAGAAACGTAAAAGGGAGGAGAGATATCACCTCGAAAAAGGAGGGGCTAAGCAGAGTAAGCTGTAGAGAGAGGGAGATCCCCCAACTTGAATCGAACAACCTGTAAAATGTTAGCCTCCAAGACAGCAAGAAAAAAAACTAAAAGAAATAAATAAGGTAATAAATAAAATGAAAGACAAAAAAATTAAACCATCCACTTTCTTCACGCGAAAGACACGGGTACTACTTTTCTCCCTGGTCAAAGATTGTGTTTCCTTATTTGTTGGAAGGACAGTATGCATAGAATTCAATGATATCTTGAGAAGTGGTGTCATCATCTAATAGGCTGTCACTCCCTCTGGGGCTTCCAGATTTCTTACCCACTACTCCGTTTGTGAAGCAATCTCTACAGAATTTAGACATTAAAGTCAGATGGTTTAGACAGAATTCTCGCTGCTAACTACGCGCCTAGCGTCAGACTCAACCTTCTAAGTACTACATACATAGTTTTGACCAAGTGGCTATACCAGACCATTATGCTTATTTTTTTCCTTTTTTCAATTTTCCTTTTTCTTTTTCTTTTTCTTTTTTTGAATTTTAATGCTTAACAATAAATAAAAGAACAAGTATACGAAAATTGTGCCTAAAACCCAAGTCAACGATAGGTATCCCTATCGTTAGGAGCCGGGTCCACTTCTTAGTGAAGAGAGTGGTACGCGAAAACTACCCGTCGGAACGTAGCCCAACGGCTACACAACAGGGTCATCCGAATAAACAGGATCGACCACCATCTCATATGGTTCACCTACTTCTACATATTCTAAAAATGGTTTCAGACGCTGCCCATTAACCTTGGAAATATTACTATTCTTAGGGTCACAAACATCTACCGACCCATTCGAATAAACTTTATGCACAAGTGGGGACCGTCCCACCGGAACCTCAACTTACTGGGAAATAAATGAAGGCCCAAGTTATACAGTAAAACTTTCTGACCAACACTAAAGGTTTTGCGCTGAATATTCCCATCATGATACGCTTTAACCTTAACCTTATAAATAATCGTGCTCTCATACGCGTCATTCCTAATCTCCTCAAGCTCACACAATTGGAGCTTCCTATGAGCACCCGCTTCTGGCAATCGCGTGTTCAACGTCTTAATGGCCTAATAGGCCTTATGCTCCATCTCAACAGGCAAGTGATAAGCCTTACCATAAACGAGCCGATAGGGTGAAGCACCCAACACGGTCTTGTAAGCGGTGTGGTAGGCCCACAAGGCATCGGTCAACCGAAGTGACCAATCCATCCTATTTGGGTTCATGGTCTTCTCTGGAATCCCCTTAATCTCGCGATTTGCTAGCTCAGCCTGACCGTTGGTTTGAGGGTGATAGGTAGTAGACACCTTGTGAGAGATGTCATACTTGCTCATTAATGCCCCAAAAGACCTATTGCAAAAATGTATGCCCTGATTAGAGATAATGACACGTGACATGCCAAACCTTGACAAAATGTTAGTTCGCAAGAACTCTAGCACAACCTTAAAATTGCTAGTCTTAGTGGGAATTGCCTCAACCCACTTGGAAACGTAATCCAACGCCAGAAGGATGTACTTATAACCGTATGACCCCGGAAACGAGCCCATAAAATCAATGTCCCAACAATCGAAAACCTCTATCACAAAAATGTTCTGGAGGGGCATCATATTCCGCGAACCAATTTTACCTAATTTCTGACACCGGTCACATGAGTCCCGACAATGCCTCGAGTTCGTCCAACGGACGTAGTTTCATCAACTAAAATTATTTAATTAAATTAATGTATGAAAAAAAATTGCGAGACGAATCCTAATTAGATCGCGGTGCGCCTTTACCCAAGACCAAACCTCATAAAAATTACTCACTCATTATTAAAAATAAAACGAATAAAACCCTAGAATTAATTATTTTTTTTACCGGAGAAAGAAAATAAACGGAAGATAATAACTAATTGAATACCAATGAACAACTTTAATTAAGAACAGAAATTAAAACTAGTTACCGAAGTGCGAATAATTGAACAAAACTTAAAATAACTTGAAGAGAGTAAAAAAAAATCAGAAAAGAACTAACAATATTCGGAACAAAAGAATCACAGTCCGGTTCTTTGTTTTCTGTTGATTCCTGCGTGTTGCCCAAGAAGATATCACCGTAGCTTCTGTTCTTTGTTTCGTCTGTAAAAGAAAACTACTGAAAAATAAATAAATAAATAAATAAATCATCCATCCCTCGCCGCCCCCGTCCTTCGTCCTTTTATAAGTGATAGAAGTGCAGACCTATTTTTTTCAATTTTTTTTTGAGTGGGCTCCAAGGCTACTTCCAAATATGGTGGGCCATGCCAACAGCCGAGAGAAACTGACTTGGGCTTCCTAATTCTTTTTCTTATCTTTTCTTAGTCCAAGACTAAGTCAAAATTAGGAGTAAAGAATGGTAGCTCTTTGGGCCCACCAAAATAACATGAATAACTTCTATTCCTCTGCTGCCAATTACCCCTTCACGATCACGTGCACAGATGAAACATTTTTAAGGCCCAATTCTTGAAGCTCTAGCCAGGACCTCGAATGTATTTCAATCTATTCTCCAAAATTCATACAATATAAAAATCAAGCATTAAAACACCAAGTAATAAAAAAAATAGACTTCGCAATGATAAATTAGGGGGCGCTTATGTAAACATTTGCGCGCCTATCAGCTAGGCTATCAATACTTGACGATTTCCTAGTTCTAAATTAATGGGTTGTCGCAAGCGTAGGACGGAGACCGACGTAGCACAATATCCTATAAATTTGGAGTTGAATTCACAGAGACAGTGATGTGTGCTGACTAAAACTCGGATTGTTACTGATTAAACTAGCTCTTAGGTAGCCACCCCTTATCGATTGGTTGAAATTAACTAAAAGCTATGAAAATATTTATTCTTTTAAATTAATTAAATGGAGGTACGGTCATAGGGTTCATAGTACTCGTAACCAGTCCGGATTAATTTGCTCCATTTGATGTTCTTAAAAACGTTCAATATTAGATTGAAAAAGATACCCCGCAATATGTGAGACCATATGTTCGCCGTTTACCCATGCGCAGCGAAGAATGAGTTTTGAACCCCCATTCCCCCGTTCACATGGGCTCTGACGATGTCCGGGTTCTTCAACGGGAAGTATTTTTCCGATCTAAAATCTAAAATTATTTTTTTCATTGTTTTAAAATGGGAGCAGCGCCCGAACTGGCCACGATATGCTAAACATCCCGTGACCCTACCTATACGACTACTCACTAATCATTGTGCATGAAATAGAAGAAACCCTAATTTGAATCATGCTTCTTTTACTGGAGAAAGAAAATAAAGGAGAGATAACAACTAATTGAATACCAACGAACAACTTTAACTAAGAACAAAAATTGAAACGAGTTACAGAATAGTTGAATACTTGAACAAATGTTGAAAACTTCAAAGGGAAAGCTTTGGAAAGAAAAACGAATGTCTACAAGCTACTACAATAAAATCTAAACCCAAAAAACGGAGTTTCTAAGGGTATTTATACATGACCCCTCAAATTTGAATTTAAGAAACGATGAAAATATTTTTTTTTCTTGCTATGACCTTCAGTATCGATACAGCCCTGGACTGTATCGATACCCATTTCTCTGCCTCGGCTCTGGATCACATTGTATCGATACAACTGTATCGATACCGCCTGCATTAGCGGCCAATCTTCGAGCATTGCATGAGATTTTGGCCACCCGACGCTCCAATGACGTCACCCGACGCCACACACCCCGGCTTTGACTCCCCGGCGACGTTCAAGCCGGCCTTAAGGCCACGCATTCCAACCTTGGCGCTAAATCCACCTTATTACCTGCAAAAATAACCAAAAACACAAAACACGGGAAAACACGGCATCAAGTAGTAAATGAAATAAAAAGCGTCTCTAAAGCGCTAATTTGCCCTACTTAGGTGCTCATATCCATGATATCACACATTTATCAATCAACCTCCTTCGCACTCTACTCCCTAAAATTGTAGCTAGCAATTCAAGCTTTACTTGGATCATATTTTAATCCAGAAGTGTGTTGACTCAAAATTGTACAAAATGTATAAATATGGTTACAAAGTGTATTGAAATGTGTACAATGCTACACCCTCCAAATGGACTACACAAGGAAGAGCCCAATGGCATACAAGGTTACAAAACCATGCATGGCATGAGCAAGTGGACATGACATGATCCTACTTGCATAAGGCAATGAAGAAGGCCAGAAGGGCTGATGAGAAGTGCATACATGTGGAGTTTGATGTTAGAGTCTTAGCCATGGTCAATCTTCTGGCACAACACAAGTCTCCAAGGCCACTTCACAAGGGACTTGCCCGCCGCTATGAAGGACCGTTTTCAGTGATCAAGAAGGGTGGGGAAGATTTTTTAGAAGATTGCGTCACCATCCGGTGTTTTACGTGAGTTGGTTGAAGCCTTACCACGGAGACAAGTAGGATCCAAGTATAGGCAAGTTAAGCCAAGCACCAGTGGGGATCACTACATCTCATGACAAGGAGGCGGAGTGCATTATATATAACCAATCAGATTCTTAAAAGGAAATGCCACACTCCTATTCATGAGTACTTGGTGTAATGAAAAGGACAACTGGATTGGAAGGCAAGTTGGGAACCGAAAAAAGAAAGTGTGGCGCCTATTTGATAATAAAATTCGGAGGTTCCACGAATATGACACGATGAGGGGTGTTGCTACGATAGCATTTTGACATACACCTGACATGCATCCCACCAAGACATATAATTTTTTCTAGAATTTTTATGAGTTTCCTATAACAGCATGGAAGCCTGGAAGATTCTAGATACCTTCTAAAACCATCTCTTAGAATAATCTAGGTTATTGTACGTAGTTCTAGACTTGTATAGATATTCGTAGGCATAATACTAGATTGGAATAGTTGGGAAGCTTGTAGAAAATGTTCTAAACTTCTCCCTTCGGGTATAAATAGGTGAGTGCCTCACTTGCCAAATCACTTGAAAGCTTTGAAATTCAAGTTACAGTGAAAGCTCTTTCTTTCTGTGCAAATATCTACCTTTTCACTCTTCCATCTGACTTACTTAAGTGCAAGATGTTTGCGTGGACCCCATATAAGATGCGGGCGTGGACTCGAAGTTTATCGGTCACAACCTCAATGTTCATGAGAGTCGGAAACAAGTTGTTCAACGGGTAAGACGTTTGGCGCAGGCATATACTGAGACGATGATCGAGGAAGTTGACCGGCTCTTGGAAACCGGAGCCATACAAGACATTCAATACCCCACGTGGCTTGCAAACACAGTGGTGGTTAAAAATAAGAATGGAAAATGGATGGTGTGCTTAGATTACACCAAACTAAACGACGCATGCCTGAAGGAATGCTTTCCTCTATTGAGCAATAACCCAGGGGTACTGATAGCCCCATATGAAGCGGACTGTGATGAGATCGTGAAGAAATGTCGAAGCTGCCAACTGTTCCCCCTATCGTTACTAGTCAGGATAGGAAAAGGGGAAGGTCGATCAAAGAATTTCCGCACATTCTTTGGGCCTATTGTTCAACATCGAGACATTCGATCAGACAAACCTCATTCGCAATGGCGTTTGGAATGGATGTCGTTATCCCTTTAGAGTCAAAGTCACCAACCCTTCATAGAGAAGATTTCGACCACCAACGATGCTATAATCAAAAAAGATTTGGACTTGGCCAAGGAAAGACATGAAGATGCTCGACTAAAAATGTTAGAACAAATTGCTTTGTGAAGTTTCAAAATTTATCTAATCCGGATTTATCAAGTGCGTTTGGTGGGTCAAAGTTGTTTCATTAGTTTTGGAAATCAACATTGAATTGACTAGGGAGAAATTTTTCTAACTTTTTTATAGAATTTGATGCCCATGATACATGAGTATTATATCATGTATTTATTCTTATTCAACGGCTAATTCCATGGTCAAAACCATCTTGCATTAGTGTCTAATTAATCAATTTGATTACACCTGATTAATTCTCTCTTTTTATAAAAAAAATGTTTCTAATAAAACCACTAAAGCATTTGACCGTTTGAAATTTATACAACAATTACTTCTTCTTTTTTTGGCAAAAGGTGAGAAAATTGTTATTCATTTGATAGGCAAAGCCTAAACATTAGAGAGATAAGAACCCCATGGAAGTAAAATGGACGTCCACAGACTGGACATGTCATTTTAAAGGGCTTTTTGAGAACAACAGTGCGCCGCCCTATTACATTCACGTTCAACAAAACCAAAACCACAGGAAGTGAAAGATTTTTTCAAGACTAAACAATCATGAATAACTACTGCTCTATCGAAGGGAGGGTCTTGATCATCAGTGCAACTCCTCACAATCGTCTCCGCGTCAGATTCAATATGCACCTTAGGACACTTTTGAGCAATCCCCAATTTCAACCCATTACGAATGGCCAAAGCTTTAGCAATTTTGGACGAGTTGATCCCATCATGAATAGCAAGAAAATACCTATAATCTTATCATTATCCTTTCGAGCCATTGCCCCTGTGCCAATAGTATTTGAACTCCTGCAAACCGCCGCATCGACGTTTATCTTCAACACATTCATATCAGGTTGCTGCCACACCAAGGTCCCCATCAAAGAAGAACTCAATGGGGGATGGAGGACCTTAGTGTTAACGTCCTGAAACTCATAAAAATCACCTTGCGCTTTCCTACTAATAACATCTATTGCCCAAACTATTCCATTGAAAATAAAGTCATTCCTTGCTCGCCATATCCACCAACAATAAAGTAAAGCCATACCTAGGAAGGGAGAAGGCAAATGACTCTGTGTTTTACGATCGTTGATGCATTCCCACCAATCAACCATGTGCCTACAATCGACCAGTTCTTCAGGTCTTAGTCGAAATGGAGAGTGGATCCAAACTTTGATTGCAGCCTCACACTGAAAAGGAACATGTGCAATTGATTCCGCTTTACCACAGTGAGTACAAACTGGGTCAGCTCTGACTTTGCGTGATACCAATGCTGAATTTGTTGTCACCGCATTATTAAAACATTTCCAGATAAATATCTTCTCCTTCGGATGGATTGAAAGTCCCCATAGCTTCTTCCACACTGTTGGTAAGACGCTCAAGGAGCTTGTTTGGCCTTCCTGAAGGTTGCGATGAGAACTTGAACTTTCCTTCGCTAGACGTTAAGCCGACTTGACTGAGAAGGTCCCATTTGCGTATGGGTGCCAAATTTTACGATCTCTTTGACTGGTATAACTAATAGGAATGGAAAGAATCGCATTTGCATCCTCTTGATTGAAGGTCTCGCGGATTAGAGAAACCTTCCAAGACTTCGTATCAGAATCAATAAGATCAGCAACTTTCTTTATGTCCACTCTTCTTGGTGTGGTTCCATTAATTTTGAAATATGTATTCTTGGATAACCAAGGGTCTTCCCAAACACGTATATCTTTCCCGGATCGGACTTGCCATATCCATCCTTTATCAATCAATTCTTGGGCCCAGACTATGCTCTTCTAAGCCCATGAGGATTGGCTACTAGCGTTGGCATGCTAGAATGATGTACGGGGGAAATACCTTCCCTTAAAAATCTGTCTAGATAGAGAAGATGTAACATAATTTAGTTTCCAGCCTTGTTTAGCTAACAAAGCTTGATTAAAAGTCTCCAAATCACGCAGCCCTAGTCCACCATCTCCTTTACACCTACTCAGTTTTTCTCACTTAATCCAGTGAATTTTCCATTCCCTTTCCTTAGAACCCCACTAGAATCTCGCAATTTTGGATGAAATTTGCTACAAAAGAGTTTTAGGCAACTGAAAATAGGACATATCATAATTTGGATGCGTCAAAAGAATTGATTTTAACAAAACCTCACGCCTCGCATGATTAATCTTAGACTCCTTGTAGCTCCGCAGCCACTTTGTTGTTCTATCCTTGATGTATTGAAATATATCACGCTTAGAGTGACCAAGGAACACTGGTAGCCCTAAATATTTTGCACTGTACGCCTCCATCGATATGCCCACCTTTGCTGATAAAAGATTCTGAGCCTGGACTGGAGTATTGGGATTGAAGAACACTGAGGAATTGTCTATGTTGATCTTTTGGCCAGAGGCAGCTTCATAGGAATCAAGGATCTAAGACAAAGCCTCGCAATCCTGAACCGTGGCATGACAAAATACAATAGAATCATCCGCAAATAATAAATGAGAGATAATAGGACAATGATTGTTAATAAAAGATCCTTGTAAAAGTCTTTTGCTTAAAAAATTGTGAAACATGGCTGTGAAACCTTCTCTGCACTAGAGGAATAAATACAGAGAGAGAGGGCACCCCTGGCGGATCCCTCGGCTTGAGTAGAAAGTATCCCCTACTTTCCCGTTGACTATGATGGAAAAAGAAACCATCTTCACACACTCCGTCACCCATCCAATCCATTTCTGATGAAAGCCCAACTGTGTCATCACCATCTCCAAATAGCTCCACTTTATTCGATCGTATGCTTTTGCCATATCCAATTTGAATGCAGCCACCCCATGAGAACCAGAACGTTTGTGCTTAATGTAGTGTGTGAGTTCGTGAGCAATAAGACCATTATCCGTTATTTGGTGACCCCCTACAAAAGCACTTTGGAGACAATCAAGGGAAGGAAAGGCTTGAGCCGATTAGCCAAAATCTTTGCAATAATTTTGTAACTTATGATGCATAGACTAATGGGGCGAAATTGGCTGACCTTTGTAGGAGTTTGAACCTTTGGAATGAGAACAATCTGAGTGCGGTTCACACTCCTGAGCATTTTGCCATCATGGAAGAAACTACGCACTGCTTGGCAAACATCAACACCAACTATTCTATATAAAAGCACTCATATGTTGTAACAGATGGTATCAAGAAAAATTCTAATTCCTACTTTGTCTTCTACCTAAACTCTTCGCTATCTTTTCACTCACTTTTATGTACAAAAGGCATCTAACAGTTTTACGAGTATTATTTTGAGCAACTCAGTTCGTGACTTGGTTCAAACCTGGTCAACCTTTCGACCAGGGATGGATTAGGAATTTTCTCTAGTGGGGGCGCCAATTTTTACTACACTTGAACAAAAATTTACAATCAAGCACAATATAAATTTACACTTCATCATATGAGAAAAGGGAAATAATTTCAAAAAAATTCCTAAAAATAAATGCAAAAAGGGTTATAATCCCTTTGCGGCTTCTCTAATGAGAACCACCATCAAGGGGCAAAATTCAAAAAAATAATGCTCATGTTTTTTCATTAGAGAATTATTTATAATATGATTGTGTGTGCTTATAACATTGTCCAAAAAATTAAGTGGTCCAATTTTTAATCAATTTAAATAGATACAAAGATCTTTTTTTTTTTTTTTCTGATCATAGTATTTTAAAAGTTCATAATTAATTTTTGTCTTTAGAGATCTCATATGAGAGCCGTAGAACCAAATGAAGAGTAAATACTTAAGTGCTTCAATTTTTAATCCGTTTGAATCGATACGAAAATCTTATTTTTCTGATCATTTTATCCTAAAGGGTAATAATTAATTTTTGGTTCTAGAGCTCTCAAATGAGAACCCTAAGAGAGCCGTAGAATTAAATGAAGAACAGATACTTAAGTGTTCCAATTTTCAATCCGTTCGAACCGATGCGAAGATCATATTTGTCTGATCATTTTATCCTTGAGAATAATAATTAATTTTTAGCTCTAGAACTCTCATAATTAATTTCTGGATTAATTTTTCTAAACAAAAAATTGAATGGAGTGGGGGCACGTGCCCCCACGTGCCCCATAGTGCATCTGTCCCTGCTCTTGACGAATGTGACCATTAAAAGAGGAAAAATTGTGAGCATACTGGGTTGAATCTTAGAGTCACTATAATCTGTTAATGCCTTCACGTAGGAGAGGACTAGTGATTTTAAGACAGTGCATCACGCCTCCCAGCTCTCTCATAGGCCAACCTTTTTTTGCACCTATTATAATATTTAGCCATTCCTTTGTGTCCTCTGTTTTTAGATTATTCCGCCATTTGTCTTGCATGCCTGTTCTAATCTTTACTTATATTTGTTCTCTCTAACTTCAGTGCAATTGTAATTCATAATTAGATTAATTTAGTGCTACAGTTCCAACAAAAACTTGCCAACTACCACCAGGAAGTAGCTAGGGGCTACGACCGAAGCGTTCGGTTGAAAACCTTCATTGAGATATTTTGAACGGTGTAAAAGAAAATTAAAAATTATTTTTCATATACATTTTTTTTTAGTTTGAAAATGTGAAATAAGTACTTATTTTTTAAGAAGGTATTCTGGAATTCCAAAATAAGTACTTAAAAAATAAAGACCTATTTTCAAGCTTAAAAATAAATGAGTTTACAAAAATAATTTTTCAAATTTTTTTTTTTGCAGGATTTGATAGATCTCTTCGAGTTCTCTCAAACAAGATCCATATAACTTCTTTTTTTTTTCTTTTTCAATAAGCCTTTTTATTTTTAAGCTTTAAATTTACAACCTATACACGTAGAGTTCAAATCAAAGAAAAGAATCAATTATTATTCATACCATTGCAACCTATACACGTACATATTTATACATGACTGAGGCCCCTATAATCAAGCCAAATCCCTACAATTAAGCCTATCTAATCTCTAAGCTATAAAAGAATAGATAAACTAGGAAAGAATAACAATTACAAGATAATTACATGATCTCCATGATTCACAGTAATCAGGAGTGATTCGTGGTAACGGGATATCGTAACACTCCCCCTCAAGTTGGTGCATAGATGTCACACATGCCCAACTTGCCCAAAAATTTTGAAAACACTCGACTTGACACTGCTTTGGTAAGAATATCAGCCAGCTGATCTTTCGAGCGAATCTGAGGCAACTCCACAATTTTCTCGTCCAATTTTTCCTTAATGAAGAATCTGTCGACCTCCACATGCTTGGTACGATCATGTTGTACCGGATTATGAGCAATATCACATGCTGCTTTATTGTCACAATAAAGTTGTATTGATTGTATTGGCGGATAGCCCAAATCCACTAAGAGTAGTCTCAACCACAACACTTCACATATTCAAGTGCCATACCGTGGAATTCAGTCTCCGTGCTTGAACGAGCAACAACGTTCTGTTTTTTGCTTATCCACGTAACAAGATTACCACCTACAAAGGTGAAATATCCAGAGGTAGATCGTCTGTCATCAATCGCGCCAGCCCAGTCAGCGTTAGTGTAGGCATCTACGTTCTGACAGTCAACATTTTTAGTAAAAAGTATGCCCTTTCCAGGAGCAGACTTCAGATATCTCAAAATGCGCATAACAGCATTCATATGTTGTTCGCCCGAATTATGCATAAACTGACTCACAATGCTCAACGCGTAGGCAAGATCTGGCCTTGTATGAGCTAAGTACATCAATCTTCCAACGAGCCGTTGATATCTACCTTTATCAACAGGCACCTGATTAACCTTGACACACAATTTCAACCCTTCTTCCACTGGTGTATCAACGGGTTGACATGCTGACATACCAAATTCTTGCAACAAATCTAAGGCATATTTTCTTTGAGACAAAAAAATACCTTTATCAGATCGAGACACTTCAATCCCAAGAAAATATTTCAATTGACCAAGGTCCTTCATTTCAAACTCACTTGACAAATAACTCTGAAGAGCCGCCCTCTCTTCAGGATCATTTCCTGTAACCACCATGTCATCAACGTATACAATAAGGGCAGTAATCTTACCATCCTGTTTTTTCAAGAATAAAGTGTGATCTGAATTACTCTGATGGTATCCAAAGGCTCTCATGGATTTTGTGAGCCTGCTGAACCAAGCTCTCGGAGACTGCTTCAACCCATTCAGAGATTTCTTTAATTTGCACACCTTTTGACAGTGTACTTCTGGTATCATGCAACCTGGTGGTAAATCCATGTATACTTCTTCAGATAACTCACCATGTAGGAATGCGTTTTTCACATCAAATTGTTGTAATGGCCAATCCAAGTTTGCAGCTAGGACAACAAGACTCTAACTGTGTTGATCTTAGCTACTGGTGCAAATGTTTCTGTATAATCTATCCCATAGGTTTGAGAGTACCCTTTTGCCACCAGCCTTGCCTTAAAGCGTTCAATTGTGCCATCTGCTTTGTGCTTCACAGTATAAACCCTCCAACATCCAACTGGTTTCTTCCCCGGTGGACGGTCAACAAGTTCCCAAGTTCATTCCACTGCAAGATTGCATTTCTTCATTCATAGCGGCTTTCCACCTTAGGTCAGCTAAGGCTTCCTGCACACTGTTAGGAATAGATACAGCAGATAATTGATTTACAAATGACCTATTCGATTCTGACAAGCGATGGTTAGACACAAAATGACTCATGGGGTATTTAACTTTACTAGAAAGTTCAGGTTCATATGTGGGCTTAAGAATACCTCTAGTTTGACGCAATGGGAGTTGTTTTCTAGACGGTACATGCCCTAAATCAGGAACATCCTCAGCAAACGATTGATGTGGTGCTTGTGGTGTAAAGGATTCATGCTGAGATATATCCTTTGGATGATGTTCCTCACTTTCCTCAGCGTTGTGATATTCATCGCTGCGGTGTTCCATTCCGCTGTGATGTTCCTCACCGCTGTGATATTCATCACTATGATCAAATTCACTGACAATCCTATCGGCAGGTTCAGGCTCATTTGTATCTAACTTCTCAGGTTCAGGGATTAAAAGATCATAGTCTAGAGACTCATAGTCTATACTTTGAACTTCTTCTTGGTTCCCCCCTTGAAGTTCAGACCCAAAAGAATGGTACATAGAGTCTTCATGAAAAATAACATCTAATGTCACAAACATCCGTTTGGTTGGAGGGTGATAGCAGTTGTACCCCTTTTGATGAGCATCATACCCTAGAAAAATACATCGCAATGCTCGATGTGTCAATTTGTTTCGCTGATGTTTATGAAGATGTACGAATGCTACACAACCAAAAACATGGGGTGGTAAATTGGGTACAGCTGGAGCAGTGACCGCTTCAAAAAGAGCTTGAAATGGTGTCTTGAAATAAATAGTGCTGGAAGGAACTCGGTTGGTCAAATATGCGGCAAAAGTAAGTGCATGTCCCCAATATGATAGAGGCATATGTGCTTCTATTAATGAAGCACGTACAACCTCTGACAAATGATGATTTTTTCGCTCCGCCACCCCATTCTGCTGGGGTGTATCAGAACAGGTAATTTGATGAATGGTCCCATGAGCTTCCAAATATCGCTTCAATTCAGAGCTTACATATTCACCTCCATTATCACTCTAGAGGACTTGTACCTGGGCATTATACTGACTACGGATCATCCTATCAAATTTCTGAAACAACAAGTTAACTTCACTTTTGGATTTCATTTTGCATACCCAAGTCATCCTGGTATAGTCATCAATAAAAGTAACAAACCAACGTGAACCATCCAAGGTAGTAAATTTAGATGGACCCCAAACATCAGAATGTATGATCATAAAAAGGAGTGGGCTTTTATTTAAACTTAATGGAAAAGATGTGCGATGACTCTTAGCGAGTTCACAAATATCACACTTAAAACTAGTAACATCAAGCTTTTCAAATAAACTAGGGAACAACTTTTTCAGATAACCAAAGGATGCATGCCCCAAGCGTCGATGCCACAGCCATATCTCAGATTTATTCTTCTTCCCCTCAGAATCTCCTATTGTCAAAGCTTGACGCAATTGGGTTGAACTCTTTGACCCCAAGTCTAAATAATATAGCTTCCCTCACCTAACACCACAACCAATCGTCTGCCTTGTTTGGATGTCCTTAAACACACAAGATTTAGGCCAAAAAATAACGACACAAGATAAGGTAGTGGTTATTTGAGAAACTGACAAAAGATTATAATCTAAAGCGGGAACAACCAAAACAGAGTCCAAATTCAAAGTGACAATGAGGGACAAGGATCCTTCCCCAACAATCGGGATCGAGGTACCATTGGCAGTAGAAACAGAACTTTGTGAGGAAGTTTTAAGATGTGAAACTTGTCTAGGATCAAATGTCATATGGTCCGAAGCACCAGAATCAATTATCCATGTACTATTAGAAACAACGTCAGAAATATTTAAAACCTTACCACCATTACCTGTCGTTGCTGCTAATGCCGAAATGTGTCCAGCTGCGGGTTGACTAGCCCCTTCATTTTCTGTTGTTGCTTCAACAACCGCAGCAGTGGAGACCTTCTTGGAATTCTTCTTCTTTGAATCACGATTATGATCCCGCCATTCTGGATACCCCACCAGTTCATAGCACCGACTTTTTGTGTGACCAACTTGATCATAGTGAGTACATTTATAGGACGATTTATCGCCACCAGTAGCACCCTTAGGATGGCTGGACTTCGTTCGGTCCTGCTGGTGTTGAGAGGACCAGTTTTGAATGGACTTGTTACGAGTTGCCATGGCGGAGGCTTCAAAATTCTCTACTTGCCCGTTCATCACTCCACGTCGGACATCTTCGCGGCGAACTAGGGCATAGCACTCTTCTAATTCAGGGATAGGATCCTTCCTCAAGATTTCGCCACACACTTGCTCAAAATCACCTTCTAATCCAGCAAGAAAGATATGCACCCTTTGTCGTTGAAGCGAGTTTTGATAAGATGCAACATCTGTCTTGTTTACCATGACCACTTTATCACGATGATCCAACTCACTGAAGATTTCAGTCAGTTCTCCATAATATATAGAGAGCGATTTGCCATTTTGTTTGGCAGAGAAAGCCCTCTGGTTCAAGGTAAAAACCTATAATTCATCTGCTCCATCATAAAAGGCTTTAGACAGAGCTTTCCAAATATCGCGTGCCGTAGGTAAGCGAATGTATCGCTTCATGATCTCCGGGGACATAGACATCAGCAACCATCTTTTGACCTTCTGATTGTCTGCGTACCACTTTTCATAGCCTTCATCTTTCTCCGTAGGTGGCGGCGATGTGCCACGAATGAAAGAGAGTTTCTCCTTCTCAGCAATGTGCATCTCCAACATTTGAGACCACAGATCATAGTTGGTCTCATTCAATACAATTCCTGCATTGAATGATGAACCTTCGTGTTGAATAATGATGGGGGTAGATTTGGTGCTAGATGTTTCAAAACCTGACTCGCCCATGGTTTAAGGATTCAAAGAAGAATAATTTTGGGTTTCTAGCTCTAATACCAAGTTCAAATCAGAGAAAAGAATCAATTATTATTCATACCATTGCAACCTATACACGTACATATTTATACATGACTGAGGCCCCTATAATCAAGCCAAATCCCTACAATTAAGCCTATCTAATCTCTAAGCTAGGAAAGAATAGATAAACTAGGAAAGAATAACAATTACAAGATAATTTCATGATCTCCTTGATTCACAGTAATCAGGAGTGATTTGCGATAACGGGATATCGTAACAGGTAGCCCAAGCAAGTAAGAAGACAATTTAAGCCGAATTGAAAAATGCCATTTCGGATCAGGATGCTCGTAGGAGAAGATTTTTAGTTCAAGTTAATGGACAAAGACGACAACGATATAGTCAATCCACGGAATACTCAAAATCTCAAAAAAAAAAAAAAAAAAACATATTTGTAGTTATACAAGAATAATTATCAATAATGATTAGCGAGTTTTAGCTCGGCTACCTTTTGTTTCATTTCAACAATGTGACAACAAGTGTCAATGGGAATACAGTTTAGTTCGGCTTTAAGGCTCTGTGTTTTCTATTAAACAAAAATTATTAAGATTATAAGTAGTTATACAAGATTTTTTTTTTTTTGCTCGGCAAAATGAAATACTGTAAATTATTCCAACTCGAAAGGATACATCGAGGGCTTGACCGAAGTAAGTAGAACTTACTCGATCAAGCAAAAAGAAAGAAGACAAGGAATCCAAAACTCCCTACAAAACCCACCAACAGGGAATTGGCGAGCCCCCCTTAAAGAGACCCCCCTCAGCCAGAAAATAATTTACAATTTAAGCAATCTAATTCCATCCAAAAACACCTTAAATTCCTCCATCGTATGCACCTTAATATTGAATTTTGCCTTCATCCACATGGCGACTCGAGTTTTAACTTGCTCCCCAACGTCTCTAGCTCTCGTTGCTACATTGTTGAACACATAATCATTTCTCACTAGCCACAAGGACCACACAGTAGCAAAAAAGGTAACTTCCCACACACGTTTCTCCAAATTCCTGAACCGGTTATCCTCCCACCAAATGAAATGGGCTTCCAAAGAGGCAGGGCACACCAATCTCATATGCCACCAATCTAGAATTTGTGACCAAACACCCCACGAGAAGTGGCAATGCAAGAACAAGTGTTGGGGAGTTTCCAACTGAGAAGCACAAAGCGGGCAAAGGGGAGATTGTCCCTCTGGAAGCAAATTTCTGTCCAATAACACCAATCTTGTAGCCACCTTGGATTGAATAGCCATCCACACAAATATTTTCACCTTAGTTGGACTGAGATTTTTCCAGAGAGCTTCCAGACTCGGGTTTCTAAAATTTTAATTATCAATAATATTAAAACAGAAGGGTTGTGAGGCTAGGCCCTAACATAGCTCCGCCCCCAAATGGTACTCCCTCTGTCTCACTTTATTATGCCCTTATTCTATTTGGAATGTCTCAAAATGATGTGCATGTTTCAAAACTTTTCATTTTTGGATATTCATATTACCATTTTACCCCCCAATTTCTCCCTCACAAATTCAAATTTTAAACTTGACATGACTAGACTACTACTTTTGGATTTGGCTCCAATACCATTATTTAGGTTTTTCTTTTAATTTTTTTTTACTTTTATGTCAAAAGGGATAAAATGGTAAAATTGACCAAAAGCCAATGTAATTATGATGCTTCCTTAAATTTAATGAAAGTCAATATAGACACAACAAATTGGAACAGAGGAAGTATGCATATTGTTGAATTAAACTCTACTAGTTGGCAAGGTACCATTCTATCTACCCAGACTTCGATATGAGCACCACCATGCATTGGGGGGTGTCGACCATGGATGGAGCTAGGGAGGGGCCAGTAGGGGCGACCCCCTACAAGGGAAAAAAAAAACCACTACGATTATATGTAAAAATAAATAAATTCTTATGAAAGTATATATATATATATATATATATATATATATATATAATAGTAACCTTTGAAATTCGACGATACCAACATTAATTATTAAAGGCTGAGGGATAAAATATAACAAAATATAAAACTAGTGGGTTAATATTATGAATATTCAAGTAATAAACTTCAATCTTTCGTTAAACGAGTTTAATATTTTACAGTTTTATTTCCTTTTGCTCTAAAATCTCAATGGCATACCAAACCCCCTCCCTCTCTCTTGACACAAACATCCCCAATTGTTAAGACTTCAAAGGCAATTTCGAAAAAAATATCAACGGAGGAGAAGGGATTTTGGAAACCCTCATTAATTTTGGTGAAATCCAAGTCGTATGTATGTCTTCCCCCAATTATTGTTCTGGACTTCTAATTCTTTGTTATTTTACTGGTAAAATCAAGTAACATGAAAGCCATTGGACCGAATTCGTCCAGTTGTGATGAATGAAAAAAGAAGAAGATGAACAATAAAAAAAGGCTACTGATTTTGCCACTCCCTTTTTTTGTTAATGCCACTCCCCTGCAATTGTATTTTTGGTGCAAAAATACACTTGCAGATGAGTGACGTTAACAAAAAAGGGAGTGGCAAAATTATTTTCCTAAAAAAACAAGACCTATACATCAAGATCGATCCCATTAATTAAACCGATTTATGTATTTACGTTATTATACATGTGTATTTATATTTTTTTCTCGCATGTATGATCGCCCTGCGTGATAAAATTCCTAGCTCCGTCCCTGGTGTCGACTATTCCCAAAGGCACAACAAGGTTGGTAAGGGGGACATTTAGGGCTGATCCCGAGCCTATCATTTTGTTATGAATTTTATTTGACTCGTTGAGCCAGTATACTTGCAAAACTTAATATTGATTGGGGCCAAGAATGTGTTTGATAATTAAAACCCTTCAATGACATTTTCAGCATTAACAAATGTTCTCAGCATGTTTTTTACGGGTATTAATTATTAAAACACGCCATGGGCCGTCATTTTATTGATTCGACAATAGTAGATAACATGAGCAAAATGCTCTGTATATGATTTTGACGAAGAAAAAACACGGTTCATTCATATATTTACCGATATCCAATCGATCTGAATTCTCCCAAATCTTACCAACTTAACGAGCTGAGCAATATGGCGCTTTCGATCGAACCAATAGGCCGGTCGGGGGGCCTAGATAGCCCTTACAGGAGCCTGCAAACCCAGTCCATTCTTTCGGGCTTAACCTTTTAAAGCCCAATTGGACAAAGTACTTGGGCCAAACCATTTCTAAAGCCTAAAATGAGCGTTAACGACTAAAAAAAAATCATGACCCCAATAAATAAATAAAGAACTCGAAAATTGATACTATTAAAGCTACATGTGACTATGTGAGAACTACATTTTTAGTATTATTTGAGAGTTGCATTTTTAGTATTATATGAGACTCCATTCCGCAAAAGTTCTTATTTTTTACTGTAATTACTTATTTTCCGCTTTACATGAGACATGTCATTCTTTTACAATATATTACCTTTAATTTGAAAAATAAGTACTTACTTCTCTTAGCGAAATGAGGTCCCGTTTTTGAAAAGTAAGAGTTTGGAATTAAAAAAAAAAACCCCAGATCCATCATTATGTATGGAACTTCTTAGAGTAAATCTAATCTTACAATACTTTTCATTATATTTGCTTTGCCTGCATTTCTAAAAAAATATCTCCCTTGACCAAAATGACCTCCAAAACATACCAATGATTGCTTAAGTTGCTTGAAAGAAGAACCCTTTTAGAAGAGTAAATGATTATAGTGAGAAAACTTTTCGTTTAAAAATTCGGAAGTGCTAACTTTAACCGGTCTAGCTTTAATGGCATTGAAAGAGTAACTATGAAATACTCAAATGGTAACTTTTTTGCAATTTTTTCAATAGGAGGATGTCCAGGTCAGCTTGTGCGCATCTCGACTAATTTGTGAGACCCTGAAGTAAAAGACCTGGTAAACCTCCAGTGATCCCAAGATTTATTGTGTTTGACTTCTGTAGATTACAACTTACAACCTCTTAAGGAGCAAGCCCTTTAATTGCTTTGTGGTATCTGCTGGCCAAACCACTTGGGTTAACTTTTCACAAATTGCAGTCGTCCAATTGAAAGATGGGCTCCAAAAATTATTAAGCTACTTGTATAAAGGGAGAACTCCTTTGGAGAGTATTTGATTGCACTAACAATACTTTTTAATTGTTTAAAATTTTCATATAGTAGGTTTATGAAAAAGGTGGGACCCTAACAATAAGTACGAGTGTTACACCCTGAGCTCGCAGGGATGACTCCCACCAGCCGCTAGCAAAATCCTCTTGGAGGCCACTATTTGCTCAAGTACTATTGTCAGTTTTAAGGTCTTGGAATGAGTTAAGTTGCGCGTAAGCTAACTTGTACATCTGACAATGAAAAAAAATTTCAGGCCTAGCTACCTTCTTTTTCTATTTCAATTTAGTTGATTTCTACCTTTGTGGTAATGGAACTTTAAATGGAGCCTCTTCATTTCTTCTTAATTAACCCCCTTTCCATACGTTGGTTCCACCAGTGCATCTTCTTTTAAGGAATTAACTAAGACCCAAACAGGTCAGTATGAGTGCTTTTCTACACTTTCCTGGTTCTTTCGTACCACCATAAAGCGGAACGGGGATGGCGCTGTGCAGGGGGTTCATATTACCGTGTTGTGCATTATCCGGGCTGTCCGTTCGTCAATTCAATGGTCCAGTCTCCATAAAGCACGGCAGATAAATCAAGCAACATAGGTCATGCATGAGGCATCCATCCGTGTTAGATCTTGGTTCAATTTTGTATTTCAGTAATCATTAGGGTCAATTTAGTATTTATAAGGAGGCCATAGTCATTGAACCTACGTGTGTGCTTGCGTAAGTTTGTACGTAAAAACAAATTAACAGAGTCGTTAGATTCTATCATTCTAACGTGAGTGCATAGGCTTTGGTTTCTCTTTCTCGAGATATTAGTTGTATCATATTTCAGATATATTCTGGTGGAATACATATTTCTAAAATTAATAATAATTTATGAAAAACATAATCTGAATCGTCTAAGATTCAAATATGAAGAAATCGCTGTGTTCAATAATCTATATTATTATTTTATAAAATAGAGTGGTCTTTGTTGAAAATGTCTAGGCATATAAATGAGAGCAAACTCTACAGCCGTTAGATCACTTCATGTTAAATCTATAGCCATCAGGTCATTTTTTTTAAAAGATACATAAAATATTCTCCTAATAAATCCATCTCTCTCTATCCTTACTTTTTAGGCAATATATCTCTATGTAAAATAATGTTGCATCATATGATTAAATAAAAAAATATCTCAAAATGGTAACTGGCGGTTTTTGGAGATTACAACTATCACATAGAGCAGTTGGGTAGTAGTACAGGCAATTTATTCAAGTTGACATTATGATACATTCCAACATGCCTTTATTAGGCATGGGCATCCGCTAATTCTAATATAATCTAGCACACTTGATCTTAATGATTTAAGTCATTCATCGAGCAAGATCTATCAACTAACACCACGACTCCAACCGTCAGTTGGCTATCCATCGATATAAATTCATGTAATTGAACTTCAATTATTAAGAGGACATTAATAAGTAGCCCGCCAAAATTGACGACTTAATCAATTAATACGACGTAATCGTGATGGACCTACACGTTGAAATGCACATTGGACATCGATAAGCATACAATTAAACCAATCCATCACTCCAACCATTAACACGTAGCCTTGATGTATCCATCTTCGTTAACTGCGCCATTTTTAATTTTTTTGATAACTCAGGTGTCCCGATCAGTTTATGCTCACCTTACCAGAAATGCATCATTCCCTCTGTACTTTTCCTTTTTCCGAAAGGACCGTATGGTCTATGTTCAAACTCTAGAAATCCATATTATAATACCACAAACGGAGTGGTCAAATGGTGAATGTACCAATTACTACTATTCATTATATGTTCTTCTTCTTCTCATCAATCTCTGTCATGCCAAGTCAGGTGCTTCTGAAATGGGATCCGACCAATGCAACTATTCATTTGTTCCCCCCATAACATAGCAATGGCATCTGAGTCACATGGGAGATCCATGTGACAAAGTCCAACCCCATTAATGACCAGACACAAATATTAAACATAACGATACATACACATTGTGTACGTATAAAGACAGAGTAGACAGAAGTTTGTAGATAGTGAATTGAAAATAAATAAAAATAAAAATAACTTAAAGAACATCAGGGGATTAAAGAGGTAAGAACTTACGATAATAGTGGCATTTTGGTGGAGTTAAAATAGTAAATGAGTCCACAAGGACCCTACTCTTGGTTATATTTTGAACTCGTTGAGTAAAGTCTTTTTTTTTTTTTTTTTTTAATTTTTTTTTTTACTAGACTAAAAGAGAATGGAGGGGCGATCAGAACCTAGGCGTGACCGCAAAGCCTCCAAACCTGCAGTAGGTCCTCAGGAGGGGATCAAAATCCAATGCAAGGTTTTCTTTGCCCCATGCACCTGGGACCAGAGCGAACCACATGAGGGAGAGAGACAGAGGGGTTCAATGACCCGATCACGAGACGGGAGGCCGCCGCCCCATTGTTCAAGAGGACTTCATTAATAGCACGTCTTGAACCCACGACCTTTGATCCCACCAAATAACTTGTGGGCTGCTGCCACCATCCCAGGTGGTTTCGGTGTCCCATTAATTTACGAACAACTCGCATGACTTATTGTAAAATCTTAAGATCATCAACGACTGAATAAATCCAACTTTAGTCGGAACCCGCAAGTGGGGGAGTGAAATAATTCTCAAGAAAAATTGATCTGTGCGTAAATTAGGCCAGACAGCTGAGTTATAAAATGAAAGTCGATTACAATCTCTCTCATGAGCGCCTCCACGACCACTTAGTCCTGTAGGCCTTCAGCCCTTGTCTATATGTTCCTTCTTCTTTTTTGATTACCCTTGTCTATATGTTCATTGTATGAATATTAATGTACTCCAACGACAAACGACCACCCTTTTTCTGGGTGGCTAGCTGTAGGGTACCCTAAATCTAAGGCCAAGTCCCCATAGCTCCCACACGTGGTTTTTTCTGTTGTCTAAAATCTTCATGTGTATTATTTTGCCTGCACTTGACACGCATGCTAGGGGACCATCCCTAGCCAGCGTGACCTCTGACCTCCCCACAATGCCAGCAGAAGGTTCCCTCCTTTTCTACATACAAATTATATACCATGTACATACATATGTATGTTGTATGTATTATATATTATTACTATGTAAAACCATGCTTATATTTTTGGATGGTAATGTGTGCTGGGGATTTTCACATGATGTGTTCCCACAAATTAAGTAATCCATATTCATGTTGAGAATGATTTTGGTAATTGGGAGATGGTGCTGTGCAGCACCGTGTTACGCACCTCCGAGTCATTGGATCGTACATCCGACGGCTCGAATCTCATCTAGGCAATGTACGGCTCTCGATCGTTAGTTGTTGAGATAAAATCTCAGCTATCGGATGCACGATCCGACGGCTTGGAAGTGCATAGCACTGCACAGCACCATCCCAAAGTCCAAGTGTCTGCCGAGGTCTGAAAGATATTTGGTCAGCTAGCTGATAATAATAACCCAACGACATATATAGAATTTCTCTATTTTAGTAACATGCATGTATATTAATTGTAGCATAACTTACTAGAAATGTTGATTGGCTAAAAGCAAAAGTTAGAAAATTTTTCAAACTAGAATACTTAAATTGTCAAATGTTCTAGTTTAATGGAAAATGATATTGGCACTCTAAAAATTGATGCATGCACTCCAAAATCAGTGTAATTTCAAAGTCATTTTCCTTTTTTTTGGAGTGTCTGCATCAATTTTTGAAGTGCCAATATCATTTTCCAAACTCTTATAGCATGTCTCATGAGTAAAAGCAAAGCTCTAGCAAACAAGTTGATATAATTTTTTTTTAAAATGAAACAAGTATTCACTAGTAGAAGTCTAGAAGAGGGATCTGCTAAATAACGGCCAATGCATCCACCAACTTTCGAAAATTTTCGCTTTTACCTTAAAGTTTTGTAAGTGTACAATTTTGTTTTTCATTATGGCCCTCCTCATTGATTGTTATATTTTACTTTTTTCTGCAAAAGAAATTTTTTTAATCTTAGAACCAAAGTTAAAAAAATAAAAAGGGAAACGGGGAAGCGGCATCACAACCAAGACCTACATACAAACAATGTTGACACCTAGGCAAAAGACAATCAAATGCATGCCACCTGCTACTAGAAGGGGAAAGGTTGGCAAGAAACCAACACAAAATGAAAGAATAAAAAAAAACCTAACATACAGCCATATATTACATCTCATTGATTGTTATTTTTCCATTAAGGTCAAAGCAGTTAATTTCCCTAATTTAACTATATCCTCTCTCTCTCTCTCTCTCTCTCTCTCTCTCTCTCTCTCTCTCTCTCCATTATTGTTTATGTAAATTCTCTCATTTCACCTTCCTAAGCTCGATCTTCTGTCTCCCTGTCTCTATGCCCGGCAAATTCCTTCCTAGTAGTGATCAACACCATTACAATTTTACTCCTATACTTTTCCGCGATCAAACTACCTCTCTTGGCCACGTACCATGTAAAAAACATTTGTACAAACTTTCGATTCATAAATGTAGTTTTCCGATTATTTTTCGTTTCGCAAATGACTCTTTTTCGTTTCGAAGATAGCACATGGATCATTGCGATTTGCGACTAATAACTCAAACAACACAGATAAAAATATATATATTTCTTAAATTACTTGCCACATCAAACATATAAAAAAATCTTTAAAAAGACAAAGTCATGAAAAGAAAGAGCAAAAAGGAAAGGGTTTTTAGGAGAGTTGGTTTGCATTTGGTGAATTGAGGGGTACTCTTTCCTCTTCATCCCCACCAATAATTGAAGCTCATACAAAAGACTTTAAAAAGTAGTAGTTTATTTCAGTTAAGGGCACCAATCATAGAGCGACTGTCCGATCTAGCCTAGACTTTCAAGTGGACTCCATCTTTCCACGTCCTAAAGAAAAACCGAGGTTGTCAAAACTTTGGAGCCATGTGTGGCCTCCTCTCTCTCCAAAATCCCCCATGAATTTTCTTCCCATCAAAGTACACCTCCCCCTTTTTAGTGGATTCCAACTCCTCATCCAACCTTTATAAATTCCGGATACCCTACATATAGTGGTGGCTTTCCTTTTCACAACCTACCCAAAAAGGAGGAGAGGCCTCTCCCTAGTTAGAAACTTTGCAGCTATATGCATATATAGGTGTGTAAGTGTACTTCTACATAGAGTAATTATTCAACCCTTTCGGAGTACCACGTGTTGTTATCTACGTGTATGGTACTTCCAATTATTTACATTGCGACAAATTTTGGGACCGAGGGACATGTTTTTTTTATTTTGTGACAAATTTTGTAATAGGGCCGGGATACACTATCATTCATTTTTATTGGGTGATTAGGAGACAAAGAATCATCATTATATGATGGCAATCTTTTAATTACATGGAATACTGCATGACAGTGTGTGCTCTGGGAGTATTGAACAATTGACCATGTATATAGGACAAAAAAGGATGAAGGAGATTCCATTTCATTTCTATAAGGTGGGGATCCTTCAAATCCAAGCACCCAATGGGGTTGGCTTCTATACTCACAAAGGGTCCACCTATAAAGTGGGTTAGAGTTATGAGTCTTAATGGTTATTTTGCAATTTAAAGTGAGACCACCTCCTATTGTGTAATAGGCTTTGTTTTTTAGCATGAAATCATTCGCTTTCACTAATATTTTTTACCAGTAATCTAGTACTTTTTGTGATGTTAAATGATCAAACAGCACAATAACATTGCTTGTTCCAACTGTGGCATTAATTAGAATTGAAATGGCACTGTATTTTGTCACAGAATTCACTACCTACTAAAGTATGTGTTTTTGGTTGCATTTCAGTGGATAATCACTCCAATGATTGACACTTAGGTGTCTCTTAGGTTTTGGGTGGGATGGTTCTTTTTTGGTGTCTCTTTTGCGTGTTGATTTGAGAGTCATTGTTGGTGTCTTGCCAACTTTTGATTATTATTCTCTCTCTGGTTCCTTGTTGACACATGATTGTTGGATCTTGTTATTTCCTCTCGTGGGTTTTCTCTTTTCTTGCTTGATGTTGCTTAGGGTTCTTTTAATCTTTGTAATTTGTTTTCAAAGATTAATAATTTTTTCCGCTGCTCAAAAAAAAGTAGATAATCACTACAATAATAACAATAACAGCACATGTAATTCCTAATTGATGGGTACTGGGTGGGGATAACCGGAGACATACCTAATCTTTGATAATATATACATAAAATAACTGCTCTTAGAAAGTTTAGCCACTGAAATAACACTTTATTACAAAGTACAAACTACAAATACATATTACACATTCAAAATGGATACTAAACAACCTTTCCTTAGAGAATTTCGTGTAAGGATCTCTTCTTACAAAAAAATTGTGACACCCCAGCCTGGCTTTGGTCAGCTTTGAGGCTGGGCTCGGGTAGAGAGTCTCTGTAGATGCCCGGATGGACAGTGGCAAGTCCCACATAGCCACATCATTTGGTGGATACAAAGTTCAGTGCTACATATAATAAATCATGACCATACCCTATACAAAGCCTTCTAAATCAATGAGTTTAGGGTTCATGAATTGTTAAGTACTCCTACATGTTATCGATTTACATATGCAAATGGTATATTAAAGTAATTCAAAGGGTTACATATAGATGCACAATAGTAGACCAAAAATGTCCATTGTAGCACTTCCTTTTTTCATGACATTTATGGAATTCATGCATTAATATAAACAAATGAGGAGACCTTCCCAATTTTGGTTATTGAAGATCAAATATTGGATCCCTCCTCCACTAATGAAGTCTAGTTATTGAATGTTTCTTGTTTTTGGAACATGGGCCATAGCCTTTATGAGTGGGTAGAACATCTAGTCAATCCACATAGTTCATGTGGTTCAGCTTCTACTAGTAGTATTATATTAAACGCACTTATGTGCTATTGGGATGCCAACTAATGTTTGTATTCAAGAAGGGACTTATTATTATAAATTCACCGGAAAACTTCCCTTCTTTCTCTCTGTCTGAGAAAAGGGAGTATGCTTAGCCATAGTATGCGGGAAAGGAGACAGCTCTTAATTTATTGCCCCAAGATCTTGCATGATTAAAACTTAGCCCCGGTTTCTTTAAGTTTGCTCTGTTTAGATCTAGACCCCTTGGAGGACCATTTCGCCAACTTAGCCCTGGTTTCTTTATTGGACTGCCAACTAAAGAACTGGCCGGGGCTAATAAATGAATCAAGCTACTCAAGTGCGAGTTCGTGATGACTGGTTAAGAGCTCGTTCGAGATGCTTTTTCTACTCATTGAGCTTTCAAACTAAGTTTTAACAGTTTATTAGCCTTTTTTGAATTGAACCGTTTATTAGTTTCCTCATTCAACTTATGATGTATACAAAAAATCAATATGGACAAGATCGACTCGTGATTGAATCCATTTAACCTCGTTCACGGGACCAAGTTAAGATTTCAAACCAAACTAAAACAATTCAGTGCTTGTCTCACTCAACTCGTTTATCATCCTTGCCGTAAGAAAATAACCCTATACGAAATTGTCTTGTAAATTTGTTGATAAACGGATCGCTTATTTTTTTACTTTTTTTGCTCAGCGAAAAAGATTTTATTAATTTTTGAAAAGATTACAAAGATTAAACGGATCACAGACACACCGACAAAAAAATACCACCCATGAACCAAAACCCGAAGAAGGCAAGATGCCGACCGAAAACTACAAAAAAAAAAAAAAGAGCCAGAACACTCGAAACAACCAGCAACCAAAACTGTGGATCGCTTATTTATTAACTAGTAAATGGCATTGTTTCTTAACACAGGAACCAAAGAGACAGATATAGTACATGCATCTACAGTCCCAATTATTGATCTAAAGAACTCATAGGGAATGACTACCTTCCATATAACAGTCTTGCTAATATATATCTGCTAGTCTAGGTCTAACTGTTCAGTCTGCATGTGCCCCTGCGTATCTTTTCTACGGCTTCCTAAAACCCTGCATTATTTGCTACAAAACAATCAAACAAACGTTGGACGTTTGTCGTGTGGACATTATACATATGTAAATAGCAGAGAGCAAGCGAGCGAGCCAGCCAGCGAGCGAGGCGGTGGGGGGGAGGTCCATGCTACAAATGATCTGTATATTTGTACTAAAGGCAAAACAAAATGGATAACGTCCAGGCTTTGAGAGTACCCCTCAAGGTCTAGGGTTTGATTTTTCATAGGATAAGTGTCTTGCAGTTAGTGGAAAGCCGTGACTGGTGTGATAAGGCTAACTTCTCCGGAGGTTTGGATTACGCAGTCGGATCCATCTAATGACTTGGCTGTAGGGCTGTTCCTCCGTTCCAAAAAGAATTCAATAACCTATAAAAATATGTAATCCAAAATTGGTCAATTATTTGGATATTTTCTACAAACTATATACCTGTGAGAAGTCCTAACACCAGAGGAAAAAAAAATCAACAACTCACATCATATATATCAGCGTGAACTGCTGGATAAAGTGGGGGACTTGTTAACATAACTAGGTTTGTTGGTGTCAGAAAAATATAATCATTGTGCGGAAGTGGATGGTTCGGGTTACCTTACGAACTTTAACCGAACCGGACCTTGGTGTGGATGGATTACGAACTTGTGATCACGTACCAAATCAGCGATAAATTCCTGCGATGGAGTGATACTACGAGGATCGAGTATCACCCTCTATTCCACGGTGCAAAAGCTCGGATTGCTCTTTAATAGTAGAGAGAGAGAGAACTATCGAAGAGAGGGAGAGTTTGCCAGGGAGAGTTTGCTAGAACTCTATTCCACTTTTTGTATATCTCTGGTGTATATTATTGTGTGTATTCTTCTGTATATTCTTTATGAACATCCTGCAGAAAATAAATAGAGAGAAAGCATCCTAAATGCTTTAGAAGTCTTCTGATCCTAAGAGCATCCACAGTAGAATAAACAAATGTGAATAAGCAAAACATACCACATCAAATTTTGATTATCCATTTAGAAGTTGCTAAAGTTACTAATGGCAAATCCCACATTGATTTTTTTTTTGCCCATAATCAAAACCAATAGGTCCTCCAAACTTTTTCCCTTCATTTCACTCATATTTTTTGAAAAAAACTATTTATTAAAGAGTGTTTGAAGAAAAATAAAACTGTTGTATAAAAAAAGTTTCCCAAAAAAAAAAAAAATTGTTGTGTAAAAAAATAGTTTTTCAAAAAACGCACTTTGGTCACTTAGAAACCGTAAATACAGTTTTGAGAAATTTGAAAAGAACTGTATTTACGCAAACAGTTTTGAAAATTTAAAAACTATAAATACAATTTTTTAAAAACAGATTTTGTGTAAAAAATAATTTTGAAATCTCAAAATCCGTTTACCAAAAAAATAGTATTTTAAAAGTTTTGTGTAAAAGAGTTTTGAAATTTCAAAAACAGTTTTTTAAAAACACACTTTTTAAAAATTTTGAAAAAATAGTTTTTTGTTAAAAAAAAGTTTCTACAAAAAGCAGAAAAAATCTGAAAAATATAATTTTTTAAAAATAGTTTTTGAAAACATTGTTGAGAGAGAGAGAGAGAGAAAGAGAATGTTTTTGTGTAATGATGGTGTACTTGATTGAGAGAGGAAAAATTTGATTATTGGCAAAAGGTTGCTAGTTTTAATTATTCAAAGACCAAAATTTGATGAGTTACCAAGAGGTTGCTAGGTTTGGTTATTCCAATGTGAGCATTTTTTTAGCAAACATTGTTAACCTTAGCAACATTTTGGTTTTGATTATTCCACTATGAATGCTCTAAGATATTAGAATTACTTCAACTTCTCTTATCTTATCTCCAAGATGAGATTGGACTCTCTAATATATTGGTCACCGGGTCATGCCCACATGGGCAACCCAATTTGGTCTCGGACCGGCCCCAAATTCCTATAGTTGGTGTGGAGAGGAAAAATTAATCAAGATTTTAAAAGACTAGGAATAAGGAACCAAAAATTGATAACGCGTAGGGTTGATAAATGACTCGAATAATGGAGTGATCAAGGTTGGTTAGAATACTGAACGAGTTTTAAAATAGGTTTTAGTTGGACTTGTTCACCGAGCAAACCAATCTCAAACGAGTTTAATCGAGCCAATCACGAGTTGAGTAATGACTTGTTCAAACAAGTCTTTAATGAGCAGCACGAGGTAACTTGTATTAATAAGTGAGACAATCGGAGTTAGGACTACTCAATATGGTCAACTGAAAATTGCAAATTATTTGGGTCTAAGGCATCATTCCGCTAAGAGAAATAAATACTTATTTTTTAAATAAATATTTATTTTTTAAATTAAAAGTGATGCATTATAAGAGAACCAGAACCTTACCCATGTCTGAAAGCACATCCATACGTAATTTGACCCAAAATTAAATCAACCATCCAATGTACAGTAAAAGGAAATCAGTCGATATGGGATTTTGAAATTTGAAAAGGACATACCAAGAGTTTTTAACCCTTGGATCAAACTCAATTTTGCATAGCAATCACAACCCTCAATGTGACACGTAGGACAGATGTAAGTGAGACATTTTATAAAATTGTTGTTTAATGTAATATAGATGATCTGTCTCGTAAAGTGAGAAATAAATACTTTAAAAAAAGAACATTAATGGAACAGGGCCTAAGAAGAAAATTGGAAATTCACTAAAGAGTCAATTATTTTGCTAAAAAGTGGTTATTTTCTAAAATACTTGGGTAAAAGTAACAAAAATTTATTTTTCCGATTCCTCTCAACGAAATGAATCAATAATCTAAAAAAGTTTGGCATAAAATTAACAAATGCGAACAAAATTCAAATAAAGACATTTTTCAAATTTAAATTAAGTTCAAAAGAACGAAGCCTAAGTCAACAGAAACCCACAAATTAATACACATTACCCCGCATGTCATGATTTTTCGGTAAAGCTCCCTACTCCTGTTCTTATTTTTTTTTCTCATGAATTTCAATAGTTTTGAATTTTTTAAAAGACGTTTTTTGCATTCATTGTGTGACTTGGTTAATTTGTGTGTGTAAGTATCAAAAAACCAAAAGGAAAAGAAAAAGGAACAAATACTTATCTAGATCTTTTTTTGGCAAAGTAAAAGGGCAACCAGTGAAGTTGACTCTCCTCGGGAGTCACCATACGGGAACCAATCCGCCCTAAAATGTTCGGATTTGAGCCATTTGCTAACCCAATCGGAGAGAAAATATTTATCATCACCACAATGCTGTATCCATCACCAAAACCCCACTGAAATGCAAGTTAAATATGAAGCCCCCTCTACCAAACAGAGGAAGTCTTTAATTTGTGGAAACTTTATATCCATCTCAAAATCAATTGGCAATGATTGGAGGGGTCCTAATGTTACTAAGTGATCACCCATTTCACCCTCAAGCGATGTGGGACTATATTTCCATAACATCTCCCCTCATGTGTGGCTACTTTCTGGATCCTATCATCAAGAAACATTTTTGTTGGTCTGTCATTGCAGGGTGTGGATTGTAAATTTTTAAAATTTGGGGTGAAATGGACTCCGTTCTGATACCATGTGAAAACTTTATATCCAACTCAAAATCAATTAGCAATGAGTGAAAAGGTCACAAATATTATTAAGTGATCACTCATTCCACTGAACCCGGGACCGGTGGGAGAGGTGAAAGTTCTTAATTGCTTGGGTGCAAATTGAGTATAGTACACGTGGTACATGAGCACGCATCCGAGCCGTCCTAATGTGTTTTGGACGTTCCAGATCCAACTACTCTCTCTCCTCTTTCTCCCTCTCTAAAATTCTGGTAGTTCAAAACATGTTTGGTCAACTCGAATGCACACTTGGATACAACGTGTACTATACCTAATTTGCACCCAAAAAATTTATCCTTTATCTAAGTCACAACTTAGCTTTTCTGAGTCAGCATAGCATGCAGTTAAAGGAGAAAAGCGATCAATGATAATAACACAAACCTGCAGGGTCCCATGCATGCTTTACTTGAATCACATAAGACCCAATCATAAATGTGCTAATAATGATATTTTATCCACTTGTTTAATTTGATGAATTTCTCCCGTGGACAAGGATCACCCATTTTGTCTGTTATTCCAAATAATGGTTCTAATTAATTTTCCGATTACAGTAAATAAAATAGGTCAATGCATGGTGGCAAATAATTAGTACCAAAGGGAATAATAATGTTTCTTGAGAAATGATGTTACTGGTATTTATTCCATGTTAAAATTCATCAAATGTAATTATCTTATGAATTGGTGTTGGAAATTACCCCACATCGGGAAATTATGTCCTCAAAAACTAGTATATGAGACGAAGCAGCCTCTCTACTTATTACCAATTGATTTTAAGTTGGATGCTTTAATAATTGGATCATTGGCCGGTGGTGCGAGCAATGTGTGTCCTCTTAAGGAAAATAATTTAGCAATAGAATTGTTAAATGGTACCCAAAAAAAGACTCATCGAATCTGATGTGGCAAATGATTTTAACATTATGACCTAAATTTACAAAAAACTATAGTGAGTACTATTAAAAATACGCATATATACCGAGTGGAATATTCTATCTGTCTTGTTGTCATAACCAGGATAGCTTATGTGCATTCGCCTAATTCCTAGAAGATCAATCCCGACCTTCATAGAAAAGGTTTGGCTAAACTCTGTACGATTAGTCTCACTGACATCTAGGAGGTTTTCGAACCCTTTGTCATAATGTTGTACGTTGATCCGGTTTTTAATCAGTCGATAAATTAATAGTAGTTTTATACTCCGACTATATTTTTGAGAATAGTTATGCATATTATTTTTTAGGGCAAAGTCCACTTTTATATCCTGTGGTTATCGTCATGTGTGGATACCTCTCTTATGGTTCAAACCTAACCACATAACTACCTGTGGTTTTGAAAATGTGCGGATAGACATATTGCCGTCATGTTTTCCATCCATATTAACGGAGGTGTATCTCACACGCCTCTAAAATGTAATCTGAGTCGTTCATAATGTATTAAATAAAGAATAGAGTATTTCTGTAAAAAAATCATCTCGATCAGGCATCAATAACCCAGTGATATAATTTTTAGTAAATTCAAATTTGAAATTTTAATTTCATAACAAAATCCATTCGACCATAAGCTTTTCATTTTTTGATTGACTTGAATTTTGGCATAGATGTAGTACTCGTCAAAATTTACAATATCAATGGTTTGGATTCAATTTTTGGTATAGGGGATGGTGTGGTTAGATTTTTAAAAAAGAAGAATCAAAGGACATGATGAGGGTATATCGGTCTTTTAATGTTGTGTCCGTTAATATGGATGGAAAATATGACGGGATGGGGTCTATCCACACATTTTCAAAACCACAGATAGGTTATGTGGTCAGTTTTGAACCATGAGGGGGGTATCCGCACATAAGTATCACAGAGGGTCAAAGTAGACTTTGCCCTATTTTTTATGAGCAAAAGGATTTATTCACATCTTTTGATTAGTGGAAATTAAGATTGAAAATATAAATAAAAACAGTGTATATATAGCATCTCAGTTTCAACTAAAGTCACAAACTATAAAACTAGAGAAACAAAATAGGAGGGAAATAAAAATCCTGATAAAAGACCCCATCATTATCCGCCCGAGGCCTATAACTCTTCACAAAGTATTTTAGTCTATATATCATTCATTATCTTGAGGGCCAGTTTGTTTGACAATACTAATAGTGAAGGAATAGTACAACTTAATTAGTGACTTGAATATAGTGTTCATGCTATAGTCCAGAATACAGTGGCTCGTATCTCCCCTTTATGGAGATGTTTGTCCTTCCTAATGTACTAGTTTCTTTTCCTCTCAAATGAATCATCCTAAATTTAACATTTGAAGTCCAACATCGATGGTTGGGAACTTTGTGTGTAATATATATATAAAACGTGTTGATCTACTGTATAATTTGATGTTAACTTTTTAAGTCACATGGTTGCATTAAGGGTTAACATGTCAGTTGACGCGAGTCGTTAGACTAAACTTTGGCAAAAAAAATATAAACCAATGTGGGATCAAATAGCATAACTACAGACCTTAATAGTGATTAGATTAGATTAATAGTACGGCTAGTCCCACATGTCCCATGGGATTATATGTATACATTCTATGTGGAACGGGTAAGTTCACGCTCAAAAAGTGTGAAATTATACAATTATCCTCAACGAGTTTTCATATTTTGCATCAGATTTGATTACACCAGCGTATTAGAAACGACAAGAGTCCATGGTGGGAAACTACACGTGAAGTGATCAAGTGAAATAACCAAGTACTTTCTCAATACTACCTTTTGAAGTATTTGGCAGAAATGAGAGATGCCTTCAACATAGGTTTTTTGATATGCCTTCAACGTGGTTGAAAGAATGGATTCTTGAATCTGCAAATCTTATATTATCTCCGTTTCAAAATAAATGTCCGGACTGAAAATCTAGACCTTTAAAAACAAGTATTTTTTTGTTCAAAAAATTTTTTAAAAATGGAAAAAACACCTTCACTCCGAAGGTATTTTTTTCAAAATTTTTGAATGAAAATAATACATCTTTTTAAGGGTCTAGATTTACGGGCCGGATACTAATTAATAACGTGTTTTCTTTTCTTTCCTTTTTTTTTAGCAGTGTTCTGTTAAAGTTGGTTGATGCATTAAATTCTGCGAACATCATTACTTGGCATATTCTTAATTGAGAGCTGATTCTGCCAGGGCATCCGAAGAAATAAGTAATTCCTATGCCAAATTTTGGTCAATAAATTGCCTTTATAGCACGTGTGTGTGTGTGTGTGAGAGAGAGAGAGAGAGAGAGAGAGAGAGAGAGAGAGAGTTTTTATAGTCACAACCAAGAGAAAAGCTTTTTAATTTCCTTGTACATGGGTAGTTAAATTACATGATGTACAAGCCTTAGAGCCTAGAGGAAACCAATATTTCTTTCCCCTCCTTCCTACTTCTCTTTTTGTTCATTTTTTTTCTCCCCTAGTTTTTGAACTCAAAATCACATATTGTCACTCCACGGTAAGACATTTCTCAGTTGTTGACACTTTGAGTTCCTCAAGCTGTCTCCGGACCCGGAGTTGTCGTCGCAATGACAGTCTTTTCCACTGCACCAAGCGTTGCAGAAAGTCCATTACCTGTTGCGTAAAACCATGATAATTTCTAAGTAAGCTTAAATTATTCTTAAAAAAACTAAAGTAGAACAGGAAATTTATGTGAAAAGTTTCTTGCCTCGGATGGCTCCTGCAAATAGTAAGATGCATTGGTTTCCTTCGGAATCTTGGACACAAGAATGCCAAAACCTTGTCCCCTTTCTCTTAAAACCTAATTCGGGATACGAATAAAAAAAATCAATTTAAATTTTGGGAAAATCTTAAGAATTACAAACTATACGTTATTTCACGTATTGCATACCTTGAATGCATCTTCATCTGTTCGGTCATCTCCAATATAAACAGGAAATACATTGGTGCAATTAGCATACCCTAAAAGAAGAATCCATTGCAAAAGTTAGTGATTAATACATGCACACTAATTACTAGTAATTAGCATCCCTACATTGTATGCCAAATAAATAATTACAAGTAAAACTCACCAAGAGACTCTAACAAGAATTCAAGAGCCTTCCCTTTGTCCCATTTAATTGTAGGACGGATCTCTAATACCTGTATTAATTAACAAAATATATTTAAAAAAAATTGAAGATACGCATCTTCCACTTGGACCCACATACAAAAAATAGAACCAAATAAATAATAATAATTTTGAGATGCCATATCGTACCTTCCTTCCTTGAGTCAATCGAAGCCTTGGGTACTCCTTTAGAACTGACCTCACTTGTTGCGCCAGTTCACACCATCTCTGTATTTTTATAAAACTATTTGGTCAGATTCTTTTCAACTTGTTTAATTACTTTTATTAGTAGATAGAAGACAAAAAATTGTTATCATATTATGTGAATTAGGAGTTTATAAGCAAGAACTCAATAAACAACCAAATATGTTGCTTTACAAACCTTGATCATATCAAAAGAAAATTTAAAAAAAAAAAAACAAAAACAATAGACCCTAAAGGGTTGAAGGGCGGCCAATCCGGCCGTCCATTCGGCAATGGACGACTCCAATTTTAGTCGCACAATAGACGGTTCAAATCAATAGGAGTTCGAATTAAATTTGAGACGGCGGCGTCAAAATAGACGGCCGAATTGGCCGCCTTACAGGCCCTGTAATTCGGGCTGCACTACAGGATTTACAAATTCAAAAAATCATAGACTTCGTAGAGTGACAACGCGGATCAATTCACGAGAATCAGCCTCTTTTTTATGCGAGGACTTGAAGATTTCATAAAAACTAAACCCAAATAGTACTAATAGTGTTACTACTATTTTACCTTTTCATCGACGAGGCGAAAATGCACGGAGATGCAAAACTTGTTGTGTTCCACCTTAGCACCGGGAGTAGATTTTGTTTTCTCCAACAATGCTTGGTAAACCTGCAAATTTTATAGTAAATGAGTTATGAAACTTGATCGCGTTACGACTGATTATTCGAATTTTTTTCATATTTCCAACGATATATGTATCAAGCTTAAATCGTTGGATTCGCCTAAAAAATTAACACCAACCTCATCGATCATCGGAACAAATTCGCTGGCAGGTTGACAGAGAACACCTTCATCATCCTGAAAATTACGTACCCAAAAAAATAACACGATCAGCTTAGCGTAAAAAGAATTATCGCGTATGCTCCGGCCTTTGATACGATTAAAGTTGCAGTTCTAAAATGGGGAAAAAAATGTGTGTGGGGAAATGTACAGTGGTGTGGCAGACTACAAAAACAAGAATACACCGAGCTTTTGACTCACATTTTTGTATTGGGCACCTTTTGATGGCCCTTTAATGTCCATTCCATGGCTTCCGGCATAATACAGTTCTGCTAGTCGTACAAAGCTATACACCTTTGAACCAAGAAAAAAAAAAAAAAAAAGAGATACAAACAAGAATTAGTTCAACGCTATTTTCTCTTTGTAAAAATATGCACCAGAGAGAGAGAGAGAGAGAGAGAGAGAGAATACAAGATCAAGTACCTTGTCTCTGCATCTGCCACTCACTATGGCAGTGGGAAAGTATCTGGCAAGTTTTCTCACTGTTGCTCTCATCTATTGATTGAAAGAGATAACAATTATGAATAAAACAGAGCACTAAGCAAAGGTGTTTAGACTTCAAACAGAGGATTGAAAAGAAGAAGAAGATGATGATGATGATGATGAAATTACCGAATCGGACATGAAAGCTCGATCCGGGTCATCGACGATCGGCGAAAGCGTGCCGTCGTAGTCGAGGAACATCACGATTTGCTTCCCCTTCGAAGCGCTCGTTATCTGCTCGAACATTTCCAGAGCTGATGGGTGTTGTAGCTGTTCCAACAAAAATTCAGATTCGTTGAAGCAGTATTCATGTAAATATGTATGTCGCTCTAGTTTTAGTGGGGAAGCCATAACTTTGAGGTTTCGACTGTGACTCAAATTTTTGCGAGGCCAGTACCATTGAAAAGAAATTCAAATGTGTTAGAATTCAGAACATTCGGTCGATAAATGGATGGTCCAGATTTACAGTTCAGATTCACAGTGAATCTGGACCGTACCAGGCCTCAAATTCACAAGGAGGACCATAATGATGTGGGTTCTTGTATTTTCGATGTGGGTATATGTATTTTCGTATACATGAGGAGTACCATTTAGTATGTAGAGAGAGAAAAGGTAGGAGACTTACCATCCAAGAAGTTTCGTCCTGAGAGGAGAGAGAAGGGGTGGACTTGACATGGGTAGGTGAGGACGCTTTCATGGAGTCAACCCAGGCGTTGATTCGCGCCGCGGTGCCGTTGATTTCGAGGTTCTGGAGCAGCTTCTTCCGAGAAATGGTGATGTAGCTCCCGCCCGGCACCACCGGTGGCTTCTGCGCCGCGGTGGTGAACAGGGCGGCGGCCGAGGGGTTGGTCGTCACCGCCACCGTTATCTCCATGTTGATGCCCGATTTCGCGTCGGTGATCACCACATTCTGCTTAGTCGTCCTGTCTCCTTCGTCAACCAAACTCACTGCCAAAAATCAAAACGAAATCACAACATTAGGGCTGTTTCATGGATGCATCATTTCTTCTTTTTTTTAAAACTCATGAAGAGCACCAAACTCAAAATTGAAAATTACCCATTTTAGATAAACTTGTGTTCTCACTGATAGCCAAATGCCTTTTGAGTATAGAAAAAGTTTGTTCGGTGGGAAGGAAAACAGAGGAGAAACAGAGAGCTCTGGCTTTCAAGGTTCGAAAACAGAGATGCAGTCAATTTTGCGACTCTGATTGAACAACAAAACTAACCGACTTAGAAAACTCAAAATGGGTCTCAAAGAGCTGAGCAGAGAGAGAGAGAGAGAGGATTGTGGGAAAGATTGAGTCCCATATGGTTGTTTTATAGTTGTATTGTAGAGAGAGAGAGAGAAAGAAAGGATGCTCCAAGTTCTAGTGGGACCCTTACGGAGGGCCCCACGGTGCAACCCCACCGCCCAGTATCCTGAGGGTTCAAAACGTGGCCCCACCGGCTCCGTAAAAGCATCCGCTCCACGCCGTCGTCTTCGCCCACGCTCTTAACAGCCAATACCACCTGGACATTTTGTCCACGTGGATCTATATATACGTTTGGAATTATGTCCGCATCGCGACCGTTAAAGAGTCTTTCTTTCCAGAAATTTTTCAGTGCAGGGCGGGCTCAGATCTGTTCGGCCAATTTTAAAGTGTAAAATAATTAAAATACCCCTCGACAGCCGAACAGATTTGAGCCGTTCAAAACTTCATTGGACGGCCGAGATCGGTGCCGGGCACCACGTGTTCCGTGCCCACCCGGCACTGAAAAATTTTTCCTTTCTGAAACTATACTGTACTAAATTACCGAAGGGAAATGATAATGTCAAAACTGTTTTTGTTGGTGTCAAAATCGTTTTTATTGATACCAAAATTCTAGTGCACAAAAGACTTGTACCATTTGCAATGTACAATACTTTTATTCACTGGAGTTTTGGCGCCAACAAAAACAGTTTTGACATTATCATTTCCCTTACTGAAATTTGAGAGAGCGAAGATTAAGAGCGCGAGCCCTGAGCGGCGATTTACCGTGCCAACCCCGATGTTTTGGGTTGCCTGAACCCGATTCCAGGTTTGGTTGCCCACTTTCTATGAAGTCATAAAACATAAAAAGACATAGAACTCAAAAAGAAAAAATTAAGGTTACAATGGGGTTTTAGCTTGAAATACATTAAAAAATCAAAATGTAAACCCGGCGGGCGGTTGTCTGAAAATTATTTTTTTGTTGTCCCATGGTGGAGAGTTGTCCAAGCTCGATGTCTTGTGGGGCTTAGCTCGAGGCCGGCTCTAGAGACCAAAAAAGGGAGAGAAATGCCATATTTAAAGATTATGTGACGAAGATTTGAAATAATGCTATCTCACATATGTTGGAAGAGGTATTCCGTCACATATGTGAATTGAGCCGTCTAAAACTCGTGAATCTATCATGATGCATGTGAAATTTATGCCATATCGAACGGTTCGATGTGAGCACATTTTGTACTTGAATTTGCGTTGGGATGGAATAATAATAATTCAATATTTCCGAAATACTACATGGTATTGATTGTGTGGTACTCCTAACCATTTACGTAACGACAAATCATGAGGTAGAGACCACTAGTCTTTGTTGGGTGATTGTGAGAAAGTGAATGACACGTATTGTGTAATGATGATATTTTAAATGTGAAAAATAATAGTACCTTGCAATGACACATGGCACTCAGTGAGTGTCCAATACCATTTGCCATTGTTGGGTGGTTGTGAGAAAGCGAGTAACGCGCATTGTGTAATGATGATATTTTAAATGTGGAAAAATATTACTCCCTCCATCCCATAATATTTGGCACTTTCACTATTCCAGTCTTATGAAAAAATTAACAATATCTTTTAATCCATGATATTTTTTTATAAACAATATGGATCTTGTTTGATAGATTTTAATTTGTTCTATTATACAAAGTTTAAAAAATTGCCTAAAACATTATGAATTAAAAGATATGTACAATTTAAAAATGACACGCATTCCTAAAAATGCCAAACATTATGGGACGGAGGGAGTAGTACATTGCAATGACACATGGCACTCAGTGAGGGTCCAATAATTGACCGTAGAGTACCAATTATTTTCCATCTGTTTTTAGGCCTTTAAAAATTCAGCCAAGTGGGTCTATCAAAAACCCATGGACTTCGGGCTGACTCACCAAAAATGGATCAAAAACCAGGTTCGGGATCCGAAACCCACTATCAAGAAAATCAGATAAACTCTTTAAAGGCTCTGACCTTTCCAAAGACAGGAAATTGGTAAGTCGCCGGTTTAGTAAAACAAGCAGCTCTCCAAGAAATGAAAAACCTAGCTGCTTTAATTTATTACTTAGCTTTTTTCTTTCTTTTTTTTATGCCCATGTTCCATAGATAAAATAATGGACAATTTTTTTTTAATTAATTATTAGCGTAGTCCATTGCCCTACCTATTAGTAACTATGAAGGGTCGGTCTCAAAGGAAAAAGAAAATAAATTTGGAATATGGATCTTGAGATATTCTTTTTAAGAGTATTTTATGTGTGTCTTGTGGTTGCAATGCACATTGGACATTATTTGGTGATATGTAAAGCCAACCAACTATTTGCTTTCGAAAGGATGATTTGTCTTCCAAAGCAAGAAATTAGTACTTAAAAGCAAGAATCATAGCGCAACGGGATCTAAACTAATTATTTCACTGTTGATTGTCTAAGTATACGCAAGAGTATTGGGCTGCATTCTGCAATCTAGTGGGTAGTTTTCAGGGGTTTTGAAAATATGTAGTGGTACTACTAGAATTTTTAATTTTGAGTTGGGACACGGGGAATACGAAGGCCGGATACTCGCACGATTTTTTTGTTTGTGAGTGAGGGCACGTCATAGGTATAAACCGACAACATACCAGATACACACCAGCTCGGTCTAAGTTAGACGGTCCAAGTATGCGTTAGACTGTCTAGCGCATGCTTGGACGATCTGTGGCTGAGCACAGAAAATCATTAAAGTGATCCTTATTCACACCTCAAGATCCAAGGATCCTAATTGCAACGGAATTCAACCTTATAAACACCTATAAAAACAGCCACATTACACTTGGGGCAGGTACACAACTAATTGTTACTATGCTTGAGTTATTTCCATTCTTTCTAGTACTACAAATCATCTAATTAATCCAGGCGTCGGAAAGGTGTTGGTCGGCATCACCTCTGTGTCTAGCTTTCTTTTGCAGGTCGCCAATCGAGCGTGCCAGCCAGATGCTGATTCATCGACATGTCACCCCACGGCCCACGCTTCTAATGATAGGTCCCCTCCTGCTCACATGCACATTGCACGCTTTGTTTTAAAACAGATCAACTTGAAGTTTGTTTTCAAAATCATAGCTTTTTATTTTAAAAAAAGAAAAGAAAAATGCATTGCATTGAATCCATCTCGTTATATATATATATATATATATATATATATATATATAGAGAGAGAGAGAGAGAGAGAGAGAGAGAGAGAGAGTTACTAATAAACTCAATGAGTCCAACAAACAAATAATTGAAATCCCACGAATGAATTGAAAATTTGCACGATCGTATTATGATACGTATCCTATAATAATGCTCCCCAACTTAGAGTAGACTCCAAAATCTAAATTAAATTCACATATGAATCGAACTCCCTCCGTCCCTAAATAAATATCTGGCACATATATCTAGGCCTTTCAAAAGATATATTTCTCATTAAAAAAATGAATCTTTTTAAAGGCATAGGTATATCCGCCGGACATTTATTTAAAGACAAAGAGAGTAATGTTTGATCTAAGAATATGCATTGTCCTTCTCTCAGGGTGATAACTCGGAGAGCTAAGTTGAGTCGGTCTGAGAAAGCAATCAACGGATTTAATCTTAAAGAACAAATTTTTTTCGAATTTGAAGAATGTCAAACATTCCTTATCCCAATGCCACAGTAGATTTGTTTGGTCGTTAATAATGTCAAAGTTTCGTTGTTAATTTTGTCAAAACTTTAAAATTAGTCGAGGTGGGTGCAAGCAATCAGATTTACCTGTTTATTATGGCAAGTTCAGAGCCGGTCCTAAGCTAAAGTAAATGTTGCGACCGCTTTAGGCCTCCCAAAAATTCTGAATTATAAGTGCCCCTCCTACTTTTTTATCTCTTATTATAATTCAATAAAATAGGTCCTAATTTTAATTTTGCTTTAGGGCTTACCTCTAAAAAAATTAGGACCGGCTCTGGGCAAGTTGAGGACCACTGGCGTCGGACTACTGTACAATGTCTCCCACAAGATAACTAGTGGTACGAGAGATTTTACAGCAGCTACTTGGCCAACCACTGTCTTGTACTCAGTCTTCTGTTGGAAATAATACTATCGAGAAGGCCATAAAATTGAGACACGTATATGTCTCCAGAAAGCACCCCGTGAGGTGGTGTTCTCTAGTTAATTTGTCGATAAAAAATGGAGAGAGAGAGCGGGGGGGGGGGGGGGGGGGGGGGGCGCGGTGGTAGCCGTAGGGGATGTGGTTTTAAGAGAGAGAGAGAGAGAAGGTAGGGGATGTGGTTTTCACTAAGGGAGGGGTACAAATTCGTCTTTGACTGTTTGATGTTGTTTCGTTTGGACTTTGGAGGAAGTTTTTTCGAGTAATAAGTGGAGAAAGAAAAATAAAAAAAAAAAATTATTGAAGACTGTGTAAATAAATTTTGAGACCCCAAATGAACAAGGTGTCCCAAGATTTTACGAGTAAGACAACTTGTAGGATTCTTCCACACTGCTGAACCATTAATTGTCAAGAAGACAACTAAAATTGTATTGTTCCGACTTCTCTGCAATTGTCAAGAAGATGACTAAAATTGTATTGTTCCGACTTCTTTGCAATCCAATTGCTGAGAATCCGGTCCTTCTAACCTTTCTCATTTACGAAAGAATGAACTCATCTCGAACAACTGTTGAGAATCCGGTCCTTCTTACTTTCCTCATTTAGGGACGGATGAACTCATCTCAAATGGCTGCTCTTTTAATTTGTTGACATTTCAAATTATAATTTGGTTTAGCATTTTATTAACATTTTGTAAAAATTAAAAGGTTATATGTGTTCACCCACAAGTTTTTTTTATATTTTCCTCTCTTTTTTTCAGAAAAATTTATTAGTAATCACGCTCTTAAGATTTATGTACAAAAGATTTCACTCTACCCTATTTTGTTATTTTTAGTACTAGTACTTTTATTCGTATCAATGGTCTTTTTTCTTTGAAAAGGGTTATGCATGGTTGCACAAATTTGTGTGCGTCTATAATTGAATATATCCACACCTCCTAAGTCCTAATTGCATAGCTCAATCCACATCAAATACATAACAAGTTTTTGGTAAATAATTTGAGCGTTTCTCATTTTAGTAGTGCTCGTAGTGGTGGAATCAGGATTTCCTTTTACGGGGTGCCAAAAACTACTTTGTTTGTTTCGATCGATGTAAAATATTTTTTCAGAAAACAAATTTCAAACTTTTAGTTTTTGGTATTTGGTTGGCACATAAAAAATATTTTCATAAATCGACAAAATAGTGTAGAAAGAGAGAGATCTGAGAATAAGGGAATTGAAACGTGGGTTAGGATTGACAATCGAGAAAACTGAGCAGTGAGAATTACAGTAAAATGCAGCGGGTTCATTTCGAAAAATAACTTACGGAAAGATTTAAGGGTAAGTTATTTTCATCCAATTAGTAGAAAATATTTTACATGTCCTCATTTTTTATACAACCAAATACCTGAAAATAAGTAAAATATTTTCCTACATCGAAACAAACAGAGCCTAAGAAGCTCAAGCATGAGGGAAAAACTAAACTGCAAGACTAAAATTCAACAGAAAAAAAATATCAAAAAACTTTGACTCAATAGTTTTGCAAACGCATGCGTAGAAACGAGGTCAAAGTAAAGATTCAAAATAGATACACTTCAACGACCTACCAAATTGAGGTGAATATTCTTTCAAGACTTCAAGTTATGAAAGTCATCTACTGTATGTCTACATTGAATATATAGGATTTTGATATTTGCGCTCCACTTTTTATTAACGGCGCTCCATTTTGTTCTTAAAGTTACTAGTAACTTCACGCTAAAAGTAGGGCGCTATCAGTAAAAAATGGAGTGCGAATATCAGTTTCCAATATATATATATATATATCTAGATATATAATTTCCTTTTCAATTTACAAATTAGTACTTCTGTATTAGAAAGTTCAAATTTAATTACTGTGTTGGAACAACAAAACTAGCAACAACTTCTTGTTTGAATATGTAATTATACCACACATATGGTGCTATTAGCAAAACCAGGGGATGCCTGGCACCTCCAGCCTTGAGTGTGTGCATGTCCGCGCGCGCCTAAGTGTTCGCTCCTAAAGGCTTTAGAGACTGAGAGCGAAGGAATGACGACATTTAGAGACGTTATGCATGCGGCCTAAAATTTGAAGCTATAGTTGGCCCACATAGTTATGTACGTTGCGATAATTAACAAACCGACCATAGATGTCACGTAAGCAAAATTAAGGATCTCACATGTGATTCCTCGTGTGACTCAAGTGGGATCCACCATGATTTCAATGGACAATTAATCTAACTTGTTTGAGTTTTTGTATTATTTGTATATAACACAATACCAAAAAAATTTTATGATGGGTCTCATTTCTCTAAATTATTCAGCATTCTTTGGATACCGCCACATGATGCCCTGTGCTACTCCAACGCCACACACACATGTGGGGTTCATATAAAACTACCCTACCACCACCACGTGGCAGTGCCAAAGAATCTTGATTGCGTAAGTGATTCCACAATGTACATGTAGCCAATAATTAGTCAATGTTTAAGGGATCAATGGGCGGCCTAAAAATGTAGGACACCCACAAGACTAACCAACTAATTTGATTCACTAATAATGGGAACCAAAAAGATTCTCGGACCTTTAAAAATAACCGAACTAAAGGACTAGAACAATCAATCAGAACCGTTGAAGATTTGAATCTTAAATTATTCCGTCTATAATTCGCCTAACCAACATATACTGTACAAGATTCTTGTATGTTTCAATCCCAAAGGGTTTGACCGGTCGGACATGAAAAAGCAAATATGTGATTGTCCTCCGTTATATAGGTCACATATGCAAAACTCATGGAGGCCAAACATTCCAATCTTCGGGGCCACGGAAGGGTTTGTCCGGTCGTTAACTTCAGTATCTCGATCGAAACTAATTGAGGCCCGCGCAAACTGGCCCAGACGTACGGTTTCCGTTATATAGGTTACAAGTTTGAATTTCATAGAGGTCAAACATTCCAACCTTTGGGGGCCACTGGAGGGACGTTTGCCACGTCGCTAACTTCAGTATTTCGGAACTAGTCAATGCGCTCGCAAACTGGCCCGGACGAAAGGTTTTAAAAAAAAATATAGATTTAAGTATTTTTCATACATGTGTATTGCCATCATGCACGTTCAGAATTCGCATGAGGTGGAAATTTCCATGTACTTCAATATTTTAATTTTTTTTAATAACTTTTTTAGGTGCTTCTTATTCTCTATCTAGAGAGATACGAATATTGATACAACTTGGGTTTAAGGCCAAAGACAATTCATTTCTTAACACTTTACGGTCAAAACAGGGAAAAGGCACCGAAGATTCTCTCTCAGACTAATTAATGGTGTTTGGTTATCTTGGAAAAAAAGGGAAGAAAGTGCAATTTAATTATAGTAAAGAAAGACTTCATGAATCTAATTAAAAAGCTGATTCCGTTTTCATTGCCTTGATCAACGCTCCAAAGCCCATTGTTTTATATTGAGATCAACATTTACGGGTACAGACGTCATTGTCCAGATCTAATGCAGATGTGTCTCGAACCATTCGATCTGCGTAGGTCTCGCGCGGAGAATATGTTGGAAAGTAATGATTCTCTCTCTCTCTACCACGCATGACTCATGTGATATAAAATGAGACTCGACAAGATTTCGTTCGCAATCTAATCCCGCTCAGTTGTGGACCGCATGGTATAACTATTTTATGCAAAAAGTCAGATTCATCGGACAACAAAATCTTGGTCAAATCATATATGTCTTCGGAAAAGAGAACGCTCAAAACTCTAACCGCTCCTTGCTCTTAGAAAAATATGGTCCATCAAAATAGATATTACGTACGCATCCAATTAATTAACGTAATTTTAGACTTAATGTTATACATGTCGAGCCCCAACCAATAACCCACTCAAATCGTCAATGGGATTCTTGTGAATCTCATCATGTGTCATATGAGAGATCGTCGCATGCACTTTTTATTGTTGTGATGACCACATTCAAACACCTCGTGAGTAGTACACTTCATGTGTAGTACTACATAATGCATTTATTGACTTCTGTTCGAAAATAAAATGAAATTATGTATCAATAATCCCGGGTTGTGAGAGATCGAATAATGATACGGGGCGTACAAATAAAACAAAATAGCGTTTCAAGATTAGCATTTTCAGTTTACCGTTATGATATTTTTCGCGAAAGAAAATAAGTACTTCATGGAGTTGTTGCACTTGGTTTTGCAAGTAAAAAATTAAAAAAAAAAAAAATGGGCGTCACATGAATTTCGTTCGCAAAAACAAATTCTGTTCCACAATCCCGATGCGAAATTTATTTCTGCATCACATGGGATCTGTTTGGCACCTCAGTCAAGACTTGAAAGCCCTACTTGGGAATTTGAAGTTTGGGCTATAGCTCAATTAATGATATTTTCATTGAATTTGAAGTTTGGCAATAATAATAAAAAATGGTATCATCCACGTAAGACAATAAAGAAACTCATCCCGCATCGAATCGGCTCTTTATAGAGATATTGGAGCTAGCTGTATGATATCTCATACATATTCAGACGATTAACTAAGCGAATAAAGAATTCTGCCATACTCCGTGTGATTATTATTGTTGATCCCGTGTAGCTTACCCAAAGGTTCTGGGTTAAATTTGATTGAACAGAAAGCCGAGACATTTCATTCTATCCAATCCCGGCTGCTATAACGACTTTATCACTTCGCTCGGGTTCATATTGCACGAAGTGGGCGACACATTTTTGTATTACAACCATATATGAGAAGCTCTACGGCACCCACAATTCCCAGTAGTTAGTCATCAGTATATCGCGCGTAACAAATCCTTATTAAGTAATGATCAAAACTGGAGGGGACCAACTTCCGGGCCAGGCCAGGCCAGGCGTCTCCGTGACCTGATAATTAGGCGATACATGTGCTGAACACAAAAATAAACATTGAGAAAGTAGGAGAGAGAATATTCTTACTTGGTGGCCAAGTTCAAGAGCACAGTGGCCGAGGGGTCAACTTATGGAAGATTTGAGAACTCTCTCTCTCTCTTTTCGGAGTTGTGAACCATGTTGTGTGTCGGTCAGCTGAATGACATTCTCAGATGCGTTGGACCCTCCTGGTTTTTTTTTTTTGGGGTCAATATTAGAGGTGTGCCCAGGGCAGGGCAGGTCGGGTTTTGCACAGAATTTCTGTGCCCCCAACTTGGGATCAATTCCTCTCCATATCCCATACCCCTCCGTACTCTCATTTTTGTGTTCATTCAGTCTAAAACTGCGATTCAAGCCGTTCATAGTTGCAATATTCGTTTTCCGGGAAAATACCTTTAGTTTTGAAGAGGGCGGCTGGCACATTAAGTAAGAATCGTTTTTTTTTTTTTTTAGGAATATTGTGATACGATCTCATATTGACTGATATCCGACAAACACATTTTTCTAACAAAATGACCAAATGGACCGTACGTACATGCTATCCTAACGTATCAATACTTACCGGAAAAGAATAAGTTATTCGTGTTCTCAAGGGTACGTTAAACCACTTTTTAATATCAAATGGACCATAAGCTATTTGGGAACGAATAAAGAATATTAGAACACTATGTGGCGGTGAATAGAAGCACCATGTAACTTTTCCTATAATCTCAATGGGCCGGATTAGCGGTCAAGGCCCAGTAGGTTTGCTCTCCCCTAAGATCTCAAATTTAAAACATAAGAGCAAGTACACCAGTTATTAGGTAAAAAAATTAGTGAACAGTACACATTTTTCATTTTACCTATCCATTTTTCTTTCAACACTATCTATTTAACCTATTTTCTATTAAAATATTATTATTGTTCACGGATAACTATGTACTGTTGGAGAGAGGGAGGAAAAAGAATAAAAAAATATTACTAGGTGAATAGTGAAACGGTAAAGATGACTATATGGATGTATTTTACACTTCCTTTTGCCTCAACTGCTGCAAGATGGTTTTGCCCCTTTTCCTAGATAAAAAGTAACTTAGTTTTGTTGTTTTGCTGTGCTAATAAAGTTGCTCTAAGGCTCTATTAAGTCCTCCATTGGGGTCATTCTATATGAGCCATTTGCTCAAACTTTAACTGGAATCTTCGAGGCCTCAGCGAGTAGTCAGTAGTATTAATAATTCTCATACAATTATTAGTTAAAATATGCGTAAACTGAACCGAATAACCGAAAAGAAATATTAATTCTCTAGAATTATTAATTAAAATATGCGTAAGCGGAGCCGAATAACCGAGGAGTAGTTTAGTTAGCTTTTCCTTCTTTCCGGCTGCTGACAGGACACTTAGCTAGTCAATTCATTCGCGCGTGCAGGACTTTGTTCTGGGGTGTCGACGGCCCACAGTGCGAAGCGTGGGTTGACCGCTACTGGCCCACTTGCCAAGTGGGCCGTGTTGCATGTTTTGTCTTGTCTTGTTCCCTTTGGTCAGATTACATGCTCTATTCTAATTCCCTACAGCAATTTTACTATCAACGTGTTTGCGATAATTGCAGATGCAGATTTTAGATTTTAGCTTCAAATTCTACAGTAGATTTTAGATTTCGGATTTTTGTAGAAAGTTGAGATCCTGTTAGTTGCAGCTGCCAGATTTTGAGAATTTAATTTGTGTTGCTGAATTGGCCCTGTTCGATTAGGATTTTGAGGGAAGTTTTTGAGAGTAATAAATGGAGAGAGATAAATAGAGAAAATATCTCGGAGACCTTACCTAAGAGTTTTGCGAGAATTACTCAAAACCAGCTTTTTTGATTTTGGGAATGAAATTCCTTTTTTAACATTTCAAAATTTATATAATTCGAGAATACGTTATCTAGAATTTTTGACAAAAACACTAAACTGATTTTCAAAAGTTAGAATCTCAAAATTTGCTGAAAAAATTCCTGCAAACACGCACCAAACTGATTGATTGAGGTCTATCAAAAAGACACTTGCATCAAATCTAGGCTAGTGATATTTTTTTTTATCAGCAAAAAGATTATATTATTAAAAACTTAATATGGATATATCAAGAAAAAAGAAACCTAAATCACGATATTGATACATGGAATAGAGAAAGGAAAAAGACTTCCAATAGAGCATTGGAAGAGAGGAAAAAACAGAAGGCCAAAAACAGCTGGCCAGAAAAAAACTACCTAAGAAAATATTTGTGAGTCGACTTCCATTTACCCAGAACGAGGAGCCACCCCATCAGGTCGGCAGAGACGGCCGTGTTAAAACGCACTCTTTGCACAACAAATCCACTTTGGAGTTGACTTAGGCTCCGTTCCAGAAATCTTCTTAAAAAATATTTTTAAGCAGCTTATTTCATACTTTCAAATTCAAAAATAATATAAATAAAAAATAAATTTTCAATTTTTTTGCATCGTATAAAAAATCTCAATGAGATCTTTCAAATAAGATCCTTATTGCATATTTTTAGATTTCAATAAATCCATAATTTTTAAGTTTGAAATTATCTTCTTAAAAAATAAGGGTTTTTTTCCATTGCGGAACGGGGCCTTATTTGCTCAGCCAAATCTGGCATATGTATATCTCAGGAATGAAATGAGATCACAGTGAGCCCATTTCCTCCGCATCATTTAAAAGCGTTTATATTAAAAGTCTCAGTACGTAAATCCTTTCTATAAAAATAAATTCAACTTGATATATATAGATAATTTTCTCGACATACTGCATTTATCTGAAGAGAAATGGACAATCAGAATTTTGACGTTTCATTTAAATTTTGGCCCTTTGTTTTCTCGAGACAAATATAATTCGGTTATCAATTTACTGTTATTCGATTGATCAGAAACTTTTTTCCTACGAATGATATGCAATTCATAGCCTTCAGAGGAAAATTGAAGTTCTCCACATAAGAAAAGATCATACGAAACTATTAGAGTTCTTGAAAAAGTGGACGCGCATTGTGATCAATCTTCACTAGGTTGGGATCATGAAGTAGGAATTCTTAAAAAGAACTATCCAAATCATTAGCCATTCCGACGAGGATTGGAGCCATTTTCCCCAAAATTACAGTATTTTTTTAATAATTTTTTAAAAAACAAATATGCTATGATCACTTGACTAGCTATATCATCAACCTGAATGATGGGAAAAAAAAAAAATAAGATACCCTAAAAGTAGGGCTGCAAACGAGCTGAGTCGAGCCGAGTTTTGCCTTACGCGATCGAGCTCGGCTCGCCTTAGTTTTCCTCAGCTCGAGCTCGAATCGAGCAGAAATATGTGGGCTCGAATTCGGCTCAAACATATATTCAAAAGCTCGAGCTCGGCTCGGCTCGGCTCAAATGGCTTGTTCGGTACATGTATGGGTATTGGTATATGTATGTGTGTGTGTGTATATATATATATATATATATATATGTAAGCTCGAGCTCGGCTTGAATGGTTTGTTTGGTATATGTATGTACTGTATATGGCAGCTCGCGAGCTCAAAGAGCCGAGCATCAAGTGGCTTGAGCTCGGCTCGTTTATGAAACGAGCTGAAAATGTTGACTCGAGCTCGTTCATTTGCTTGATGAACCGAGCTCGAATGAGCCGTTAGCGAGCCGAGTCACGAGCCGCTCGCGAGCGGCTCGGTTCGTTTGCAGCCCTACCTAAAAGAATAAAGCCAAATCTTTTGTTTGAAAGCAACGGTGATTATTAGGTAGGAGTATTATTATTGTTAGGCACTAGTCTACACCGATCGAAAAGCTTTTGGGTCCTGGTAGGATACCACACACGTAATATTCCATCGACGATCCGAAACGTCATCGCCAATGGATACCGCCACGCGGTATCCTCTGTTCAGCACCCAAAAATTTCCCGGTCTACACGTAATGACAAGAAAGTAGGAGTATTGAATTCATGACTGCAAAAATTACCCATTCTCTGCTTTTGATCATGATGGGATTATGGTGATGGGTGGACCTATTATTGAGCTTTATTTGAATTTGAAAGAGATTGGTCAAATTGATTTTTCTTGTCCTTTTTTCTTGTAGTTCTTAAAAAAAATACAAAAATGCACCATTATTTATATACGGTAGATTATTTTTACCTTTTTCAGAGACAACTATTCCGATAAAAATAAGGGGTTATTACTCCTTCCGCTTTCTCAAATAAATACTTAAAATATAAGAACACATTTTCAAACTTAAAAATAATGGACTTACAAAAATAATTTTTTAATTTTTTTGGCAGGGTTTGATAGTTCTCATCAAAATTTATCAAACAAAATTCATATTGCATATTTTCTTTATTTCAATAAGCCTACTATTTTTAAGCTTGAAATTTGCAAATAAATACTTATTTTTTAAGGACCCAATCCAAAACAGGGAGCACTTCGATTGAGCAAATGTGCAGAAAATTTGTTGGGAATTTTTCCGCATCCTTAGATTCGGCAAGCACACCGAAGCTACCATTTGTTGAAATATACTTATGTAGCAGGGTTATGGTTATTTGACAATTTAACTAAGGTGATGTTTGATACTTGAAACTAAAAGTGGAAGCTAAAAAAATCAAATAATGAAAGCTAAATGCTGAATTTTTTGGGCTGAAAAGCTTTTTGTTAAACACATTAATTAAGCACTGAATTAAAACAAATGATGAATTAGTTTTACTTTCATTAGTTATAGTGATTCTGTTTTGATTTTACTAATGGTCACCATGTATTTTTAGTAGTGGTGTGGTGATTATGGTGGCGGTGGTGATGGTGATGGAGTGTTTGTGGTGATGGAGTAGGTGGCATGGTGGTGGGAGTGATGGTGATGGTAGTAGTGGTAGCAGCGGCCCTGGTGGCGGAGTGTTGGTGGTTGTGGCAATGGCGGTGGTCAGAGTGGTGAAGTGGCGGAGTGATGATGGTGGTATCCATAGTAGCAGTGGTGGTAGTGGCGGCCAGAGTGGTGGTGGTGGTAGAATAGTGGTGGTGGTGGTGACGGCAATTATAGTGGCGTGCGGTGGTCTAGAGGCAGTAGCAGAGGGAGGGAACGATTGAATGTCACTTTGTGTAGAAATTAGTGCTGTATTGTGTTTTACTAAATTGTTTGTGAAACTAAACGAAACCCAATTATTCATATGGTGGGTTAGGTCAATTCAACTCAACTTTGGTCATTTTCAGTCAAAACCAACCAAACAAAAAAGTGCTAATACCCCTCCAATACCTTACATGATGTTGACTACTTCGCGTGCCAACCTCAAAAAGGGTTGGCTAGGTAGTTAAGACACGAAACTTAGATATTTAAATCTTACTAATACCTTCGAAGCCTTCTAGGCAGTGTCAACCCTAGGTGCTTCCTTTTTAGGCCTCTAAAATTCGGCAAATTTTCGGGACCTTCTTATATAATTAATTTTGCACTTATATATATATATAACGGGATACTGGACCCAACCTCTAACTCACAAGTTGCAAACAAGCCGAGTCGAGTTTTGTTGAGTTCAAGCTCGGCTCGAGCCTTAACAAGCCAAATCCTTAATGAGCCGAACTTAGTCATTTACTAAACGAGTCTCTTTAATCAAACCAAGTCTCTCTTAATGAGTCGAGTTTCTTTTGAACGAACGAACCAAAACTCGAGCTTGGCTCATTTAGTTAACGAGCCGAGCCGATCACGATTTGCTCGGTTCATTTGTGGCCCTCCTCAAAATAAGGTTGAATGGAATATCCATCCTCTCGCTTGAAGATGCTAAATTAGTACTTTATGCTATTAAAAATTGTGAGAATACTAGAGTATTTGTTTTTGGAAATTTGATTTACCTGTTGTAGGTTTTGTTCGTGAAAATTTGAAACATCGTTCCTATTTAATTTTTGCTTTACACTCCCCAAAAGTTTGGACCAGCCCTTCCGTATTAAGTACTTATTTCGCGGAGTACTACTATGAGTACCAACCGCCCCTATAGGAAAATCGTACCGACGGCTGCACCGGGCTGTCTCCGGCCACTGAACGGCCAATCTGAGCGGTCCAAAAATTCTTTTAAGAAAAACTGAGGGGGCCCTCGCGGGATTCAACGGCATCTGATGTGTATAGGGTGCTTGATCTATATATATACACGAAAAATATGGTGTTTAGATCAAGCACTCTACACACATCGGATGCCGTTGATTCCCACGCCCCCGCGGTTTTTTTTTTTTTAAGAATTTTTGGATGGCTTGGATCTGCTGTCCAGTGGCCGGAGGCAGCCCAGCGCGACCGTCAGTACGGGTTCCTTAGGGGGCGGTCGGTACCTATATCATTTTCGTATTTCGCGTGCTAGCTAAATATCTCATGGAAGTGCTAGAAGCACTCGGAAAGAAAATGACATCCGCAATAAACATTTGAAGAATACAACGCGTGAGTAACCGAATTAACTGCCGAGGCTCTTGCGGTGAGAGCGAAACATCTCGCCGTCGTTGCAGCGTCACCCACGAGTCCATGACGGGTTAATTTCACTTTCTCTTTTAAGGTGGCTCCACCACCACCACCACCACCACCAAAGCCATGTTGATATATGAGTTTATAATCTATAGATACAACTGGATCGATATGACTCAGATGAAAACAACCTCCCACCCTTTGGCTGTGTGATCCTCCGTTACCCACATTCCCAAGTACTACATATATCTGGATGTCCCCTACTGTCTTTTTTTCTAAGCAAAAAAGAATTTATTAATCTCTATAAAGGATTACAAATATTAAAAGGATCAAGCGCACACCGGCAAAAAATCACCCGAGACCTAAAGACAGGCAAGATGCCAACCGAACATGCACCAAAAACCGAAAATAGCTAAGAACCCAAAAACCAAAAACAATCAAGAAATCCTCTCTTGCTTTTGTTCTTACGTCTTGCTAACTAGTACTAGTATTTTGGAGTGAATGAGTTATAGAGATTGAAGGTCTGCCTCTAAGGCTCCAAGGTTTTAAATATTGGCCGTTACGTTTTGTATTGGTTTTCATCTACGTTCTGAAAACCAACAATTGATCAAATTCCCCAGATTACTCTGCATCTTGCTGGGACCGATGCAGGATTTTAAGATTGTGTGGGTGAACATTGGATAAATTTGTGAATTCCATATCAGGCCTTAGTACTATAGGTCCTCCTAGATGATCAAACAATAATATGAACCAAATTAAGTAATTCTAAAAATAAGAAAAAATAAAAAACCTTTTTTTAGCAATTGTTAATATTGGTAATTAACGTATGTCGTTTTTCCTCTGTGGATGATTTTGCGCGGATTTGATGCTTCTATGGATCGAATTCCTAATGTTTTTGGATATGTGAATTCCTTATGTTTTTGGATATATATGTAGATGATTTTGCGCGGATTTGATGCTTCGATGGATGTGTTCTTTTTCTTGGTCTCATGCTTAGCCGTAACTTTTGGGCTAGTGTGTTAGACCTTTTAATATCTCGATGTACCTTTTGTCGAGCTATCTATAAATCTTTTGTTGCCGATAAAAAAAGCATATCAACCACCTTACTTGACAAGACCAGTTCGTTCATGGATCTCAACAGATTCCAACTATATGGACAAAAAAATTTTGCTTTCAGCCTGAAACCTCATGTGGTATGAACCCTAATCTACAAACAATTCAAAGTGGGTGGTGCACTTTATTAAAGTAATTAAGTAATACAAACAAATTTTCCATTTGGCCATATGGGGTTTGTTTGATTGTTTTAAGAAAATATCCAAAACCCTAAAATGTGATAAAAACTCCAATACGCCAACATGCAACTTAATTATTTTTCAATTTAAAAAAAAGGTGATGAAAACTAATTATTTAAGAATAGCGTAGTCCTTATCTACCCATATATCAAATCACTTGGCCATACATGAATGATTCCATAATCATTGTGAAAACCAGTATCCTAAGTGTGTGGATTATACTCTATAAAATGAAATACTTGGGCTGCTATCGAGTCGAACGACTACTTTTTAAATCATTACAAATGATATCAGATCCAATCGTGATCTTCTACATATATAGATGTAGGGGCCATGAGGTATTGTTAACATGTATCCGAATAGATTGCGCTATGGTGGCTTATGATATGCCATTTCAGATATGGCCAACCAGAAAAAGAAACTGAGCCATGTAACGAATACGTTGCATATTTGAGTTTAGGAATTTTGTGACTTCCATCATGCTCACAAATTAGAAATTTTGTGAATTCTATGTCTCGGGATTATTCAAGTTTGCACATAAGCTGACAGACACACCCGATTACCGAAAATCATAGAAAGCCAAACTACAGGTAAATAGGGCACTTGGGTTATTCCACCCCCAAAATATACTATCCGTATCATCTAGATCCCTAAATTTTTGTGGTCGGCAGATCAATCAAATATTCAAAAACGTTGGAACCATATCTCATGTTCAAAGTGTAATAAGCTTCCAGTGTGTGTTCCCTTTTTATCTTCTTCACCTGTGTTTGAAGATTTAAAGGGAAAGTTATCACATTACAAAAAGCCAAGATAAAAACTTTTCTTATCCTCTTTCCTTTTTTTTCCTTTTTTTTCCCCCCTCTCTTTTTAGCTAATCTGGGGATGCTACCTAGCGGCATCCCCGCAACGCAATGTCGATCGGTCGATCCGGCCGTTCATCTCGGCATGGACGGCTTGGATTGAATATGACACATATACATCTGAACCGTTCATTATTCAGTAAAAATTTTAGCTGTCGATCGCCAAGATGAATGGCTGGATCGACCGCCCTACACCCGCTTCGCAGGGTGCTTGTCCGCATCCTCACTCCCCTTTTTAGCAACCCTTTTATGGGGTATATTTTTCGATCGACCATTTCCAACTGAAACAGTTGGTGATGTGAAGTATTGGGGGCCTTCCTAGTAGAGTCCAGCTCAGCTTCATGGGCTTACACGTTGTCATGATTAAAAGGATTAATCCGATTTAGTTAGAATATTCACTTTAAATCATTCACTCTGTGCTTTTTAATGTAGAAAATCCAACCTTAATGGGTATTAAAAAGTTTTAAAAAATCATGATTTGATTTGATCCCACCTTAGAAAGGCTAGAATAAAAAGATCGTAAAAGCATTTCTTGTGCCTTTTTCTCTCTTTTCGTCGCGTGTAATTCCAAAAAAAGAAATATGATTTTCTTTCCGTCATTTACTTTTTAGATTCAAATATCAACTGTAAACTGATGTAAGGATAAAAAAAATGGTGTGGTAGGGTTGACGGAGTAATAATTATTTTGTGGTTATTGATAATTTAAAATAATACTCCAAAAGAAATATTTGTTATTGGGGGTCGGATTTTGGGGGTCGGATCCCTCGAACAATAGGGTTTAAAAGATGGCTAAGTAGTGGTGAAGACTGTTGAATTTTATCCCGCATCATCCATCTAAACCACCTATACTTGGTTAATATATTCAAGAGGTTAATCAACTTATTGCCAATTGACTTTATATTGGAATCTTATAAAAAAAAATCTAACATAGTATTAGAGCTAGGTTTTGTGTGGCCTCACGTCATGTGGTCGAGTCTCCGCCACCCGAGTCAAATCTCTCGATCTCCTCAATTTACATCCACGTGCATCTGGGCGATGCACGTGAGTCATGAAGGGGAGTGTTAGACTTTAGACTTTACCTCACATCGCTCATCTAAGCTACTCAAACTTTGTTAATATATTCTAGAAGCTACTTCACCTATTGTCAATTAATTTTAAGTTGGAACCATCCAAGAAATCTAATAAAGACAATGCTCTCTAATGAATATGTGGGATAGCTATCTCGATATACATTTTTGCCCCATGCTGCTAATAAAAATAAAGTAACTTATTTTTTGAATCAAATGTAATATATTGTGAGAAAATGACATGTCTCGTGAGGTAAAAAATAGGTACTTAAAAATAAGAATCTTACCAGAACGGGATCTAATGTGTACCAACAATGAATAGCATTTAAAAGAACAACGATGGCAAATAATTGGTGACATTATGCACATGGATCAATTATTCATTTGGTTTTTTTTGCCAAAATGTTAGGAGTTTCCATTGATAGGAAAATAGTACATCAAGAAAAGCAAGATCCCCACAACATAACAGGCGAATCAAGCCACAAGGGGGAAGCCAGCAAGAAAGCACCCCACTCTCACACACAAACCTTCTAGGCACAACATTCGCCGCAAAAAGAATACACAACCAAACCAAAGGAAACCCCCGAAGGGGAGGAAAAAGCCTCATCAGGAATAGGAAACCAAAAAAACAAACGCAGCAGAGAAAAATAAACCAAAACCTACATAAACAGATCTACACTCTTAAATCCGGTCACAGAGATCACAGCTCACCACAGCAACCACACTCCATCATCCAGCAACACCAGCAGCTATCTCCATCCTACAACAATAACCTTGTCAAGGCTCGAACAAGCAACACCCAAATGACAAAGTCGGGCCGGCCTGTCAACGCTGATAAAACTCGCACGGTGAGGAAGATTGGAAAAGAGAACACATAGGTGGACTGCACGCGGACAATTGGTGCCATCGACGGGGAGCACCAAACTCATGGAGGGATTGATTTGGAGAGAGAGAGGAGGAGGAGGGGGAAACAGAACCCCAGCCATAATCATGTCACCAGACAAATCGCCGCTCTGGTTCCAAGGGCATATTCGCCAGAGGATCTCACCAAGCGGCCCAACAATTTGTCATAGCAGGGAGTGGACGGCCGGTGATGGGGGGGTGGGGTGAGGCGGCAGCCACATCCCCCTGCCAAGAAACCCTACCAGATGTTTATAGAGAGAAGGCAGAGAGAGAGAGAGAGAGAGAGGGGATTCGATCAATTATTCATTGATGGGTTTGGTATTTGATATTAGCGATACCTTTTTGATAGAATTGACTAGTTTTAAGAACTAATTTCTCAATTAGGTCCCTTTAGAGGTATTTTGTGGTCGAGAATTAGTTGGCTTTGCTTACACAATTTTGGTTTGGGATTAAGACATTGTGAAAAAGGTTTGGACTAATAAGTTTGACAATGAGCAAAGTTGAGACATTGATTTCCATTGCATTTGGTGAGAACTAAAGTTTAGGTCCTCTTTGGTCTGTTAGATTGGAATTTGCTAGGTTTTTCCATGATTGATTGAAGGTGTAGACCGAAAATACCCCGCGCATAGGTTTGGCTCGTTTCTCATTGGGGCAACCAATTCACCTTGTGCCCAGGGATGGAATTAATTAGGATTTTGCGAGTGCGGGAGCCAAAATATGAACAACAAGACTTTGAAATTTCAATGTTCGGGAATCTAATAGTTTGGTTTGTTTAGGTTTTAGGGACGTTTTTTGGATAATGAGTGGAGAAAAATAGAAATAAAAATGAGATTAATTAAGAAAGGAAAAACTTATGGGAGATTGTGTGTTGAAAGAAATTGGGTTTGGACCCAAAACGAACACATTCTAGGTGTTCTTAACAAACAAAAAAATAACTAATTTTAATATTAAAATTTGGGGAAAAAAATCCCCGAAACAACACTGGGGCCGTGGCCCCCGTATGCCCGTACATGGATTCGTCTCTGCTTGTGCCTCATTCGTTCGGTCGAGTATTCTTTTTTTTTTTGATCGGCAAAACAAACTTTTATAAAACTCGACCGGGTTACATCGAGGGGGAGGCATGGAGCACAAGACTGCTACAACTGCCAAAAGAAAAAAAAGAACAAAAAACAACAGAGAACCTCCAACTGAGAGTTGGAGGAAAAACCAAAACTCCTCAAGAACACGACTAGAGTTTCAACTTTCGAATACCGTCCAAAAAGGCCTTAAATTCCTCCACCGAATAGAGCTTGATATCAAATTTGGTTTTCATCCACATTGCCACTTTCGTTTTAACAGACTCCCCAACCTCCCTAATCACTGGAGCAACGTTGTTGAAGACCAAGTTATTCCTTGTTAGCCATAAAGACCAAGTTATTCGGTCGAGCATTCTTTGGGCATCGATCAATCTATCACAGGCCGCTCTATCATTGTCTGATTACACGCGAAATTATGTACCTACTAGATTTGGGGATAAATGTTGCAAAACATCGAATTTATTGATTACTAATTGAACTACATGAAATTTGATTATAGGGCCAAAAAATTTATTTACAAAAGAACAGTACAAAAACAATTTTTGGTTCTGGATTATTGGTGAAGTGATAGTGTATTTCAAAATTTCAAGGGCCAAGATAAGAATAAAAACTAGAAATTGTTTATGAAAAATTAAATAATACCATTTATGCTTTCTTTACATAAAAATTAAACATTATTACTAAAAGATATTAGACATTTCTGGTACCCACTTGAAAACCCCATTTCGATTGGTAGTCACCCTTTTCTTTTTTCTTTTTTATTCGGATTGGTAGTCACCTCAAAACACTCTTTTTAACATAAATAGTAATTCATTTATACATGAAACTTGAAATAAAATGATTGATCGAATTAAGGCCACAACAGGACTCAAAAATGGGTTCAACTTACTAATTTTAAAAAAAATTAAAAAATTAAAATAAAAAAAAGAGTCTCCACAGCTGCACTACAGAGAACTAGCAACCCAACTAGATTAATTGGCACACTCTCCCGGCCCTCAATCATGTGTCAACCATGATGATTGTGGCTATGTTTCATAGTAATTCTTTGTGCTAATTGATAATTTAATAATATTCCAACAGAAATAATTTGTTACTTCTTTTTTTTTTCTAAGCCAAAAGATTTTACTTTGCATACATGGGGTGGATTATTGAGTAGGTGCAAGTGGAGAAAGAGTTTTTCCTTCGATATTTGATGATTGTGTATACCTTTAGGTAATTCATGAGCCACACATTTTACTTATAGCTCAATCAATCTTTAGGTGATCGATCTCACCGTTCATTAACAGGACACCAGATTAAAATAGGGATAAAAACCCATATGAATTGATTCTATCAGTGTTGATAGCACGTATTGGATTTCAGAACTTAGAGACATGAGAGGACGCATGTGAACCCCTAGTTTCCATAGTTTACCAGTAGACTAATATCCTTGGGTCACTTTTTGTAGAGTCGATGAGTTTTAAAGATCGAATCTCTCAATTAGGTCCTTTGAAAGGTACTTCGTGGTGGGGGATTAGTTAGCTTTGCTTACACAACTTGGGTTTGGGATTAAGACCCTCTAAAAGTATTCGGGAAATGACAGGTCGGTCTCATTTTTTGGGTGGGATTCCGTGCAAATCATTTTATGTCAATGCTATCTTGTCAAGATCCTATTTAATGTTGCTTTTACTATTTTTTCCTTGCCACTTTTTACGCTCTCAAAATTCACACCTCTGAAGAATTCACACCCCTCTGCAGAATTTACACCCCTTTGCAAGAGGTGCAGAGATCACAGGTACGGAAGACTTGCCGGAGCCAATCTGACAGATCCAAGGCCGACATCAGAAGTTGTTGGGTAGATCCAGAAGTTGTGCGGCTTTATGAGTTGGGTGAAGTAGACAATGAGTGGGGGTATTTTCGCCGGCAACAGCCTCTGTGACTGAGAGATGTAAGAGAATGGGTTTCCACGTGGTGCTCCGGCAGGATGCAACGAGGACTTCGTAAGCGGTTTCTTGAAGCTTCGAGTCGGAGAAGAGGAGCACGAGCTGGGTGGTGAAGGGATTGGGGAGGTGGTCATCGTTGAAGGGTGGAGCAGAAATTGGGGGTGAAGATGACCGAAGATCTGGCGTCTCGCTAGGAGGCTGGGGATGCGGGGTATTTAGGGCAGATCACTTAAAACAGGGCTTGTGCGGAATGGACTTGACATGGGGTGGGCTTGGACAGGCAGACATTGACAAAAGAGGGCCGGCTAGCAAGAACCCCAAAAGTAATTGACTTCGAAGTGTGGGATTAAGGAAAGTCGAGACGAGGATTTCCATCAAAATCTTAGCTAGAATCTGGGCTCATGGGCTGCACCGCTTCCCCTGTCCTATAGTCATCAGCTCATTTCTTGACAGATCCGTTCGGGTGTTCATAATCTGGAGTAAAAGAATTCTAAACTTTGCATGTTTGCATGTGGTGTGAGCTAAAATTTTAGCTACTCATTAAAATTCTAGTGTTTTCCATGATTGGTTTATTGTGTAAAGCACATTTTGAGGGTGAATAATGAATTGGGGGACCCTACTGTTGTTCGGTCGAGATGAAATTTGAGCCGTCCGTTGCCGAGCATGAACGGCCCGGATAGGACCAACACCCATGTCCCCTAAGGGAATGCAAAATGTCAAAATCTTTTATGCAATTAAGTACATGTAATTAATTTCATTTTAGATTACTAGCCAAAAATTTATTATCTAGCTAGTGAAAAACAGTTAAAACGGCTTTAAATTGGCATTATTAATTGATGAAGTCATTATATACTTTGTGAAGAGCGCCCAAGTTAAAGAGTATAAGTATCATAAAAGATATAACTTATGCTTCTTTCTTTGTTTTGGTCACTGTATATATTTCAGGTGATGCAACAAGAAGTTGTAAATTTGTATTTTTTTTTTTTGAACAGAAAAAAAAAAAAAAAAAAACCTTTTCCTAATCTTTGGAAAAGACTTCTTACAAAGACTAAGAAAGAAGTTGTAATTTTATTTTTTTAAAACAGAAAAAAAAAAGAACCTTTTACTAATCTTTGGAAAAGACTTCTTACAAAGACTAAGAAGTTGTAATTTTTGTCGTGCCCGATGACCTGAGAATAGATAGATATACAAAAATGGGCAGAAGAAATTGCACGAAAATGCTAACGAATATTAGTCGAAATTCAAATTAGTAGAGAGGAGATCGATCATCTCCAGAATAAAACTACGAAACATATATGTTACTGCATTGCATTGTAATTTGTAAGTTTCTCTGTCTCTTTTCTGCGTGCATAGTGTTGTTCATGTTGTCCAGACATGATTTTACCAGCGTGGGAGACGGTGAAAAAAATACTAGAAAAAACTCGTTCGTCTAACTATGTAAGTAAATTTCCGAAGTACCAAAAAAAAATAACTATGTAAGTAGGTACAAGTGGGGACAATTGACCGAGCGAATTGTTTACGTATCACATATGTGATTTTTCCACAAAAAAAATTATTTATGAATTGCAACCGAAAGGTTTTCTAAACTGTAACTCTTCACCGAATTCGTAGTTTCTCTTAGATTGTTCCCTCGCTGAAAGGTCGCCAGACCCTTTAGTTAGGTTTAAGTCTAAGAGAGCAATATTCTACGACTCGCAATTCGTTTATTTTCAAACCGACCCATTTACTATCTATTATTCGATTGACTAATCCTCAATTATAAGAGAGAAAATTTTGTTGTCTATGTTTTTCAATAAAGTTTGTTCCCACAGAATGGAAATTCTGGTTCTGCCCCTAAAAACACGGATACCCACCAGAGAAAAGCCCCCCTCAATGACTAGTCACCTCAAAAACACATCTTCAACATAAATAGGACAAAACCCTCTTTTCAACGTCCCCACTCTGAAATCTTATTTTCTCTCCCGTTGTGGGGCTTCCTTCACCGGCTTCCTTCACCCCTACATGGGTGTTTTGTTAGTCACTTATCTGATGTTGCGCTGATTAGAAATATGCTCCACCTGTTTTGCGCATTTGATTGTGTGTGATCCTGAATATTCTGCATGGTGTTTAGGTCTCCTTTGTAGTTGCTATATCGCCTCTCTTGGGATGGCTTCCCGTTCTATGTACTTTCTTCCTAATTATTAATGAAGCATCCTATCATTTGAAAAAAAAAAACCTATCTTTGAACCAGCAACCTCAAGTCCCATATCAATGAGAGAGAGAGAGACTGAGAGAGAGAGAAAGAGAGAGATGCTAGTAGGAGGGGCCTCCCTTTCATGTGGTACATGCATGAACATGAACAAATATATAGGACAAAGGGGGATTGACAAGCAGCATGGGTTCTCCACAAAAGAAGAAACCCTGAAAGCAAAAAAAGTGTGCTCAATTATAGTGGTAGTTAGGGTTCCAAGTACAAGACCTAGCTAGCTTAGCTTGCTTCCATTATCAAAAGGTGCACTGTAATGGTCCTGATACAAAACAAAGCAAATTGAATTCAAAATGCTCTCCAAGTCATCTTCTGGATTCCAAGTACGATGGCATGCACCAACTAGCTAGCTCTCTTATGAGAACAGCTTTGAAAGCTTTAATGGAATCCATCAAGAATGGTAGTAGTAGTAGTAGTGGTAGATGTCACATTTTTATACCAAAAGAATTTCAAAGTACATAACACCTACATTAATTGAATGAAGCATTAGTTCTCCACGATCTAGATGTCCTCCCACAACCACGCGAATCTCTGTGTCATGTCCCAAACCTACTCTTCGCCGAAGATTTTTGTTCTCCGTATCTTACGGGTTGTTGTGCCTTTCATAAGGGTCTTGGCCTGAGTTGGGAAATGTGACTCAAACCATTTATTCTAGGTAGGCCTCGAGACGTAGAACTATTTTGTAAGAAATCAATTCGATTGGACATCGGTCATACTTGTCTTGAATAAATGGACATGCAAATACAATTTGGAAAAATACACGGTATGATAATTTGATTTGATCACTAATCCACACATGTCCGATCACTTTGAGATTTTGCAAGGTTGTTCTACGAGTCGAGCTCTATGAAGTGAAAGGGTTTGAATCTCAATTTTGGTCCAAGGACAAGGCCTGTTTGTTGAGCACAGCAAGCTATTAGCTATTGTGTCCCATTTATCTCAAATTGCCTCTGTTGCTACCGCCCTCTTAATTAAGCACACATAATCCAATTAAAATGAAATATTCATATGAGATTATTTGATGATGGCCGATAAATTAGTTATTCTAGTAATATAAGAATTTTAGTTTATTATTTTTAAAATTAGTATTCCATTAGGAATCTAGCTATCTGTTTTGGCATAAACTCCTGATTGATACTCTGATCGATCTGTCGGTCGATCTGTCTAGTGCCATGTTACGTTCAAAGAAGTTAGAAGGTTTCGTAGATTGATAATCAGATCAATCGGTCAATCGATTTGCAGATTTTGCCGTTTTTGGAAATAATTGATTTGCTTATAACTTTTAATAGGAAATTTCATTTTGGTTGCCGTTTGTTTTGGCATTTTTCTTATTTCACCTAGTATTTGATTCTACAGTTTATTTTCAATTTTTTATTTTTGGTAATTTTTGTAATTTCTTTAATTTAGGCTTGATTAGCATGTTTGTTTGTTTTCAGTTGGTCTATGGTTTCTTTGCCCTATAAGTATCATTTTAAGTCCTACGGTAGGAAGTGGTTGTTTATTGAATTAATGAAAATGGAGAGTTTTCTCATAATTGTGTGTTCGAAGAGGGAATAACTCTAGTTCATACCTATTTGTGTTTGTGTTTCAAAGAGAGAAACTTTAGCATAAGCAAGTTCATGATCTCTTCTTGCAAATAGTTTCGTAAAAGGAGGCTGCTCTGCATCAATTGGTATCAGAGCCCAAGTTTCAATCCTAACTATGGCCAGGGGACGTGCTGGAGGTCGAGGAGGATGAGGGGGTCAAACAGCAATTATGTTGATGAAGTCTATGAGTGATATGATGCTGCTTGGGATGCTCGAGCGGAGGAAAGATTTCAACAACTAGAGTGGAGGGTTGCATCAATTATACAACGCCTCGAGGCTCTAGAAGTTGGGAGATTGCCTTGCCGCCAACCGTTTATACCTAGCCTTCCAACGGAGGTAGATTTATCGAATGGTGTTTCTATCGCCAAACCGTTGCCAGATAACTATCAGTCGACAGGGAGGACAAGGGCGGTTAAAGTTGCTAATCATGATTCGCCACTTTGGGAATCTGGTTTGAAGATCAATTTTCCTGAGTTCCAGAAAGGTATGACACTAGAAAAAATCTTAAAGGTTGTTGTAGGAGGAAAAAAAAGTCATAGAAGCAATTCTAGTTGAGGGAGATATAGGAGACTTTCTCAACGATGTATTAGAGGAATAGTCCGATAAAATATTTTTGGACAATAATCCGTTGGTGTTTCAGTCAGAAATTGATTGGGAGTCACCTCCAAAATTCGATGAGTGCCCGGATGAGGAGGAAACTGTCATTCATAAAGTGGAAGAAGTTGTGAAGGATAAGAAACCAATTGGAGTTGTGGGCGTGAAAAGCGTTGATTGGGATGACGACGTGAAGCACGTCGTACCTGAAAGCTTAGGTATGATGCATAATACTCAAAAATTGGAGGGGGTTGAAGCTGATCACAGTCATCAATTTATGGATCCTTTTTTGATAGGTTTCGACAACTTTGAAAGGAAGACCATATTGATTTTGTTTCTACAAGAAGAAATTTATCCTTTCAATTTTGAAGACTCTTCTTCGAAGTTTATGTTCGGAAAAATTAATTTGAAGTATAAGATTGATGCTGACTAGATTCGACAAATTCGACTATATAAACTCAAGGATGAGTTTCTTTATGCCGGGGAGAATGATGACGGCCAATAAATTAATTATTCTAATAATATAAGAATTGTAGTTTATTATTTTGAAATTAGTATTTCATTAGGAATCTTTTTGTTTTGGCATAAACTCCCGATTGATACTCCGATCGATCTATCGGTCGATCTGTTTAGTCCCACGTTAAGTTCAAAGAAGTCAAAAGGTTTTGATTGACTGCAGATTGATAATTAGATTGATCGTTCGGTCAATTTGCAGATTTTGTCATTTTTGGAAATAATTGATTTGCTTATAACTTTTAGTAGGAAATTCCGTTTTGGTTGTCGTTTGTTTTGGCATTTTTCTTATTTCACCTAGTATTTGATTCTGTAATTTATTTTCAATTTTTTATTTTTGGTAATTTTTGTAGTTTCTTTAATTTAGGATTGATTAGCAAGTTTATTTGTTTTCAGTTGATCTATGGTTTCTTTGCCCTATAAGTATCATTGTAAGTCCTATGGCAAGAGGTGATTGTTTATTGAATTAATAAAAATTGAGAGTTTTCTCATAATTGTGTGTTCAAAGAGGGAGTACCTGTAATTCATACCTATCTATGTTTGTGTTTCAAAGAGAGAATCTTTAACATAAGCAAATTCGTGATCTCTTCTTGCAAATAGTTTTGTAAAAGGAGGCTGTCTTGCATCATTAATTATTAATCAGCAAAGCAGACAATAAATTATTATGAATTGGTGGTTAACAACCTCATATGGTATCAAAGCAGACAATAAATTCTGTGTTTAAATCTCACTGCATGCCTGCCTAATGTTAAAATATTTACACGTGTTTAACTCGCTTATTAGGGAGAGCCTGCCTACACGTGAGGGGCGTGTTGAAGAAGGTATTAATATTAAAGTTGTCCCTCTCTATATCAGTTTAAGCTTTTAGATGAGTTAGTGATTAACAACCTAATATTTGAGAGTAATGAAGAGTTACATGACGGGACAGAATCTAGAGAAAGTTTCTATTTCCTCCACAAAAACTCTACAAACTAAAGAGCACATTGGGAGCCCAAATGGTGATCAAATTCTATGGTTCCCTTAGAAAATCCATTTTATTCTCTCTTCTTCTTCTTTTTTGTAGAAAAAAAAAAATCCATTTTGTTCTTCTCATTCTCAATATACTTTAATTTCCTAGTTCTGTCATCATCTCTTTCTCATGCCTATTTTGGAACCATTCAGTTGGCAACTTCATTTGCAAATGGTTAATTAGTCAATGGCATGTAGGTAGCCGAATAGATCCATATCATATCATCTCTTTCACATTCAGATTTTGTTCTTGAATCTTCTCTCTTTTTCCTCTCTCTCCTTTTGACATTGAAGAAGGGAGAAGAAGATAGGTCTTTGTTATTATTTACCTAATCTTGGAAACAAATCACAAGTTGCCACAAGAGACATTCTTGCATGGTTTTTTTTTTTGGTTTTTTTAGTAATACTTTTTGAAAAGCCAGTATGAGAGTAAATTCTTGGTAGAATGCTAAGTACTTTTTTCTAGTTTGATTTGTGGTTTAGAATCTCTAATGCCACGCAATGCCGCGTGCCTAAAAGAGAACCAAATCCTGCACTTGGCATGCCTAAGATCATCAAAGATATAGGAGAAAAAGAGAGATCTGGTGGGGAGGGAGAATAGCAGCAAGGAAGCTGGTTTAGGGTTTTTTTTTTTGTGGTGGTGTCCTAGTGGGGTTGTTGTGGGGGTTTTGTTGAGGGGCTTTTCAGGTGTTTTATTTAGGGTGGCTTTTTTGGGTTTGGTCGGCCTTAGAGCTTAGGTGTTGGTAGGGTCGTAAACGAACCAAGCAGCTCGCGAGCTCGGCTCGGCTCGTTTAGTAAATGAGCTGAGCTCAAACTCAAGTTTTCGGATGAGCCGAGTAGAGCTCGGCTCTTTCGACAAAAGCTCGACTCGTTAAGAAGGGCTCGACTTGATTAAATAGGCTTATTTAGTAATGACTATATTCGGCTCGTTAAGTCTCGAGTCAAGCTCGAGCTCAAGTTTTTGGCTCGTTTAGTAAACGAGTTGAGCTCGAGCTCAACAAAGCTCGGCTCGGCTCATTTACAACCTTAGGTGTTGGGGGGTTTTGGTTGGCATCTTGCCACCCCTTTAATCTTTGTTCTTTTTTGAGACTAATAAAATTCTCTTTTGTTGTTCAAAAAAAGTAGCAAGTAAGCTCGTTAGTTCAACTCTCACTAAAAAGCAAAAGATCTTGAGGATATATATAGATCAACGGAATATTAGCATATCGTAGAGTTATTATGAAATAAAGGGGAGTGAAGACTAAAACCACAAAGGATTTATGGGTATGAACCTACAATATTTTCTGTCCAGATCAAAATGTTAAATTATAAGAATATTTTGTACAAGTTTATCTATTTTATGTCGAGATCGATTTTTTTTGTGAGATTGTTATTTTTTCTTTTATATGTTTCGAAGCAAAATAAATTCAAAAATAAAAATCTATTCTTATTTTATTTCTCAAATATTTCTAGTGCGTTTTCCATGTTGTCTGGTTCGGGCCAAGCCCAATAGCTGGTTCTGGCCCAAACTTGTGACAAGAGTACGTTTTACCATTGGGCCCAATAAAATTCAACCTCGGCCCTTACACTTTCAGATTATTTTATATGGCCCCTAAAACTTGTTTAGAATTGACCCAATACTTTAGAAGTATCAAGCCCTTGCCCATGCGGTGGTGGCCCAATCCCAACCCAATCTGAGAATCCAACAAAAAAAAAAGTACTAATCCATCCATCCCAAAATATTTGTTCGGTTCCTTACAATGAGAACCCAAAAGTAATTACTGTTGTTCACAAAATTTCAAAAGTTTCTACAATTCATTAGATATCAAAGGAGTTCTTTTGATTATTGAAAAACGATTTAATTTTAAGTCTTCGTTTTGTGAACCAGATAAGTATTTTAGGACATAGGTAGTACTTTTTTTTGATAATAATAAAAAAAATTATCTTTAGAGAAAACGAAAGAAAAAGAAGAAGAAATGGAGACATTAACCATATTATCTTTAGATCTTGAATTATTGGAATAATAAAATTTAATGGGTAAGGAAAATAAAGTGGACCAAAGCTGTATCGATTTCTCTAGTTTACAGTTTGCCAAAGAAAAGAATTAACTTCTTCTTCTTTTTATTATAAACTCGACAACGGTTACATCGAGGAAGCAAAGAGGGGTGGGCAAAACACCCGCTTCATGACATTGATACAAGAAGAAGAGTGAAAGACCCATAACAAAAAAAACAAAGATAAAACATTCAACACAAAGTTGAATGAAATCAGACACACATCAACCAAAGCAAGAAGCACAAGCTAGCACCTAAAACCCTGAGGCCTAACAGAAGCAACCAAAAGCAGGAATCTTCTTCTTTTCTTGTTTTCCATAGCAAATGAGTATGTAAAATTCATTTTAAGTATATTTTCTGGGCAAATAAAAGGACTTAGTCACACGTTATTTCAGCCTCTCATACCGATCTCCTCATGAGATTGTAACAAAGAGAAGAATTTTCAAAGTCTTAAGGCTCAATTTGAATGTCCGTAATCTTTTGTGAAAATAGGAATTTGATTATCAAGAATCAAAGTCCCAGTAATTTAATCCCTGGAGCAATTCTATTCCGACATTTGGATTAATTCAATAATCTTCTTCGGGCATCATTTGTTTTTGAAAATTTTAAAGTCAAACATTACTTTTTGTACAGTTTGATCCCTCCCTTATGAGAGATGTGAAGGATCAAATTCCTTCTGAGTGTTGAAATGGGATTCCTAGCTTGTTGAATAGTATGTCATTAAGAAATCACATTTCTATTCATGTCAATTTCAAACATAGAAAATATGAAAACAAGGTATCATATAGGAAATTGATATTCACACTCCCTTTTTTGTTATCCACACTTCATTTTGTCTTTTAGCAAAAAAAAAAAAATTACAAACACTTTCAACACTAAAAAACAAAAAGGGAGTGTGAATACTAATTCCCATATATAGGAAAAATTAGCCATAAGAACGGTAAAATAGTTTTCATTTAGGAGAAGGACTCCAGCAAAATAGTTTTCGATGGAGATTCTTCAACTTTTTGAGTTTTTTAGCCATAAGGCCAAAAGCATGTTTAGGCGCTTTTTTCATAGGGTTTTAGGGTACACTTTCCTATTATAAGATTTTAGCGATTTAGGCACTTTCATAAGGTACCCTAGAGTTTTAGGCACTTTTATAAATTGGGTATCCTAGGGTTTTAGGCACTTTCATAGGGTACCCCAAAGTTTTAGGCACATTTGTCATTATGTTTGATTGCAAAAAGTGATTGTCCTTGAGCTCAAAAAATATAAATACAATGGATTTTTGGCTAAGTCTTCCGAATATATATTTACAAATTCTTGATTCAAATAGAGCCAAGAGGTGTTTTTGATCCCAACCAAAAATTTGGAAGTTGGGCTAAACAGATTTGGGTAAACGGTCAAGGCCAACCATCTTTTAAACCACGGTATTCTGGTCTGGTCCATGCAAATAGTAAACCCGTAAGCCCATCTTCGTGACCACGTTTTTTCTAGCTGGGCTACACAAATCGGATGGACGGGCCGAGGCCCGTTAAGCCAATCTTTGTAAATTCTAGACCTCTTCTAGATATCCACCGGAAGCTAATCAAATGAGTTGAATCAAAATGGTGAAAAACCTGTTGGAGTTGCAATCTATATCGCTCAATGATCCATAGATCGCATCTATACTCAAAGATTCAAAGGAAAGAACCCTCGAAGTTTTTAAGCTCCGAAAGAGTTTAGGGCTACGCGATGTGCTGCACTTGCTGCCTTCCAAGCTAGACCTAACTAACTGATTGGTATATATATAGTGCTCTAGCAACTTTAGCACGACACAGCAGCGCTGTTGTATCACGCTAAAGTCGCTCAAGCACTTTTGTCCATTAGCTTCTTTCCAGTGACGTCAAATGGACAATAGACCCTGACTGTGGCCAGCTCAAGCCACTTTCTGAAAATCTGCAAACTTGATTTTGAATGACGAATCTTTTGAACCACATCAAACTTTCGTTCACTCAAGATGCTACAAATTGATTCATTTCACATTCCTAAACGCACGTAATGAAATTAAAATTACAACTCAACAAACGATGGAGATATGTACATATAACAATAACTGTGTGTTTTGACATGAAATTGTCAATGGCGAATGAGCTCGGCCTATGGAACTTACAGATTCCGTGGTTAAAAAGGTCTTATTTAACACGTTTTTTTTTTTTTCTGGTTAATTCAACTTAAGCCTCCAAGAACTAAATTACAAAGTGGTGGTGGGGTGGTGGTTGAAACTAAGATGACAGTTGCCTGTGCATATATAAGCCCCCTTTGTTTCTTTTGTAGGGAAATCTACAGACCAGTGACTTTCTTTTCTTGTATTAAAGGCTCCCTTTTTGCTTTATGCAATTGAAATCCGTGGCATCTTTGTCTTTGCATTCAAGGCAAATTGGAAGGGTAACAGCCTGTTTGGAACTAGGAGAAAAGAAGGGAAAAGAAAAATACTCCTAAAAGGAAAGGAAAATGAAATTTGAGAGAAGTGTGGAGAAAATACTCCTACTGTGCTTGATTCTTTGTTTTGTTGTTTTCTTCTTTGTTTCCTCTCGAACCAAACATGGAAAAATTTGTTTACCTTCCTATCTTTTCTTTTCCTTAAATTTGATTGAATTAATCATTTATCTCGACGAAAAAAATCTGTACAATTTTATAGTCTTCTTGTTCGCCTTTTATGAACTTTTTACTATTTTGGTGGATATTTTTAAACACTTTTTAGGACAAAAAATAAATAAATAAAAGTTTGACGAAAAAGTAATACAAAACTAACTAAACATTTAAAATATCAATTATCTTTTACGAATTACTAATTCAGGAGAATCCCCCCACTTTCACAAAATGATGCAACAATTAATCCCAAGGGGTTGGCCCAATGGTCAATACCTGAGACTTAACAGTTTACTCCCTCCTAAGATTTGAGGTTTGAAATTTCTTAGGTTCAATCAACTTCTTTTTGAGCAGTTCATACGGAGGCTTTAATTGGACTAGCTACAAGTGGGCGGTATGATTGGACTTTTAAGATTTCCCGAGGTGCATATAAGTTGACCCGGATGTCTGAGTTATCAAAAAGGGATGCAACAATTTGTGTGTATTGAGCTACGTACCAATCCATTTTTCTCAAGAGTAGATTCTACTTATACTAATTAAAAAAAGAAGCTACTAATCCGCGTTAGGAAATAACCATTTTTAAGTGCAAAGGAAATGATATTGGCACTCCAAAAATTGATGCAGGCACTTCAAAATCAGTGTAACTCCAAAGCCAATTCCATTTGTTTTTTGGAGTGTCCGCATCAATTGTTGGAGTGCCATATCATTTCCTATAACAAAATTGACTTTTTTTGGTTGCTAAAAAGTAGTTATTTTCCAAAATATTTGGATAAAAGTAAAAATTTTTTACTTTTTCGATTCATCTTGACGAGGCGAATTGGAAAACTAAAAAAGTGAGAATTAAAACTAAAAAAAGCCAAAAAAAATTTAAATAAGGACAAAATTGAAAAAAAATTGTTAGTGGAACGAGGTCTGGCTTGTAAAAAATTAAAAAAAAAGAACGAGGTCTGAGAAGTCATTCGTTTTTTTTTTTTTTTCTAATTGACGAGAAGTCATTCGCTGAGAATGAGTTCTCTCATGAACCAGCCAAACAACAAAAATGTAAAAAGTGTGAAATGATCAAAAGGTGAAAAATGTAAAAAGTGGAAATGAAAAGGTGAAAAAGATCTAATCAATGGACCAAGTTGGCATTCTTTTACATCAAGAATCTCAACTTTATGTATATGTAACCATTATTTCTTCCTTCAATAAATCTTGCCCATTAATGCCAACGCACAATTTCTCTCAACCTATGCCTAGGCCTAGCCTAGCACACAATTAAATGTTCAGAAGAATTTTTCAGTACCGGGTGGGTATATCTCACGTAGTGCCTGTTCGTCACTCTTGAGCCGTCCGATACATTTTTGAACAGCTTAAATTAAAATTTTCTCTCTTCTCTCTCCCCTCTTATTTCTCTCTCCAAATTTAAGCCATCCAAAATTGTATCAGACGGCTCGGATATGCCAAGCGAGGATCACATGATATCCAGTCCGCACTAAAAAAATTTCTCAAATGTTTATGTCTAAGATTAGATTAAGAAATAAAGAGATTCTTAGCTAGTAAAATTCCAAGTCCAAAAGCATGCATAGTCCACCTCATCCGTAACTGTAAAGTTCCAACGACCAACGTCTATGTTTCTTTAATTCACAAATCCTGTTTCGAAGATTGCTTTATAGATTAGAGGCTAGCTAGTTACTCCAATTCACACCTCTTCTAGATTCCATTAAAATGCTAAGCATACAACTCCTAGACAACTCGGGTTGTAAACAAGACGAGCCAAGTTTTATCGAACTCGACTTCAATTCAATCGTTTATTAAACGAGCCAAAAAATTTGAGCTCAAGCTTAGCTCTAGCCTTAACGAGACGAGCTCTAACGAGCCGAGCATAGTCATTTACTAAACGAAATCTTTAATCGATTCGAGTCTCCCTTAACGAACCGAACTCCACTCGGCTCGTTTACTAAATGAGCTGAAAACTCAAGCTCATTTAGTAATGATAATTCAACAAGAATTGAATTCAAACAACTTAATTTATCAAAAGAAAAAGAAACTAAAAAGAATAATTCAAGCTAATTTTAATGAGGTTCTTTCCATTAGCGTATAATAAATGAGTCGAACAAGCAAGTAGTAGATTGTATAGATTTGATCTGAAATTATAACGAACTTCAAAAATATATTCAAAGTTGGCTTGTTTACCTTACGAGCAGGTCTCAAACAAGCATTAATTGAGCCGATCTCAAGTAGTATGAGAATTCAGCAAACATTATAAATTGAGCAAGGCCCAGAAATTCAAACTCTAGTAGGTTGGTTTGTCAATCATTCTTGTTTCCATTCACTAGGTGGGGAAAATGCAGGGGCCGCCAAGACTGGACAATTACTAAAATGACCACTACATAATGTTTGGCTCAAATTATTTAAGACCTTGCAAAGGGTCAAAAATGGAAAAGGCACAGAAGACGAAAGAATTTATTCTGATTAGCTTTGTGTATGGATTCTGATGGACCAAACAGGGCTTTTCAGAACCACTTCATTCTTCTTCACAAACTTTGCTTGGCTATAGCTGTGTGAACTTGTCTTTACATGTTGAAAAGAAAGAATAAGAATCTTGGATTGATTGATTACCAAGAGAGAGAAATGTAGGGATGGCCTCTAAATTCCTCATCTCATGGCCTCCAAATTCCTCATCTCATCTCTCAAGTGATAAGATAATATTGTCTTTTGTGTGCTACTGTGCTAGTTAAAAAAAGTATAATTAGAAAAATACAAAATTAAAAAAAGGAAGAAAAGATAACCCTTTTCTTCTCTCATTTCTCACTCTTCTTAGGCCGGGATGGTGATGCGCATCATCCAAGCCGTCTGTTCGACAATTAACAATCCAAATCTCATCTACACCATGTAGCATCCAAGCCGTTCATTACCGAGATGAGATTTAGACCGTTGGATTGTTGAACAGATGCTCGAATGGCGCATAGCATGTGCACCACTCACACAGCACCATCCTCCGTTCCGGTTTAGCTAAGTGGAGTTGTTAGCTATTTTGGACAGTCAAATGCGCAGAAGAAGCCTTCCAACAGCTTCATTGGAGTTCGAAAATCAGGAGTTCGAGTCTCCCCACCTGTGTTGGGTGTTCTTGCCTTTGAGGGTTTTTCCTTTCTTTTTTGATTCTATCTCATAATGGGTTTATTTCTTGTATTGATTGAGTTGTTGAGTTTGATTGTCTCGTGCACTCTTACAATTGATGTATTGTCCCAAGTTTGTACTGCACTTCACATGTGATATATATTATCTTCTATCGATTGAAAAAAAAAAAAAACAGCTTCAATGGAGACTAGGTAATTAAAAAACCTCATGTTCCAATGGGTAAAATCGATTGTCTTGGTGGAAATTTAAAAGAAAAGTGGACTTGCTAAATTATAAATATGGTATGTTGCCCTGCTAAATTGGCTACACCTTGTCGAGTTAATACAGACAAAGTCCCAAATACAAGCATTAATTTCGGGAAAATACTCCTTTCCCATTTTAATAGTATATCACTCCCCCTGTACTGTAAGATGACTCTACGAAAAAGTTGCAATTTTTAAATCAAAAAATAAAATACTTTCATGCATAATTTTAAATTTAGAACACCAATTAAAAACTAATTGAGATCTTCAATTTCGTATCAAGAAATTTAACAAATTATGCACGGAAGTATTTTATTTTTTTGTCCAAAAATTACACATTTTCTTTGTCGACTATCTTTGTTCAGAAGAAATAGCACTGTATTATTATGGGAGGCTTAATTATCCATCCTCAAATTTCATCCAACTTAAGTATTCATCCTCCATTTTTTAAACAGTTATGATTTCATTCCTATTTTTTTTATACCAAAAGTGCCCCTAATATATATATATATATATATATATATATATATATATATACCAGAAAATGAGACCAAAACATAATCTTTCCCATCCCGTCCCACGATTTCCGTTCAATCCCTAAAATTATGGATCCCGAAAATTCAGGTGGGATTATATATAAGTAAGCATCTCTCTCTCTCTCTCTCTCTCTCTCTCTCTCTCTCTCTCTCTCTCTCTCTCTCTCTCTCTCTCTCTCTCCAAAGTCCTCCATAAACAACCGCTACCATTCACACGTCCTCCGGTGGGCGGCGGCGATCCACTCGTCTTCCGACGTCTTCCGCTCTATCGCCGCAGTTATGATTTCATCCCTGTTCTTTTTATACCAAAAGTGCCCCTAATATATATATATATATATATATACCAGAAAATGAGACCAAAACATAATCTTTCCCATCCCGTCCCTCGATTTCCGTTCAATCCCTAAAATTATGGATCCCAAAAATTCGGGTGGGATTATATACAAGTAAGCATCTCTCTCTCTCTCTCTCTCTCTCTCTCTCTCTCTCTCTCTCTCTCTCTCTCTCTCTCTCTCTCTCTCTCTCCAAAGTCCTCCATAAATAATCTCTCTCTCCAAAGTCCTCCATAAACAACCGCCGCCATTCACACGTCCTCCGGTGGGCGGCGATCCACTCGTCGTCCGACGTCTTCCGCTCTATCGCTGCCGTTTCCCTCCTCCCTCTCGCCAATCAATCATCCTAATGAAGCCTACAGAAATCTCCCTTCGTTACCGTTGCTGTCGACCGATTCCCTCCTCCCTTTCGCCAATCAATCATCTTCTATCGTCAATGAAGTTTAATGGAGAAGTGGGTGTTACCGTTGTCGCCGGAGCAAATCTTCAAAATGTAATGATTTGAAGTTTTTTTTTTGTTTATATGGTTTGGGTATTCATGGTTTATTAACCATGAATCGGCGATTGAATATTCATGTTTTTTTTCTCGTCTTGTTCGTTGATTTTTTTTTTTATTTATGGCTTGTTTAGGTATTCTTACAATGATTATTAATGAGGGTTCCATGACAATACACAGATTGAATGGTTTTTTGTTTATTTGAACCATGTACCATGAAATATTTGTTCGAATCATGGGATATTAATCATGTTCACGTAGTAATCGTCATGGTAATTTAACCATGTAATGTCATGGTAATTTAACTATGTAACGGTTTGAATGTCATGTTATATATTTTTTTACGGAAATTTAGCCATGTTCCATGTAATAAGATCAATGAAAAATATGATTTTTTGTTATCTGGTTGGCCAACTCGAAGAATGAAGAAAAAATGCAAATATGTGGTCAACTTATCATGTTATATTCCTAAAAATAAGTAATCAATCATATTGAAATTTACCAAATCCCATTGAATTAGAAAAATAATCCAATCCAATCCCACTAAATTGGGAAAAGAATCAAATCCAATCCCACTAAATTAGGAAAGCAATATAACATTGAATTGGGAAAACAATCAAATCCAATCCCACTAAATTGGGAAAACAATCAAATCAAATCCCACTAAATTAGGAAAGCAATATAACATAATATATGTATATCATAGTGAAAAGGGTAAAAAAGGTAATTCACACACTAAAAGGATGAAAACATAAGTATGAAAAAAGAGTGGGATGAATTTTTACATGACATAGATAAAAGAGGATGAATATTTAAATATTCCTATTATTATCTCAGATATCGATTTTTAAAAGTTGTCGATAGTTTTTATTTGCTTGTCTTTTTAAGTGATTTTGACAAAATTGCATAAGAGCTGAACGAGATTTTTGATAGCCGAATTTGTTTTTTGAATTAGTCAGATAAAAGGGCACGATTTTTGAAATAGGATTAAAATGTTGCTATTCTATTACAGTAATCATGAACAAAGGAGTGGAGATACAAATATGCAGTGTGAAATGATCACTCTCTCTTAATTGTTTTTCGAAATTTTTTTTTGGGTAACAATAAAAAAACTCACTTTTACCCTAATCGCAACCCAACCAACCACAATGGGTATCAAACTCATCTCTATAAAATTTGAATTGCAGGCTCCCAGCACTTCATTACGGTTACACAACCATTGGGTTAGGCTCTATTCCGCTAAGAGAAATAAGTATTTATTTTTTAAGTAAAAATGATGTATTGTGAGAGAATGATCTATTTCGTAAAGCAAAAAATAAGAGTATTTCAAAAATAAGATTTTAAGTGGAATTGTGCTCAAGTTGGATCAATTGCTGAATAAAGCCCCACCATGATTGCATCCTTGGCTCCATTAGTAATTTTTTTATGGGGTAAATTTCTTTTATATTCCTTCGACTTTGATCAAAAATTCATTTTGGTCCTTCTTCACCTTTCAATTTCAACATAAAAATTCTTCGACTTCCAATTTTTTTCAATGTCATCCTTTAGAAGGAATCCGTTTTCTTTTTGGAGAAAAAAATGACGTGCCCAGCACGTGACTCCTTTTGAGGCACATTATTGCCCTTTCCCCTCCTCCCTCTCCCCTCCCTTACCCTAGGTCCATTGAAGGGAACATTTGCGGCAAAAAATGGTCCCCCCTTCAAAAGAATAAAAACAAAAAAAAAAAGACAAAATGACTTTTAATTTGAAGGGGGGACCATTTTTGGCGGCAAATGTTCCCTCCAATAGACCTAGGATAAGGGAGGGGAGAGGGAGGAGGGGAAAGGCCAATAATGCCCCTCAAAAGGAGTCACATGCTGGGCACGTCGTTTTTTCCGTCCAAAAAGAAAACGGATTCATTATAAAAGATAACATTGAAAAAAATTAGAAAGTCGAAATATTTTTATATCGAAATTGAAAGGTGAAAGACCAAAATAAATTTTTGATCAAAGTCGAAGGGATATAAAAGATATTTTCTCTTTTTTTGTTCTATAAACCCAAAGAGCAATTTAAATTTGTTTGGCCTTTTTAAGTTGTCTTTTTTTTTTGCCCGTTGTTTCTAGTAGTATTTGGTGCTTTCTTGAATTTGTCAATGAAGAATTTGTCAATGAAAGGATCAAAGGCTAGGGGGGTGGACGCTGGGGGCTGCTGGGCTCATTTTCGGGCTCACTTCAGTCTCGCTCCGATAATCGGAATCGTTCACTTTGTAGAGCTCGTCGAGTAAAATACCTACCAAAAAATCAGCTTAATTGGATATCATTAAGTGCCTGATCGGAGCCCATATAACTCTCGGTCCATGGGTTACAGTGGATTTGATCCAGTATTTCGAATCCATTCTGTTCAAGATAAAAAAGTTTTGATCAGACACTTAATGATATCCAATTAATCTGATTTTTTTCATAGTTATTATTCTCAACGAACTCTACAAAGTGAACGATTCCGATTATCGAAGCGAGACCGGTGTGGACCCAACAGCACTCTGCTGTCCCAAGGGGACAACAGCCCCCCGCTTCCTGGGGGGGTAAGGGTAGGATGTCATTGTTGTCCATTTGGCATTTGCTTAGGGGGCAAGTAGGCAATCAATTAAGCTTGACGCATGCATGTGACATGTCCTTTTCAACCAGCCCTCTTGGCCACCTTTTTAATTATAATTTTCTCACAAGTTCAACTTGCCACCTAAACCTCATTAATAATTAGTGATGAAAATTGAAAACTACTACGGGCCTATCCAATTTTATCCATGTCCTTTTCATGAGGTGGTTTCTTCCTCAGTTGTGTTTGGAAGTTCAATTACTAATCCTTATCCCTACCCAATTCTTTGTTACTAGAAGGCCAGTAGACGTGAGATGCTTGTGCAAATCGCAATATGAGAGAAATATTAGGCCAAGTTCCGTTAAGATTTTTTTGGCTTTTTCTTGTCTTGTTCTTTTTTTAAAAAAAATAGCGTTTGTTAGTTTTGCTCCTAACTTTGTGGACTATTGATTCATGTCGTCGAGAGGAATCGAAAAAATAAAAATAGACTGAATTTTACCCAAATTATGAAAATTTATGCTTGCAATGGGAGAAGTATAAAGATGAAGGTTTTAGTCAACCAATTCAAGAAGCCTTAATTAAGATCATGTTGCTCTTAATAATTCATGCCCGCAACGCAAATATAAGATGCTGAACCTCATTAGCAGATTATTAATACACTAAAGTTTCCTAATTTCCTTTCTCTTTTGTACTTTAATAAGACCAATTTTGCCCACTACTTGGGTAATTCTTATATCGTATTCTCTTTTCTAAATAAGATGCACTGATAGCTTCAAAGTTACATAGTCCGGTGTGGCTACCATTTATTTTCTCTTGGGGGAAAACAATTCGAGAATTTTTCAAGGCAAATCCAGGAATGTGGCTACGGTATCTTGAGCTATCTTTAGTAGTACAAATTAGAGCTAAGATTAGCTCTTGGTCTTTGTGATGCGTACCTTCTTGATTTAGGATTTTTCGCGATAAACAATTGATTATAGGTGCTGTTTTTTCATGTACTGCTCTGGGTGTAGGGTTGTGTGACTTGTGTTTGGGGCCTTTTGCTGTATATGTTCCCGGGGATGCCCCTGTTGCGGTTCGTAGCTTCTTGCGTTTTTGGTGAAATAAAATTCTACTCATTCAAAAAAACAAAGTTCGGGGTGAGGCCGATTGAAGTTTTTTGTTCTCCCCATTCCGATATTACATAGTTTGCTAAATCCCAATGAAAACAATCAATTGAGCAACATTACCTCCCATCGTAAGTTACTCCTAAAACGGCTTAATGCGGAAGTTTACCATATCTATCGTGAAGCCAACCGTGTGCTGATTCGTTGTAGTAATTGTAATCTGGTAATTAATCGGTCCTTCCCTGGCTGCCTTGGGCAGTTCTTGTTGGATCCCGCTAGGGGAGTGAAATTCCCGGAAGCGGAGTTCTGCTACGAGCAAATCACAACAGCGCAAGAACACCTCGATTTCACCGTCCAAACGATAAATTGAGAAGATCATGCAAACCCTCCTACACTTCAGATAAATTACAGAAGCAAAGCCAAACCCTATCAACAGATTACTAATACAATCAATAACACCACAAAATAAAGACAGTCCATTAATACATTTATAGACCAATAATTACAAACCAAAACAGACCCAAAAGCTGAAAACTCCAGAAATTCCTCACTTCTTGGCCAGGCTTAGAAAAAACACCAGCCCACCAAGATTCAGAGACCATATATTACATATTAATCAACAGAAGAAAAAAAACTACCTAAACCTTCAAAATTACTGACCCCCTAAGATTTCACCTCTGCAAATGTCAAAAAACCCATTGCAGAGGCTACTGCAGACACCAAATTAAACCGCTAAGATTACAAACTACTGACCAAATTCACTGGGAATTAATACATTAGAAAGAGAAAATCTAAAGAGAATCCCAATCTATCTCCACTGAAGGCAACTTGTCCAGCCCAAAACTCTCCGATTCATCAAATGAAGGCTCCGAGAAATCAATGAACGTGATATCGGATTCCGGCGAGGACCCGCCCGAGTACTCGTTGGACGACAAGAACTCGGGCGAACCCCTTTCCTCCTCCTTGATCTCGTCCGAACCTCGAGAACCCGCGTCGCAATTCGACGAATCCAAGTCCACGATTGCAATCTTCCCCTGTTTCTGCCCCTGTTTCTTCCCCTGTTTCCCGAAATTCTTGTTGGCCAGGTTCTGGCAAATGGCCTGGAGCTTCGCGTCGACGGAGGAATGCAAGGGCTTGAAATCGGCGAATTCGTGGTCGATCTGGTGGCGGAAGTGGGGGAAATTGAGCCTCGCGAAGTCGCCCCTCAGCTTGTAAGCGGCTTTGTCGTAAGCCAAAGCCGCTTCTTCAGCTGTATCGAAAGTTCCTAACCACAGCCGAGTTCGATTCTTCGGGAGCCTGATCTCGGCCACCCACTTCCCCCAATGCCGCTGCCTCACTCCCCGGTAGAGCTTCGGTGGTTTCCCCGCCGGAGCTCCGACTTGCTTCATCAGGATCGGTTTTGGCCCGAGGAAAACAGAGCAAACAGAGGATTCTTGTTTCTGGCTCTGAGTTCTGTGAAATTGGGAAAGGGTTTGGTTTTGGAGTGAAGCCAAGTACTGATTTTGTTGCTGTTGGAGCTGGATCTGGGATTGGATTTGGAGGATCTGAGATGGGGTGAGGTGGTTGAGCCCAATTGAACCGATTGGGTCAAGACCCATCAGAGAAAAAGTTGGGTTCATGGTGGGTGGTGAAGAAACAGAGTAAGGAGAAGGAAAAGGGGAGTAAGAGGTAGAGGGAGTAGAGAGGTGGGGAGGAGAGAGAGAAGGGGAGGAGGGCGTGGTTGATGAGGCACTTTTCATAAAAGGTTCAAGTGCTTTCATCAGTTCCTCACTAAAGGGATCTGAGAAAACTGGACTGCTGCTGCTGCTGCTGCTGCTGTATGTATCTATAGCTGCCGCCATGAGAGAGAGATCTACACAAAAGATTAGATATAGAGAGAGAGAAATAGAACTGAAAAATGAAAAGAAACCCAAATACCAAACCTGTTTCTTGTACCAAAATTAAAGAACCAGGTAAAGGTCAAGTCTTTTTCTACGCAAATAAGGATCAGAGGCTTTGAAAGAAAATTTCAACCAAAATCAACCTGAGGGACAGAAAAAATTCACCCTCTTTGTTGTTTTGATATTAGAGAGAGGAAAAAAAGAGAGAAATATAAATTTGTACCACAAAATAAAAAAAACTGGATCACTGTTCTGAAACACCTGACTTTCAAGAAACCACCCTCGTGGGTTTGCTTTTCTGTTTTGTTTTTGCTCAATTTTGTTCAAAATCAAGATGGAAAAAACAAACCCTGAAATTGAAGATTGAAAGACAGACGATGACAGAAAGGGATTCAGAGAAGCGGGGCAATTAGAGAGGGGGGAAACGGGAGAAGATTATGAACACTCAAAATTTATCTGGGACCTCACTTGATATTTCACTCTTGCATTTGAGGGCTCACCTCTCTGTGTTCTTATAGTGCCAGGGGGCCTTGGTTTCTCTCTCTTCATCTCATATCCAGCCTCACATTTCCTCTCTCTATCCCCTTGCCTTTCATGAAATACTAGCTACACCCTTGTATCTCTATAAAATCTCACTCTTTGGTCTTTACTTTGCAAGTTTGTCAGATAGTTCCTTACACGAGGTTAAGCATCCCATTTGTTCATTAGATTCTCTTTTATCCCGGCCCTATTCAGCTAAGGATTCTTAAAAAATAAGTATTTATTTTTAATTTTTAAACTTAAAATAATATATTTAAGAAAATGTTTTTTGATTTCTTTTCACTATTCAAAAATCTCATCGAAGCCTGTCAAACAAAATTCATATTACAAAAAAAATTTATTTCAGTAAGCCTATTATTTTTAAGCTTAAAAATTATAAATAAGTACTTATTTTTTAAGAAGCTTTTCGAGTTCAACTCCTATTCAGCTTTTAAAAGCTCATTGAAGATTAGTTTTTTATAGGAACAAGTCAAATTTAAATTCATTGCCAAGTTGGTTAGCTTGCCGAGCGAAGCATGAACCACTCATTACCCGGCTAGATAAGCTTATATTGTTTGCATAAATTAACTTCCAGAGTTTGTATCGTGATCAGCTTGTTTACATTCATTTAAAATTAGCAGTTTATGAATAAATCAAGCATTCACATATTATTTAAAACTTGTATGATGTCAAATTAAGAATGAACGACCTATTGCTCGACTCAAATCAACTGAACCCATTTACAATGGGAGGCTATTCTATCCATTTTTATGGACTATTTCTTGTAGTTCTTTTGTAGTCAAAGTTGTTTCCACTAAACTAGAACTTAAAAAAGTTATAGTGTAGCCAAACAAACAAAAAATGGTATATTGTAAAAGAAAATGGGAGAGGTCAAAGGCAGAATGGAGGTGGAAAAAAGTTTTTGTGTAGAATAAACAACTTTATTTTTTACAGTAAGTTATACTCCTAGATGAAAAAGAAAGCGAAAATGTTAAGCTAAAAGTTGTTGTACTACTTCTTGTAGTACTATGTAGTCAAAGTTGTTTCTACTAAATTAGAACTTAAAGATGGTAGCTGCACAAAAAGAAGATGGTATGGTATAGGAGAACTGATTGACACAAACTAGAAGTGAAGGATGAGAAGTGTAATATGTGTAATCTTGAGGAGGCCAATGTGTATTTTTTTTTCCTCCTTTTGTCAGTTAGCAGGTACCAGTTGTATATGGAGGCCAGCCAATGGGACAAAGGCATCATCGACCAGGAAAAATCAAAATTTATTAATTAGTGAGTCCCAGGTGTCAGTGGCTTAGCGGCGCCTGTTTACGTGGCAAAATCTGATTGGTCCGAGGGATTAATTGGAGTTGTTTGACTATTTTAGTACCCCAGTTAATACCTTTTGGAGTTAATACCTTTTGTAATTTAATTGGTGGTTTTCTTTTCTAAAATTAGCTCACGCCTCAGGTCCGAGTCATCTGATTCCACCTCGGTGTGATGAAAATTGATGATGAGGCACGATTCTGTGTTGCGGTACCACGGCATAAGGTATTGTTTTCTGAAAGTGAATAATTTTGAAAAAAAAAAATGTTGCAATTAAAGTGTCTGGTGTTTTCGAAAGTGCATAAGTTATTTAGAAATACAATATCAAGTTATTTACGGTAATGAATAAATTGTAGATGAATATGTGAGTAAAAAAATTATTGACTAATTGTTAGTTAGTATGAACAATCAAAACTTGTTAGTTAGTATGAACGAGATGATAAAAAGGTCTACGTTTTTTCCTCAAATTCTTAGTGGAAACACCCCCTAAACATGCTACGACCATCGTCCGCAGGTGACAATCTTGAGTTAAAGTCCAATGTTTGGCCGTTTTAAGCTTTCAAAATTTATGAATTTTAGAAGTCCCTTAATAGTCGATTAAAAAGAGCTTATATTTAAATTTTGCTTTAGACCCTCAAACAAGTGAAGGCCGGCCTTAACCGTCAACTGTTTGATTTTCTTGTTTTCGATATTTGATTCCATTTTTCAGGATACGATCCACCTATGTAATCTTGGTGTGAGGCAAAACAAGATTCCTATAATCAAGCTCGATGACTTAAATCGTTCATTTTAAAAGTTTAATTTATAAATTACTTATGTAATTCAGATGGTCCAGACTTTTCAGCGGTTGAATTGTGGTTGGTGTACCTTGTAGTTAATTATGTGTTCATTTTGATGATTTGAATCGTTTATCATCAGAAACATGAATCGCACAACATTTAAATAGATCAAATATTGACGAATAACTGATTGAAAACATTTATTTTCAGAAATTGATAAGGGCACACCAGATTGAATCCTCTTTCAGAGAGAGATTTATAATGATTAAGGGCCAGTTTCCGAACGTGAATAAGAACTCATTTTTTGTTCAATAATAAGGCTTGCTCCAAAAAAATAAGAAGAAGGTACTTATTTTTTCAAAATTTATATAGGTACCAATGGGCGCCGGGGAGGAAAATTGTATCGATGGCCAGGCCAGGGCGTCTCCGGCCATCGGACGACCGATTCGAGCCGTCCAAAAATTCTAAAAAGAAAAAACCGATGGAGCCAATGCCGGAATCAACAGCATCCAAGGTGTGTAGGATACTTGATCCGAGCACCTCTTTTTCGTGTATGTGATTTCACACGGAAAAGGGGTGCTCGGATTGAGCACCTTACACACCTCGGATGCCGTTGATTCCCACTAAGGGCCCCTCAATTTTTTTTTATAGAATTTTTGGACGGCTCGGATCGGCCGTCTAGTGGCCGGAGACGGCCCGACGCAGCTGTCGGTACGATTTCCCTCCTCGGCGCCCATTACTCATAGCACAACTCCTTATTTTTTAAGAAGGCAATTTTAAGCTCAAAAATCATGTGCTTACGCAAAAAAAATTCTTATTAATATAGATCTTGTTTGATAAATCTCATTGAGATCTTTAATACAGTGCAAAAAAATTGAATTTTTTTTTTCATTTACATTATTTTTGAGTTTGAAAATGTGAAATAAACTTGTTATTTGGGTTTTGTGGAATGACCCTTTTTATTTTTCTTTGAGAAGTTCCAAAATAAATATTTATTTTTTAAGAAAGTTTCTGGAACGGGGCCTAAGTATTGATTGGTGTTCGATCGGTGTGACTTTCAATATGAATATAATTTTCGGTACTTTCTAAACATGACCAATTTGGATCTTCAAAATTAGCCAATAACTAGCTCCAAAGTGCCAAAAAATTGATGTAAATTGAATTGTCAAATAATATAAGATCCGATTAAATAAGAAATCATAATTAAATTAAAATAAACCATCAAAATAGGACTCAAAATGAAAGTCTTGTATTATTTACCCAAAGCCCAATGAGCGAGTTTTAGTTAGCATTTTTCTTAAATTAGTGGTGTGTCCAAACGAATCCCACGGATGGAATTCGTACATTCGTTGTTACATATTTGTATTCAGACTGATAATAAATTTATGTGTAACTAATATAGTTTTTCTTTTGTTAATATTTTATGAATGTTAGTATATTAGTCTACAAAGAGTTCAAATGCCGTAATCGTAAATTCCAAACCGCAGCTAGTGGGGCTCGAACTGATAGGAGTTTAATGTGGTATTCACGGGAAAGTAGTCCTAGGACCATTGACTCAAAATGTCATGTGACTACTGAATAATTTTCCGTGACCACTGACTGAGCAAGTGATCCCCACCTAGAAAACCCCGTCGTTAATTGCGGCGCCAGATCTCTCCAGAGAGAGAGAGAGAGAGAGAGAGCGGGGGGGGGCCCTGGGGGGCGAGTCTAGAGATTAGCAAAAGGGCAGTTTGGGTACGCTAAAAGCAACCAGGAAAGCTGGTTAGATAACCATGGTTAGTGTCGGTAGCAACTGCTCAACACGATCTAAGTCACATAATTTACATGCGTGAGCGAGCACGCAAGCATCAACGCAGACATGAAAGAGTCCTCAAAACACATCCCAACTTATTACGATTCACGATAACAATGACTAAGACCGACGAGTGCAGTGCAAAAATTAAAGACATCTCGTACGAGAAATTTTGGAGGATTATGTAACACATTGAGCACGGTTAGATTTTCAAGGTCAACAACCATGGATTAAGCGTGCGTGGCTCCAAAGTTGCGTCGGAATGAAGCGAAAGCATACTTGAAATGAAATTGTAAGGGGGACCCCACCCGATTGATTTGCTGATGGTAAAAGCTGGGTCCACTTTGATGCGTTCACACGTCCATTCCTCCTGCGTCTACATCATCACTTCCAAAGACACGCAAAGTACCCGCCGTATTTCCTCTCTTCTACGCTCACCTATTTCTTAGGCTCCATTTCGGAAATCTTTTTAAAAAATAAATATTTATTTTAGAACTTTTCAAAGAAAAATAAGATAAGTCATTCCATAAAATTTAAATAAAAAATTTATTTTATATTTTTAAACTCAAAAATAATATAAATGAAAAAAAATCTCAATAAGATTTATCAAACAAGATCCATATTGATAAGAAATTTTTTTGCGTAAGCACATGATTTTTGAGCTTAAAATTGCATTCTTAAAAAATAAGAAGTTTTGCTGTGAGTAATGGGCGCCAAATAGGGAAATCATACCTACGGCCACGTCAGGTCGTCTCTGTCTACCGAACAGCCGATCCGAGCAGTCAAAAAATTCAAAAAAAAAAACCGAGGGGGCTTTCGCGGGAATCAATGACATCCGATGTGTATAGAGTGTTTGATCCGAGCACTCCTTTTCGTGTGAAATCATATACACGAAAAGGGGTGCTCGGATCAAGCATCCTACACACCTCGGATACCGTTGATTGCCGCAGTGGCCCCCTCGATTTTTTGTTTTAGAATTTTTGGACGATTCGTATCGGCCGCGATGGCCGGAGACGGCCCCACGTGGCTGTCGATACGATTTCCTTCCTCTGCACCCATTGGTACCTATATAAATTCTGAAGAAATAAGTATCTTCTTCTTATTTTTGTGGAACATGCCTTATTATTGAACAAAAAATAAGTTCTTATTCACGTTTTGGAACGGGCCCTTAAGCTTCTGTCTCAAAAATCATTCTCTCCAACTGTGTCAAGAGGTTTTCCGACTATTGGATTATGTGTTTTTTGATGTTTTAAATTTAACGGTCGAAAAATTCTTTCGTACAGAAGCACAGTGATTTTCGACGCGGAAAATCCTGCCTCGTGCTCACCACATCCCAAAACAATTACGCATATTTAAATATTTATATACTTAGGGGTTGTTTGACCTAATAAGCTAAATGACTTATTTTTTTATCTTTATTTAAAAAAAGTTCGCATTTATTGATTTTTCGTGAATTTTTTGGATTATTGCTTCGTTATAATGAGAGAAATCTAAGAAGTAAAAAAATTAAGATCAAAACTCAATTTTTTTGAATAAAGATAAAAAAAAAATAGGCATATTGGCTTATTTTTGTTTGTATTAAAAAAATTTAGGTTTCGATTCTAATTTTTTTATTTTTTAGATTTCTCTTGACATGACGAAGAAATAATCTTTCAAAAATTAATAAAAAACTAAAAAATGCAAAAAAAAAAATTAATTTAAAAAAAAAAACCATTTGGCTTATTAGGCCAAACAGTGCAATTTTCACCCCCCCAATACCAAAAAAAAAGGGATTAAAGTTTCAGTGCAGTTTCCACATGTGTCAATGTATAGCTATTTACACTTTCCAAGAGAACTGTGGTTAGCAATTAGTAGCATTTTCCTCTTTTTTTAGCATTAAAAAAGTTAGTCATAATCATAAACATAGTACTGTACTATTTGATTCTAGATTTGTTTGGTCGCGCTGGCACGACCCTACTTGAAGATTTGGGAAGGATTACTTCAAGTATTATCAATTATCTATGAATTTTTACCGTTTGATTGAAGGTTAATAGATCATAGACGGAGCTGTAAGAGAGTAAAGCACGGGAAGACGTTATTTGCACATTATGTCAACTTGGAAGTAAAGGGCGCATTTGATAATTGAATTGTTACTACAAGTATTAGTATATATATATTTTTTGGAATTTAGTAATTTTTTGTCAAATTTTTTGAATTGCTTATTTATCGCAACAATTAAGAAATTTAAAAAGTAACAAGGTTTTTACTGAAATTTAAAAACATTCTTTAAGACAAAAAAATCAGATAAACTCTTGAGATATTTATTTTCTTGTCTAAGTTTTTTAACTTTAATCCCTATTTTTCTACTTTTCTAAAACTCCTCTAAATATAACGAAGAATAATTTAAAAGAATAAAACAAATTTTAGGTAAGTCAAATCTAATAAAATCTGTCAAAACCCTGTCAAGCTCTACACTATCACTCTAACAGAATAATATACTTCTTACAATGTGTTCTCATGTAGTGGACGCCTGGAGCGAAGGATTGATTTGTCGGAATTAGTTAAATATACGTAAGTTGACCCGACCACTTGGTTATAAAAAATAAAAATAAAAAAACTGTATGTCCTTGTGTGGTGGAGATTTTATCTAACCAGCAATTTTGCCAAGAACGTTGTATGTAGACGTCTATTTATTTATTTATTTTCAATTTTCTCCTGAATCAAATGTATGTAGACCTAATTCATTCCTAAATCATTTGGGCTGATCACGTGACTCGCCCTATATTCTATCCATCATGTGCCGGCGTTAGATTCTTAGGAGAAAATTTCAATTTGCCCCCTTTGGTTGGGGCATGTGCGGATTGTCCTCCTCGTGTTTGTTTATTGGCACTTAACTTCTTTGATTTATGGACTAATCATGCTTTTTGTCCACTAAATGCAAAGAGTTAGTGGTGATAAATCGTGATTGTACTGATATTGATTATTTATCAATCTGTGATAGACTTGTCATAAAAATAACTCGATAAATTAATAATAAGTAATTTAGTAGTAATTGTAGTTTGTAAATTTTTATAAATTTTTATGTTTTGGGTTGTGAAGACTGTGAATAGGAAGGAGAGAGAGCGAGAGAGAGAGAGAGAGATAGAGAGCATGGGGTGGTGGTGTGTGCTTTTACGTGATCTAATCTCAGCCATCTGTGGGATGGGTGTGTCTTTACGTGATCTAGTCTAAGTTGGTTTCAAAGATTGGAATGAAGTGTCAAAACTTGCGTTAAAATTTGTGTCCCTAGAATCGGCCCCATTAAAAAAATACTAATATACTTATAAAGTTTTTTCCTTGCTTTAGGAACTAGCCCCGAGTTCTCCAATCCAAATCATCGGAAGGTTAAATTTATCAAACTAGTAGAGAAATTTTTGAATCAACATATTTGGTGATTTATAAGGTTTTCTACTGATGATAAATTTTTTGTACCTCCCACAAATGTGAAATGAAACCTTCGTGCCAAAGTCAATTTGAAATGAAACCTCCCACAATTTTTTTTTTCTTTTTTGATCACCCCACAAATTTGCTTAGCCCATTTTCTAAAGCTTTTGTTTTCATATGATCTTTCCAATTCTAAGAACATTTTAATTACAACGACCTTAAAAAACATGTAGTTCTTTTGTGACCTTCCACCAAGCAATTGTGACGTCTGAATTGAAGTCATATATTCACATACCTTAATATGTATAACTAAAAATAAATAATAATAAAAAACTGTAGATACGCTATATAAAGTTTCAATTATTTATCAGTGTACGTTTAACCCCAAGGAGAGGGCCAAATGATCAAGGCTTGAGGCTTGAGGGTTTCCATTTTCATAGGATCTGAAGTTAAGAAGTTTGTTTATTTTTCTTGAACATATTCTCAGACTCTCAGTTTCAAAAGTCTCTTTGCTACTATAAACTCTTATGGGATCAATTCTTACGGAGCTTTAGTCTGACACTAGATTGATCCCTTGCCAAGGAACAATGGGATTGGTTCCCCAGAAATTAGTCCAGTTGTTCGTAAGCTAGCCCGAAAACTCCCAAATATCAAAAAAATAGAAGTGGACAAAAAGCAAAATAGGGAAAAGAAAGAAAAAAAGGGGGGTAAAATGGAATGGATGGCTCAAAGTTGGTTGAACCACATCACAAGAAGATAAGATTCTCTTTAATTATTGGTAAAACAAGAGTTGCGACTAGCTAGTGCTCCACCTTTAGCCCACTCTCCATTTGTTTCCCTTTGCCCTCACCATTGGGAGTGGAGTTGAATTAACTTGAAACCCTCCCTTTCTCAGTACTATTATTAAGGTTGCTGTTGGGAAATCTCCAATAATTGTTTGCAAAGGTGACTCATTCACATGACCTTAAAAATTGTGAGATAAAGCAATTGCATTTCTTTGTCAATCTTTCTTCACCATCAAGTTCACAACCTTATGCCTTGAAAATACGATGTGTGTGTGTCTATATATATAAAACTCCATTTTTTGAACTTCATTTTTACGAAGAAATAGTATTCACATCGCAATTTCGATCTCGCATCCCACTTTAGAGTAACCACATAGTGACTGACAAAAAGTGGAGAAAAAATACGACAAGAACCAAAAGAAGTACTTGAATGACATTTTCTTTATTATTAATCAACTATACAATATACAAGGGTCAGGCTTGCCGGACAGATGATCAGATTCTCGATTGATCTGATCTTCTGGTGACTTGGTCAATTGTCAACTCTTGTTTTGTTCCTTTTCTTGAAGGGAGTTGTTTTTAGGACAATTCTAGTTGTGTAGACTTTGGATAATCATACGTACATACATATTTTTACGGTTCAAGGGAATAGCCCGAGATAAAGTCAACATTCACTATATTTCAGGGCCAATTTATGCCCCGTTCCACTAAAATTCTTATTTTCCATTTTACGAAACAGATCATTCTCTCACAATAGACCTTTAATTCAAAAAATAAGTACTTATTAAAAAAAATTACTCATTTTCCTTGGTGGAATGGGGCCTAAATAGGGTTAGAAAGCATGTGGAGTAATGATTTTTTCTTTCTCAAACATGTGAGAGCTGTATATTTGAACCAGATGAAAAAAAATGGGCGATTAATCAACACAACTAGATCAGTTGAAACTTTTACTATTGTTCAAGATTAAAAAATTCCACAATACAAAAACATAAACAGAAGAAAATTTAGAGAAGCCAATAAGTGTGGTACCAATAGTTCTCTCTGTTAGCACAAAGGGTCTTCATTGTTTGCTGGTTCAAAGGATTTGAACGTGCAAGGAAAAGCAGGCCTTGTTTGGTTCTTGCATTTTCTCAAAGCTTCAGATCGTAGATTCTCTTACAAACCAAACCTACGCACGGGGCATTTTCGGGGTCACAATCTTGTTCATCTCATCACACTTTCAGGTCAAATCAAACTATTGAACTAGGATTTTGTCTAAATAAAAAAACTACCAAAGAAAACGAATAACCTTGGACTCAAATCCAAAGGAATACTGGATGAAGCAAAGAGTAAGAAATCAGAATAACGAATACATCAGTTTATTCCAAGGACACAAACATCGTCTGGCATCAGCAACAACAGCAACGGCAACATCAAGTGATACAAAATGCTGCAGGTATCTTACACATTCAATGACAAGGTATGCCGTGAAAAAAAAAAAAAACAAGGTATGAACTTCAGGATATTTCCTTACATAAATACGGTATAACAAGCGCACATACAAACTACTAAACGTTAAACTGAGAAAACAATCATACAAGCTCAAGTCTCAGAAGTGACTATTGCTTCTCGGAAGGCATCCCATTCGTCTCCAGTTCTGTCTTGCAACTCTCTCTCACATCTATTAGGGTGAGCAAACTGGCTTCCTGCCACACAAATTTTGAGTTACTCAACACATTTAAAACTAGAGAAAAGATATATAACTCTTAACTGGGAGAAGGCAATATTCCAATCTTTCTTCACCATTTTATAGCCAGGTAAACACTGTTTACAATATGCTTGAACAGAACCTCACATTACATCTCTTGCAGTTACAAAATGGTCTGTACACATTTTCAAATCATGGATCACGTGATCGTTGAGCACATTGCATTCAGGATTTTGTAACAGCCTAATGCAAGAATAAAGTGAACATTTCTCTTATTTTTTCTTCGATAAAAAAAGTTTGGGAACTGGGGAAGCAAGCTATTGTTCAGGTGATGTTAATTCCCATTTATATGTTTCCATCCATGCCTGAAGATGAGTTTGGGATTAGATGCCATGTTTAAAATAGAACACTGAACACCCATGGCTACGATAATTGGGCATGCATCGAATTAAAGGACTCATACTTACTATATGTTAAACCACGGGAGCCATACCAAGACGTGATATACTCAACCAATGTGAGCAATTTAGATGGTTGATCCCTCAACAGACATCTGATTCTTTGTATTTCACAAGACCTATAAATGTGATTCTTTCATGGGTTTAGTGATTCACCAGGAATCCCTCAAGCCAGAATCTTATAGTGTTCTTCACATTAAGCAATGCAAAACCAATTACGCAATTAATCTAAGGTGATGTAAAAATGAATAAAAGTATGACATTCTGTTGTATAAGTCATTTAAGTACTTGAAAACTAACTAATTCAAAATTTTCAACCTTAGCTATTACCAACAAAAGCATTGCTGATACTCAATATGTGCCAAGCAAGAAAACCGTATACATGCTAACCTGATTACTGGTTACCTAATAAATTGTCTATAAACTACAACCCAACTTTTAAAATCGAAATGAGAAGGAACTCAAAACTAACAAAGAAGCCAGAAACACATCCACAAAGCCCAAAGTTATTGTCATGCTTCATTCAAGTATTCTATCAGGCCAGTCTCAAGATCATCAGCTAGGATGATAATTGACAAATAATTGATAGTTTAACACATTCTACCACTTAGCAAATCATTTAAAAAGTCATATATAAATAGAGAAGTAAAAACATTACGAATTTGTTTTAACCTTGTCAGTATGACTAATAGCACGGTTCAAAGTATCGCATGAGATGCTTCAAGCAATCCACTTCCATCCACAGGCACAATACGTGTCTCTATAATTGTGTAATTTATGTTTTATGATACTGGTATACTGAGTTCTATAACTAACCAACTGATGAGTACAAAAATTGTGAATTCATCAGAAGCCAATAACGTTTTAGAACTTGAATGGGGTTCAGAGAAAAACTTATATCCAATTTCACTAGTCTTAAATTCTCATAAAGAAGGCATCTCTTCATGCGTTAGTTATTTCTATAAAGTGAAAATAGAAGTCAAATGCTAGTATATTGATAAAAGCTGCTAACACTTTCCGCTTACTCTTTGCTTTTGGTTGTGCCCCTCTTCCAAATTAATTGCTGTAACATTTCCGTCCTGTTAAGTTACCCATTGTCCCAGAAGCCTAACTTGTTAGGAACTTTGGAGTGGACCCAAATATATATCAAGTATTCAATGTCCTCCCTCACCTGCCTCTTCACGTGTGCTTCAACTCGATTTTGCACGTGGAGATGCAAAAAACTATTAATAGAGCAAAATAGAATACCAATGGGAGAAGCAAAATGCAAACAAAGAGAATTGAACTCACGGTCTCTCCCAACATGAGCTCAAATACGATGTAAGTTACCAATTGTCCAAAAAGCTTAAAATGTTAGGAAACATGCCCAACAATGTCTATCAAGCTATTAAATGCACGTGAATAGAGCCAAATAAGGAAAATCAACTTTTTTTGCAAGTTACGACCAAATAAGGAAACGTCAAAATGTAAACTTTAAGTTGCTGATATCAGAGAATCTGAGTCTGAAGTTTCAACTTACGTAGTTACATATCCCCATTTCTTACTTATGGCTATGCTACACCAAAGAATTATCCACATGCCTTTGAACACTCAAGCCAATCAAGGATAACAGAAGTAATTGCCATCAAATTGTAGGCTCCAACTTTTTCCTTTAGCATCTTTGTGTTTGTTGGGGTTGGGCTGGGGCTGGGGCTGGGGCTGGGGCTGGGGAGAGGGAGGGATGGAGTATAACAGACCAGCGAAGTCACGTGTAGGACACTATGTGTTTTTAGTTCAGAACGCAATAAAAAGTGTTCCTTGTTTCCTGAAATTTTTCGAACAAGGTAAAATTGCATGTAGTTTACACATCAGGTGCATCTACACGTAGTAATATAGTTTATCATATATCATAACTCGCAAGATGAAATATATTTGAAATCTAGTGCAAGTCATACTGTCATATATATGATATGTAGTCAGCAGTATCACAATTTTTCAAACTAGGCAAGAGTTGGGCGTTAAATAGTATTCAACTTTGGAAAAGAATCATTCAAACTACATATTGCTATGTAGAGAAGCAAGAAAAAGAGAGTTAGACTTACGAGTTGGCTGCCTTCACGGCCTAGTATATCCTCCATATGAAGAAACAGTGACCTCCACTGACCCATGAGATCAGATTCTAACCTTGAAGACTTGAGGCAATTCTCTTGATTATGTTTATCTAGGCCCTTATCCCTGCAATATCTTTGAGCCAAAATGCTTGCTTCTTTCTGACTCTTCTTTAGTGCTAGGGAAGTATCAAACAATCGTTATGCTATGTAAAAAGAAACCAGAACATGCCTTAAACAAATATCAACCAACATTAATTTTTTAACTGCGAGACATTAGACGTACCAGCTATTCGACCCTTGATATCCTGGTAGTGAAGGTCTGACAAAATATAGCCAGCTGAAAACCACCAAATAAAACCACCACAGCCTTATCAGATCATGGGCATAATGAAACTAATAAAATAAAATATTGCCAGACAAAAAGGAGTTTCTAATAATCAGCGCAGATGATTGAATGCTAGTCACAAACAACCACCAAGAATCTGAACCCATGTCAACGGATGGAAACTTTAGCATGAAACTATGAAGTAAAGAACTCGGATGTACCTTTCACACAGAAAGAGCAGGAGCATTCTTTGATCAAGTCAACACCTGAACTTGAGTTGGAGCTTCCATTTCCCTTAAGTCCAATGCATCTCTCTAGTTTATAAGATCCAGGACCCAGTGACTCGGGCAATCTTGAGCTTCCAATTACGTTTTGTCCTTCGCATTTCTCTAGTTCAAAATTATCAGCACCAATATCTTTGCAATGAGCCACTAATTTATCTCCTCTCTGATCAATTTGCACAACTTCCGGAGTGACACTTCCTTCCACAACTTCTGGAGTGACACTTCCTTCATGTTTTTCGCAAATTTCTTCAGCAAAAGCACATGGTTCAGAAGCCATAGGCAGCAAAATGCTAGAAACACAGCTGCCTCTTGAGGCATCAGCAACTTGCAGAACATTTTCAATGACAGAATCGGTTCTACCAAGATGAAGGCTGTCACTAAATGAACTCGACTCCTTAAGTTCACTTGACACTTTTGAGATGCCAGAAATCACATTACCCCGGAGTGAATTAATCTCACTGCAAGGACGTGGCGAAACGCAAACCCTCTTTCCTTTTTCAACGTTGTTTACAACAAATTTGATCCCGCATTTCTCTTTGACAATGTTTTCAACTCCCTTGATGACCTTCTGCGTAAACTGTGAATCTCCCTCTTTGTCATCAACACGCTTACCACATCCCTCCCCGGATTTACTTCCTGAATTGCCCGAAATCTGCAATAATCCCCTTTTCCCTAATCTATTGGTTACATCACCCAAAACAGTACGGGTTTTGGGAAAGCCATCGGTAGAATTACCCTCGCTCATAATGACCTTACTTACATGAAACGAAAGGCATCAATCCAATCCCAGGCTTGGAATCCATTACATCTGTAAATGTGTGGATCAAATCCCTATCCCACGGATTTGGGGATTCAATTGAATCCTTGAGGGTCTGACGGACACAAAGAAAAACACAAAGAAAAACACCAGCTTAGTATAACAACCAGAGCAAACACCGAGCGGTATTTAATCATGTTTCTTCCAACAAAGATCTAACAGCCCCTTTGGCTTAAAGGACTGATAAGAAAAGAAAAGAAACGATTAGAGTTTCTTGCCAAATCACTCATTTTCAGTTTGAGTAATTTGGTAAGAAACAAAGAGAACAGTACAAAAATATATTTTTTGGTTAGTTCATTCTCCTCTCACTTATTGTTTGGAAGTTGGAACCTATGGAAAACAAAGGAAAGGAAAATCAGAAAAATTCCCCTCCCCTTGTTTGGTTTAGAAAGAAGTGAGAGGAAAATGAGAAAACCAAGTTTTGAGCACAGTACATTTTCATCACACTTCTCTTCTTAACCATTTCCCTTTCTTTTCTTTTCCTTTCCTTTCAACAAGTTCCAGGCAGACAATCTCTCCAAAATGGTGAGATTCGGTGAGAAAGGACTACCTTTTCTTATCACACCCTTTCTCACAATCCAACATAGTTGGCGAGATTTCGGTTCCACCAAAATCTATAGCTAACCCTAACAAAAAAAACCCTAGAGAAGTCGAAACCGACAGAGAAACACAGAGATCTTGTCTCTTGATGGCTTGTAACGTGAAAATTAAACCTCGAGAATAATCCTATTCACTAATTCAGTTGGAGGAATGAAAAAGACATCAACTTGAGCCAAAATTTAGTTCTTTTGAGGTACCAAATAAAAACCATCGTCAAGTTTTCCACAAAAAGTATACATATACACCAACAAAATTGGAACGTGGAAAAACAAACTAAGGGAAATGGGTATTGCATAATTAGATAGTAAAATGCATTAAAGAAAGGTGAAAATCTGAGGGCATGTTGAAAAATGAGTTACCTCTGTGAAGGGAGTTCAAGAGATTTGGGAAAATCTTGTTTGGAGGGAAAGCAAAATCACAATCAGGGAATCTGGATTGTGCTCTCTTGAGGGTGCTCGTTTTGTACTAGACTCTCTTTGAATAGGCAAACTTAAAAAAAACACAGAGAGAGAGAGAGAGAGAGAGAGAGAGAGAGGAGGAGGAGGAGGAGGAGGAGGGAGGTTGAATTAATCGAGCGGGAAACTGGATTTAGGTCACCGCCAAATTGGCCCGCGTTTGATGTTTGAACTGATTTTATGAGACCACAAATTATTCACACCAGTGGAGTCCAGTTATGGATGACGACTTGGGCTGGGCTAACCCAAGCCCAACATGAAATTGGGTTGGGCTTCGACCGAGATTTTGGACGACCCAAGCCCGAGTTCTAACATACCATCCATTATGTAATGGGAAAATAACGGTCAATGGTATGTTTTGATAATTAATATTTACCAAAAATATTTTTAGCATTAACAAATGTTCTCAACGTGTTCTTGGTAGGTATTAATTATCAAAATACGTTCTGGGCCGTCATTTTCCCTTATGTAAATACATTCTCTGTCTCGATTTGTTTATCCACTTTTGAAATTCAAATTTATTAAAAAAAGACAAGATTACTAATAAATGGATTTAACTTTCTGCTTTCGATTGGTTGTGATTGTGTTGTCCATCATTTATTCAAAGAAAATGGTACTTCTATCAAACTTTTCTGGCATTAAATGAGAACACACAATAACAAGTCAATCTCAAAACTGGACGAATAAATTGGGAATGGAGGGAATACTACATAGCGGGTTTTAGAAAATTTGATTGGTGTGGGTCCCGCTTGACTTATCCTATTTTAATTTTTATGATGTAAAGGGCATAATCTTCTTTTTTAAGTCTTGGCATGAAAAAACTATCACTCTCCACAAAAAGGTTAGATCATGTGTCTTATTCATAAATGGTTATATAAATTCATGCGTGGTGCACCTCTATCCACATGAAGGTTAAAATTTGCTATATAGTAACTTGATGGTGATTATTTTTTGGTCATTGTAGATATTCATATAGTTTATTAAAATTAAGTATTATACTCCACTATTATTTTTTTATGGTGATTATTTTTTGGTCATTGGATGCTTGGTATTGTGCTATGTGGATGTAGCAGCGATCTCATATTCATTATTAAGGACGCGAGTTGAAATTTTGAACATTAATAGTGGGAGAAATTTAATCCCTTTAGGCTATAAGATGTTCAAAATGAGATTATTTGAAGTTTAGAGTAGATTAAGATTAACAAATGACAAAAAAACAAAAGAAGGTTTGACTCGGATAGCATCGCGAAAAAGGTTTTGAAAAGTCACTTTGTTTATATATAAGTAGAGAAAAAGTATACTCCTTAAGGTTAGTGGGAGCAAATACATTTTATCTATGGATATTGGTTAAGGGGTTATTGGATAGATATCTGAGTGACCATGATATGAGCCATTTGAAAGCTACAAATAGAGGTTACGAGGAACATGTAAGGAACCAAGAATTTTAAATTGATTTACAGTATATGCATCCCAATCATGTGGAACTGATTGCTTACGAGTTTAAATTCTGCCATGGTCTAGACATCTTAAGTTGTTATTTGATTTGAATGCAAAAATTAGTTGGAGCTATGCATGAAACCATCTACTATTATATATATGTTGCAACGGTCTTAAGTTAGTATTATATCGTGACCATTAGTAAGTTTACTTCAGCTATAATTTTGTTTTCTATGATAAAGATAAAAGTAGAATAGTGTAGATCAACGTAAAGTACCTTATTAGGAAGGGGGAGAGAGAGCGTGTGTGTTCATAAACACAATTTTATGACCATTAAGCATAAAGTATTGAGTTAATTCCTGCCAAAAAAATAGTATATGTCATGTCATGAATACATGGCTTCTTTGCTCATTTCATATTTGTTTGATCTCATATTGATGCTTAATTGAGGTTCGTCACTCTGTAAGTGTTATTAGACAATAAAAATGTACATGTGCACATAAGGTATAAAGTACGGTTTAAATTATCTAATAAGCCCTCAATAGTGTAAATAAATGGGCTTTCTATCTCATTTTTGTCACACTCACGTGCACAATTATTTTAATTTGAATGATATTGAGCGTAGTTTGTGTTTTTGACCATTATAGATTGAACGTGAGAATAAGGCGTGTTTTGGCGCCATAAATGACTTCCAAGAACATCCAAGGCCCCAAGGCCATGTGGAATCCATGGACAAGCTCAAAAAGTCATAGCAAGAAGCCTCAGAGTGTGAACGGAACGATCGAGGGTAATTTGAAGATGAAGCAAGGAAGCTGACTATTTTCTAGATCAGTTCCAGAACCACCAAAAATGCCAATTCCGGAACCAATCATCTACTGGACAACACTTTCTGATGCAGCAGACCAGTTTCGAAACCCCTAAAAATGCTAGTTCCGGAACTCAACTGGAAATTTGACAGATTTTTGTACCCAATCTCAGATTAACTCAGGGGTATTTTGGTCATTTGTAACTTGAATTCTAAGGGGTATAAATAGGTTTCTATCCTATTTTGCTGTTAGATCTTTAATTTTCAGCCCAATGAACTTCTATATTTACCTCCCTCTCCTCTCAAACTCTTCATCTCTCTTCAAAGGAGATTGAAGAGTTGGGTTTTGAGGTATTTCGTCTTTATTAATGTTATAGGTGCGGTTGAGATCTTTCGTAATCTTAAGTTTATTTCCGTTTTTATCCATGAATCGTATTTATCTTTTTATGCTTGTTCTTCGTTCTTGTTCCAACTTGGCTGACAATTCTTCCATCTTTGTTTCAAAAACATTATGCTCGCTCACCGAGAACTTGTCGGAGCTACTCGAGCCTTGGTTTCTCATTGCTTGCTCACCCGGATTGATGTATTGCCAAATTTGATCTCACTCTGCCAAAGAGTCCAAGAACTCCCAAGCATCATCGAGATTCTTTCCCATAAATTGCCACCTCCCATCGTGTCAAGAAGCTGCTTGCTGTCTCTAGAGCAACCCAAATAGAAATAATTAATCAAAAGGTACATGGGGAAATTATGATGTGGAATAGCTGCAAGTAAATCGTTGTAGCGTTCTCAATACTTGTAAAAGACCTCCTCATCCCGTTGTTTAAAATTCTGTATTTGGTCCACAAGGAGCTTTGTGTGGCTGGCCGGGAAAAACTTCGTGGTAAACACATCCTAGACTTTCCTCCAAGTTCACAAAGATCGGGGCTTCAAAGAATGGTACCATTGCTTGGCCTTATCTTTGAGTGAGAAAGGGAATAACTTTAGCCATGCTTGATCTAGCTGCCCTGGGCCAGTAACAAATGTACCAACAGTTGTCTCGAATTTCCGAATATAAGCATAAAGATCCTCAAGTTTATGCCCCCGAAACTCAAGTATGACCCGGTGATATTCTGGCTTGAAAGCAAATGCATTGGCGGCATTGATGTTTGGAACTATTATCGGTGAAACATGTGGAGCCATTTTTGGAGTTAGATAATCCCTCAAAGTTTGAGCCGGTGGGTCTGTCATTGGCCTCAAAGGAAGAGATAAACTCGCTTGATGGAGAATAGGCCTGAATGATACTACGTACCCTCGGAGGTGAAACAGACCTATGCAGCCGATTTGAAAAGGGGCTACGATAGACGTTGGGCATATGCCCTGCACAAATCTAGTTAACAGACTAAAGGGGCTATGCCGCCGCCGCCTCGTTCCCAACACAGTCTCGTGGGGTTATGCCACTACCACGGCTATATAGGCAATAAAAAATAAAAATAAAAAAGTAAAAAGGCAATTGATGCTCAAGTTAGCTTCGTTTCACCTCAAGTCGAATTGGTGGCTCAGTTAGAAGTATCTGCTAAATTGAGTTCAAATTATACAAAGAAAAATAAATGGAGTACTTACAATGGTTTATCGATCCTCCAAATAAGCTATAAAAGAAATCCCCAGCAACGGCGTAAAAGATGCTTAGCACCACAACCTCGCCTTCAAATATGAGATTGGAAAACCCCAAGCGTAGGGTTAGATCGTCGAAAGCATAATAAACCGGTAAGACCGGGATTGTACCACAGGGAATCAAAGATATATAGCTTAATCGGATTGTAGGTTTTATATGGTGGGATTCTAGCGTTTAAGACGACCAACTTGGTTTTGCTTTAAACGTTGGAAATGCTAAAACGAAAGACTAGAAATGAGCTTTATAAACTAAAAGAGGCAAGTCTAGGGATCGTCTATCCCTTGACAAAGGCCGTTACCGATTCTTAATTATAACCAAGCAAGAGTCACGACCGTGTGCTCACGCCTGGAGAATTTAACTTTAAAGTCTATGTTTATCAAAATATGTGATTAATTAGAACTAAATCAACTTATTTTTGCTAATGTATTTAACACGTAGGAGGCCACGAGCCCTCAATATGTCGTTTGCCAAGACCGCTTGACTAATTACATATCAAGGAGTTAGCACCCCTCGTTTAGACCAAAATGACTAGGTTAATTTTAATTCCGAAAACCATGATTTTAAGCTCGAAGGTTTGAGAATCAAATAACCACCTAAGTCCTCAGGAAAGATTACCCCGAGACTTACCCAAATGACTACTCACTCATAGCTAAAGCACAAAAAGAAAGCATAAAAACGAGACATGATTTTAACCAATGAACACGAAAACAAACTTGATATTAATAAGGACCCAGCCCGTACAAGCAACTTTAATAAACGGAAAATTAACAAATGAGAAAGACTTACAATTATTCTTGAAGGATTTAACTAAAAAGCTTGGAAGACATTAATGGGGTTCTAAGAAAGTTAAAGATATAAAGCTAGGGTAGGTGTGTGTGTGTGTGTGTGTTACATAAAGAGGGGAAAGAGGTATTTATACTAAAACACCTTTCTCTCTCTAAAAATATTCAAAAACATGTCAAAAGTGGCAAGTATTCTATACATGGAAAGTTGAAAAAGTAAACAAAATATAGATATTTTCTGCAGGCAGTATCGGTACTGGCCAACTCCCAATACCGGTATTGGATCTTCAAAATGCTGAGAAATCAAAACTCTGCCAAGAGGGTACTGGTACTGGCCGTTTCCCAGTACCGGTACTAGGTCTCCAGAAATCAGATTTTGGCCTGCACTTGGTCCGAAACAACTCGATGATGCCCCGACGCCCTCTCACCACTTAATTAACAGAAATGATATTGGTACCGACGGGGTCGGTATCGAAATCGTAGGGACGGCCGCGCAGGGCCGTCTCCGGCCACCGGACGGCCGATCCGAGCCGTCCAAAAATTAAAAAAAAAAAAAATGAGGGGGCCTACACGAGAATCAACAGCATCCGAGGTGTGTAAAGTGCTTGATCCGAGCACCCTTTTTTTGTATATATATGTATATTCCCACGAATATACATATATACACCAAAAAAGGGTGCTCAGATCAAGCAACTTACACACCTCGGATGCTGTTAATTCTCGCGTAGGCCCCCTCGTTTTTTTTTTTAGAATTTTTGGACGGCTCGGATCGGCCGTCCAGTAGCCGGAGACGGCCCGGCGCGGCCATCCCTGCGATTTCAGTACCGACCCCGTTGGTTCCTGTAGCATCACTCCTTAATTAATCACCTGATGTGGCTTGGTAGGGAGCTGCCACATGGCCTTGAATACTTGGATGCTTCCGAGCACAATCCTTGGCGATAAAAACCGTCTTAATTCAACGTTTAACCTGAAACTAATAAAAAACAACCTTACATGCAATATGGACAAAAAACGATAACTTAAGGATTCAAACGCTACAAATTAGAGGACTCTGAGCACCAAGATTATACAATCTTGGATGCTTATCAGTGGGCCACCCCACTTAAAGGAATGGAAAGAGAGTAGTGTATGGGGCCTGGCTGCTTGGGCTATAAATCTCAACCATTTGTGTGTCTTTTATTTTTTTAAGGTTAAAAGAGGAAAACTTATAGATGCTTTGGTTATATTTGTAAAGAAGGTGCTGCGAAATTAGTTCCGACTTAATTACATATGACTTTCGGGATCTAAAAGAGCATCACATTCCATTTTGATACATGGTTGAGGTAGTGTAGGGAGGTATTCCCGAACAGGCCCAAGAAGCACCCGAGCATGGTGCTTAGGAAAGGTCAACGCGATTGACCGGTGACATGAGAAGTCATTAGTCCAGAGAGGTTGTACAACTCTCAAGTTCAGTAAAATATGAGAAGTTATTGGACCAATTAAAAGGAAAGTGACACGTAAAGCCACTGTTCGAGTATCTTGTTCGGCAAACGAGAAAGCCGAGCAGGAGGAGAACTCCTAAAGAAAGAAATGGTCCAAATAATTGATAAAGGACCAATTATATGAGAAGTAACTGGTCCAGGCCCTCTGTTCGGCCATGAGACGACCGAACAAGGAAATAAGTCCTATCAGGCGTTGAAGTAAAGGGAACGTTCTGGAAAAATCCAGAAACAGTGGTATTCCGTTAAAGAATAAGATCCCGAGAATGTAGGATCTGAGAAAGATACCCAACGAGAATGAGATGTTCGACCAGTAAAGGAAAAGAATCCTAAAAGGACTCTTTTCCATTAAAACTGATAAAGGAAACGAGAATCCTTGATATCCTGGGTTTCCTATACGAGTTGGGAATTTTATGGAAACATGGATGCTTGGGCAACAAGCATACACAAATCTATAAATATAAGGTGAACCTAGAGTAAAAAGGTACGCAATACATTGCATTCTTATTGCTTTCCTATTGATAATTAGGATTTGATTTCTAGTACGTGATACTAACAAAGGCATCGGAGGGCCTTTGCCACAAGAGGCAAAGGTGCACTCACCCCCTATCTATTTAGCAGATTAGGGTTCAGACGACGGATTAGGGTACCGGTGAAGAGGCACGAACAAGCCGTTATAATCCAGTGCTGTTAAAAGTACTAACTGAATTTCTCCACCTATAGGTAGCACATTAAAAACTTTTTTATTTTTTCACCTTTTAGTTATTTTTTGGCTTTTTAGGAGCACCTAAATATTGTGTTTAATATTGGTAATATGTACACATTTAAATGCTTTAGATTCCCAACCTTCGAAATTTCAAAATATTATTGTATATACGTAATTCTGGTTCCGTCTTTTTAGGCATCCAAGTTATACATAGAATAGAAGACACCTAAATCTAAAAATTATGAGTTTGGTGTTTTACTTGAACAAGAAAGAACGATTCATATATTTTTTTCTACTGTACTATCAGATTGCATTGAATACTGCCGATTCGAGTATGCTCATTTCATTGAAGACATGAAATTGAAATTCTTTTCATTTTCTTTCTTCAATCATTGATAAGAATTCAGAAGTTGCATTTCATTCAAATTTCTTTATGAATAGGAATTTCTAATTATTTTGATCGGCTGTTTTTAGATAAGTAGAAAAGTAGTAGGAATTAGAATGAACAGTGCAGTAACAATAAATGCAAGAATATTTACTGGCTAGAGGTTAGCACGATCTTATTTACGTATATTTTATGGATTTTGTTAATATATGTCCCTAAGGCATATGTTAAGGCACATCATAACAGTACATTAGTAATTCCTTTCATATTGCTCCACTTCCATACGAAAACTCCCCAAACTATAAGGGTTGTGTACAGACAAATGTTAAATATTACTAAGAAATAGTCAACGATCCAAGACATAAAATGCAGAAGTTGACTAAGCATGGAACTTTCGAGTAAATTCTCTGCTTAGTTCTTCATGCGGTTTTTTTTTCCCTCAATGTTTTTCTTTTGAATTGTAAAACATTTTACTCTATCTGTCCCTAAATAAATGTCCATTCTACAAACTTAGGTCTCTAAAAAGTATAAAAATTGAACCAAATTAATATTTGTTTGGAATAAAGACAAAAATGTTCCAAAAAGTCTATCTATTTTGGATTATTTTCATCCTTAGTGAACTCTTTTAAAATTTCAATCATAATTCTTATTTTAGATCGAACTAATAATCTAAAAAAAAATTGACGCAAAACTAACTAATGCAGAAAAAAGTTCGTACAAAGAAAAATAATAATTCAACCTTTTCATTTAACCAAAATCGACAACACCTTTTATTTTTCCCATTTATTTTTCCCATGCCCTCCCTTTTTTTCCTTTTCTTCTTGCAACTTTTAGATTAACGAAATAAATGAGTAGTTGCACTGTATATCGTCTTGGTTTATGATCTTTATCGTGTGTCAATGAGAAACTTCTCCTCAAGCCTGGAAGCTGAGATTTGGAGCATCTACAAAGGGCTACAGATCATTCTGGAAAGGAAACTCAAGAAACGTGGCAATCGAATCTGATTCTCTTATAACTGTCAATCTAATTAACGAAGGGAACCCAAGCAATCACTCGCAAAGTGGGCTCATCAACGAAGCCCACTTCATCATGGCCAAGACCAACACTTCGATCGAGCACACTTATCGATCAGCAAATCAATGTGCAGACCATCTCGCAAGAATGAGAGTCGAGCAGCCAGACGAATTCGTTTTTGTTATAGACTTGCCCATCTCCATGAGGGAATTTTTTCTTAGAGATAGTCTGAATATCGGACAGGTGTTAGATTAACAATTGGTACTTTGTTTAGGTTATAGACCTAATGACTTTGTGTGTATCCTTAATGTGGTACTCTGTTTCTTAGTTTAATTTGATATTCCCCTTGACCCAAGAAAGTGCTAGAAGGCAGTTGAAAAGATGGCATGGGAGAAAAGCAAAAGGGTAATTTGGTCTCACTTGGAGCAAGGTTTTCTTTTGGTCCAATATTGCCTAAACTATCTAGTTACTTTTAGAGAAATGATATTGGCACTCAAAAAATAAAGGAAAATGGCTTTTGAGTTATACTGATTATGGAGTGCCTGCATTAATTTTTGAAGTGTCAATATCATTTTCCTACTTTTACAACTTCCAATATACTAGTAAGTGGTTGTAGTTGGACTCATTTAATGAGAGCTAACATATGCCCTTAGCGCACATATTAATAAAATTCATATTTTATTGAGCACTGTTATGGGTACATATGACATATATATACCATGCATATACCGGTTTGTGGGGCACCTCGGGTCTCACAAAAATTATTCGAACCGTTCATTATTTTTAAAACATTTTTTATGGAGCTCCGTCAAAAAATCAGCCTCAATTCAATTCGATATCGGTAACGATTTTTTTTTCTGAATTTGTACGAGTGAAACTAAACAGTTCCACTCCTACAAATTTTGAAAAAATCATTACCGATATCGAATTGAGTTGATTTTTTACAAGGCTCTAAAAAAATTATAAAATAATGGGCTATTCGAATATTCTCTATGAGACCTAAGGCGAACCCTACAAAATCAATATGTGCACGGTGTATATAGCTAATATGTACCCATAGTGATTCCTATTTGATATATCTATCTTACGATAAATGGATCAAATTGGAGTTTGGATCCCGGTCCCACTCCATCCGGAGAGGCGAATGTCCCATTCTTTTCGGCCATTGATTTCGCAAATTAACGTTTGAGATGGGTCGAACACTTATGCTCAAAACAACGTGATTTTGAAAAAAAAAGTACTTGACCCACCTCAACCGTTAATTTGCGAGATCAACGGCTGAGAGGGGTCCGACAGGCCTGCCCGGAAGGGTGTCGGAAAGATAAATTTGGAATTCGTCGGTGTCACTGTCACCGATCTGATCCATTCCAAATACACACACACATTTAGGTCAAACAATCACATCTTCGACGTTGGAGGGCGCGCCAAAACAATTAACTGCCGCGCTCTCTATCCAATCACTCCTCGCCACGTGTCCCCCAAACGTCACCCCACCCTCCCCTTCATTCTTCCACACGCAAATCTCTCTCTCTATCTCTCCATATTCCTTCAATAGGTTCAAACTATCTGCAGATAGACATACATCATATTTGGGGTTTATATAGACCTACGAGCTGTTAGCCAGGCGAGTTTTGAGTTGCTGGTGAAGAAATTAGTTCCTTTGCAGGTATGAATCTGTAAATTCTTTCGCTTGAATATTACCAAGATTGTGCGTGATGAAATTCTTGAGTGAAAAGCCATATATTTGTGCTCCGTTGAATAATCGGCCAAATTAACAAACACTTGCGAAGAACAACGAATAAAAGGAACAAAGATTGGAAGGCACATAGATTTTTTTACGTGGTTCCCCCCACTGTGCAGTTGAAAGCATCCGCCTCTCGTAATACCAGTTTTCTCTGGGTATCGAATGATGAATGAAGTATAAGTTAGATAGGCTGCGTATAGCAAGTATTTATAACATAGGGTTCATATCGTTATAACCTAGGATTCATATCATCAATCACTACCCGGTGAACCCGAACAGTCAGCGAAGAGCAAATTAGACCTAATCAAGCTTCACAAACCCGAAAAGTCAGCGACCTAATCAAGCTTCATAAACCTGAATAGTCAGCAAGACAGAGACATTTTTACGGGGTTCCCCAACTGTGCAGTTGAATACATCCACACGGCTCATTTTTCCTATTTACCGAATGATGAATGAAGTATAATGTACATAGGCTGTGTATAGCGAGTATTTATGATCATATCATCAATTATCGTAATACCCCTGTCAAGGTTTCGGGATGGTGATCAACCTACAACCCGGCGAACCCGAATAGTCAGAGCAAATGAGATTGAATCAAGATTCACAAACCCAACATGGTCAATTACAGAATGATGAAGCGCGCAAAAATCTTGTCTTTGCAGTTTGCATTCTTTTTTTATTGTTGTTTGCGCATTATGTGTTGGTTTGGTCAAATTCTAAAAGAAAATCGGATCCCATTGTTTATGTTTATTTGCAGCCCTACCTCTATGTAAACGAGAATACATTAATATAGTGGCTCGAGGAATGGAGTGTTGTAATCCAACACTGCAATCATCCAATTCCAGTAATCAGACAGCAGAGGATGATGATCAACCTACTACCCGGCGAATCCAACGGCTGCAATTGCACCTAAACCCACCGGTTGTACCCCGTGAAAACGTCCTGGAACTGCTGTCCTGTGCTGCTAAGGTGAAGCTTAGCGTGAACACTCAACAACTCTCTGATTACATGAGGGGAAAGCACAGAGACATACAGGAGAGGATATTCGATTACTACTTCAAATCTAGACCGGATTTACAGACCCCAGTTGAGATTTCTATGGATGAACATCGTGAGCTGTGCATGAGGCAGCTTCTGGGTTTGGTCAGAGAAGCTGGCATTAGGCCTTTTGGGTATGTTGCTGATGATCCGGCTATGTATTTTGCCATTGCTGAAGCTGTGGGGAGTGTTGACATGTCGCTTGGGATTAAGATGGGGGTGCAGTACAGGTATTTCTATCCCCTTTTCAGCTTTTACCCTTTTTGGGCTTTTGGCATTTGATAGTTGAATTGATGTGTTGCAGTTTTGTGTGGCTTGAGATATTGGTATTGGTGAGAATAAGGAACCCTTTTCAAAGAAATTTTATGGAACTTGAATATGACTTCATGGTACTGGTACTGAATCCGATTTGAAAGGGAGTTGGATTCTAATGCATTGTTCATTTCCCTTTTTGAAAAAAAATTTCCAACTCAAAAAATACTCATTACTCCTACTTCCAATCTTTACTCTCCACTCATTACCTCTATCTCCAATAGTTATTCTCATTTCTCTCTCTATCTCTCTTCACTCATTACCCCTACTTCCAATCATTACTCTCATAAAAAATTTCTCAAAAACTCATCCAAACACAGCATAAGTTTTTTGAGCTGACTGTTCAGGCTTCGCTCATATTTGTCAGAATTACAAGATAAATGAGTATTTGGCATCTTGGTTCGGGCATAGCAATCGATTACTAGATGTGCAAACTTCAATCGTGCTAATTTAAGCAGCAGTTTTTGTTTTTTTGTTTGTTTTTGCCAATCACTTTCAGGGGATTTTCGTTGCCATATTGGGATTGTATCAATAAAAGTTGCTCTGGTTTATTCAGTTTTCACTTGTTAATATTAGTTGCCTAGTCTGCATTAACTGTTGAAGAATTGTATATGGTGTATGATATGGGAGTTAAAAGTTAAAACTGTTTCGTCCAAGTCCATAATAGCAAGCTGCCACACCATTTTCCTGTTATGTATGGGTTTAATAGTTTCCAGTTGAAGCTATGCATCCATTGCATGTTTTAAACTAATGAGGGTTAGAGTCGGTGGAGTTCATATTTTGACATCCTCAGAAATAGGCCTTTAGATACGACTCGTTCCTTTGTAAAAATACAATCCTGTATTAGGAGGGAATTTGTAGATTTGAAGTTGAGGTTAGGGGTCCCATCCCCGGTAATGATCTTGAGAAACTATGTGGACAAAGAAATGGAAGCATATGGAAACTAAAAAAAACATTTTGTCGATGAAGAGAGTAAAAGACGATCAAAATAGTTGGTTTGGTATGTTGAGAGACGACCTTAGGCAAGAAGTAGCAAGGAGTGTTACTACTTGAGATTCAATGAACTGACAGCTGATCATAAAGGAAATGGATGGGATGGTTCAGGCTGGTATGACTGGCTTAATTTCATTTGCATTTTGTTGTATTTGATGTGGGTAGACATTTCAGATAGTTATGCCTAAGCCTTGAGTAATGTTCTTTCATCTGATCATCATACCAGCAGTTGGAATGGGTGTCTGTTAATCCACATTCATCATTTGACTACCTCTTCCACTTGGTGTCTTGCGGTCTTCTTTGACTTGCCTGAAACTTTAAGAATTGATGTCTGTTGGTTACATTACTTGTCTGGAGAACTATGTTTATGTCCTCTGTTTTGTCCTAGTCTTTCAAGTCATTCATTCAGCTCGCCACATAGCTAATCGTGCTTTCTGCCTTCTTCTTCTTCTTCTTCTTCTTCTTCTTCTTCTTCTTCTTTCTTTTTAAATGAAAGCTATATATGATCCTTGAATTGTAGTGGAGATGGAGCTATCAATGTATATTTGATTTCTATATTATGTGACTCCATAGGAAATACAACTTCAAAACAAGAGCACAGTACTTCTTTAACCTTCTTTTGAGTGGAGAATAGGAAATTTTCCTTCTGAACTGAGGTATACGATAGACGTTGAGAATTAGCCTTTTGTACATGTCTTTCCCCGTCAACTTAACCCTCTTTTGCATAATTTGTGCGAGCTGTTAGTCCTTGTCTAGTTTATAGGGTTTATGCTGAAAATTGTGATGATTTTAAAGACCTGCTATTTCTATGTAATGTCATCCACTTTGATGCATGTGCTATTTGCTGAGGTGCTTCTGTACGCTGATAATTGAGGTTTTGAAACTTAAGCTCATGTGATTGGCATTGGCCTATGAATGTTTTGCCTAGTGAGTTCTGCTTCGACAACATTTTTGGTTAGAGCTAGGGCTGAAAATGAACCAAGCGGCTCGCGAGCTGCTCGCGACTCGGCTCGCTAACAGCTCGACTCGGTTCATAAATGAACGAGCTCGAGCCTCCTTGACCTTGGCTTGTATGAGCTCTCGAGCTGACCTCTGTATATATATACACACACACACACAGTCAGTCTCAAATAAGGGAGTCCTTATTTTAGTTAAAATGCGGACCTCCTCATTTCTCCCATTTTCCGATCGAATTTCGATGATCCGAGCCGCTCAATGTGTTCAGAGCGTGATTTTAAGGATACCCGCGAGAAATCGGCAAAAAAAATGACCGACAAGGGCTTCATCTGAGCAGTTTTTGCTAATTTCTCGCGGGTGCCCTTAAAATCACGTTCTGAACACATTGAGCGGCTCGGATCATCAAAATTCAATCAGGAGAGGGAGGTCCGCATTTTATTAAAATAAGGTGGTCCTTACGGGAGACGGACTGTATATATATACACACACACACACACACTCGGACAAATGTTTTAACTTTATTATTATTATTTATTATTAAATTAAATACTACAAAAAGGGTTATCATCATCCTAATCCCAATGTACGGCTGTCTAGCTACTAGCTACAACTTCTTGTACGAAGTGATTGGGGAGCCCACGTGTAACCTCAAGGGAAAGAGGTGCCTTTATAGTAAAGTGAATGCCTGAGGAGTCTAAAAACTCTCGATGTGGGACTAAAAGTGCAAGTGAAAAACTTCTTCAAACTCTATTACACAAGTCCCACATCGAAAAAATGAAGAAGTGGTGCCCAAAGAATCCTCTACAAGTAGAGCCTCCAGACCATTGCAGCAATAGCTCAACTTTTCTCGCGCGTACCGAGCCGAGGCGAGCCGAGCTCGAGCCGTGGCTCGATGTTTCGAGCCTAGCCGAGCCAAGTTTGTGCAGCTCTAGCTGAGCTCGAGCTGGTATATATTTTGGCGAGCCGAGCTCGAGTTGTGTGAAACTCAGCTCGACTCGGCTAGTTTGCAGCCCTAGTTAGAGCCCAAGCTTCAAATGACGCCTGAATGCTAGATTCGTTACCAAAATTTGTGTAGTTAACCAAAACCAGTCATAATCTCAAAGCAAAATGTAGTGTAGGATTTCAACCGGACATAACAAAATTATTCTCTTTTTGGTTTGAGACCTACAGCTGCTCAAACCTTTCTGGAAACTTTGTTTCTTTTTGTTGCCTTCTCTATTCATGTTTTCCTTAACAATCTCAAGTGTTGGAGGCCCTTGTTGCATTTTGATCATTTATGTATGAACTGTGTAGTAGTCATTTTTGCAGATTTGAAAGTGTTGTCACCTTTAGGCCTGCCTGCTTCAATAACTTCATAGTATTTTTTCAAACTTTTTTTTTTTTTTTTTCCCAGTCTTTGGGGAGGCTCTGTGCTCAACCTGGGAACTAAGAAGCACAGGGATAAGTACTATGAAGGTATTGACAACTTGGAGTATACAGGTTGCTTTGCTATGACGGAACTTCATCACGGTATCCTCTTCTTTTGGCCTCTACTAGTGTTGTTATGTTATATTATCTTCCCTTCTATACTCTCTCTCTCTCTCTCTCTCTCTCTCTGTGCGTTCCACAGTTCCACTCTTACCGGTTGGATTCCAACATTTAAACCATTAGTACTTTCTTCATACGCTTCTAGAGTCCTGATGCAGGCTGTGCAATTCACCTACAGGTTAGCTCATACTCGCACATACACAGAAAAGAAATAAAAACATGAAGTTTTTATTTCGATGCTGAGTTCATGTGAACGTGGGTTGATCTCTACACATGCATAAGAAACGTGGACTACAAGTTGAGCAATATAGTGACTGGTGCAAAGATATAGACAGCATGTTGAAAGCAATATAGTGACTGGTGCAAGGATAGGTATTATGAAAGACACTGTTGGAAAATCACGCCGGACACTCTGTTGTATAAGTTTTCCCTTTCCTTAGGGAACTATATGCATTCCCCTCGGTCGCACTAAAGCACAAAAAGAGGGAGTTTGAGAGGCTTAAATTGTGGTGCAAACATCATTTTCCCTATTTCCTTTGTGAAATCTCCAGGAGAATGTGTCTATGACCCAGAATAAGAAATTAGAATGCGGTCTTTTCTTATCTGTATTATTAAATGGTTCACACAAAAATTGGCGATAATCTGATAACAGTTATCAATGATCAATTTTTACTGTTTTCTTTTTATTTCATTTGGCCCATTCTTATCTGTATTCTTACATATCCTCTTGACATTTACCAAAAGTTGAATGGCTCCACCTTCCGACCAGAAGTTTGTTTATGATTTAACTTACTTTCTACGTGCCACTTGCATCTAGACTTATTTCTCGCACTTGCTTGTATTTGGAAGGATCAAATGTCCAAGGACTCCAAACAGTTGCCACATTTGATCCACTTACGGACGAATTCATAATCGACACCCCCAATGACGGGGCAATCAAATGGTGGATTGGCAATGCTGCAGTTCATGGCAAGTTTGCTACTGTATTCGCCAAGTTAATGTTGCCAACTCACGATACAAAAGGAGTATCTGACATGGGTGTTCACGCCTTCATTGTCCCAATTAGGGATTTAAAGACCCACCGAACACTTCCAGGGATTGAAATCCATGACTGTGGTCACAAAGTTGGTCTGAATGGAGTAGATAATGGAGCATTAAGGTTTCGTTCTGTAAGAATTCCGCGAGACAACCTCCTAAATCGATTTGGAGATGTCTCTAGGGACGGGAAATACTCAAGCCCCCTTCCGTCCATTAATAAACGCTTTGCTGCCACACTGGGGGAGCTTGTTGGGGGGAGGGTAGCCCTTGCATATTCTTCAGTTGGTGTCCTCAAAGTTGCCTCCACCATTGCAATTCGTTATTCTTTGCTCCGACATCAGTTTGGTCCTCCAAAGCAGCCTGAAGTCAGTATCCTTGATTACCAGTCCCACCAACATAAACTTATGCCTATGCTTGCTTCGACCTATGCATTCCATTTTTCCACTCTTTATTTGGTGGAGAAATATTCCGAGATGAAGAAGTCTCATGATGAAGAAGTGGTGGGGGATGTCCATGCGCTCTCTGCGGGCCTCAAGGCTTATGTGACCTCTTACACGGCTAAATCATTGAGCATTTGCAGGGAATCCTGTGGAGGCCATGGGTATGCTGCTGTCAATAGGTTTGGTAGTTTGAGGAATGATCATGACATATTTCAGACCTTTGAAGGCGACAACACTGTGCTTCTACAACAGGTTGCAAATGAATCTCATTCTTATTCTTCTTGGGAAATTGATTTTTGCACTCTTCTTTTCGTCATATGTACTTACTATTCGGTTATTAAACACGGACTTTGAAACATTTCATGTAGAAAAATGTGAAAAATATGAAAGGGCAATGTTGCAATGCCGATGAATAAAGCAAAAAAACAAGTGCGGGTATGAAAAACGAGGAGTGCAAAAATACTACTCTTTGGTGATATTATATTACCTTCAAATTTAGAAACCAAATCTGTCCGACGAAGTAAAATTCTTGTAGTACTTGAATTCATGCTGCAATAGTTACAAACTTACAAATATTCACATGTAAGATGGGTTGGGTAATTTGTAGAAATGGCTACCTGGTAGTTTTATTTTACTAGTCACTAGTATAGACGCTCCTCTGAGAACAATCAGTTTAGTACTTCTTTTTTTTTGCTCGGCAATCAGTTTAGTACTTGGAAGCTGAGTCAAGTCTGACTTAGCATTTATGAAGCTATACTATATGGAGTTAAAACTTTACCATAAATCTGCTGATGCGTTATTTTTAATGTCGAAATTGAAATATTCAGTTTGACCTCAATCCTACATGTTAATCTTCATTATGAGTCCCTTTCCGTTGAGTGGGTTCACTCCTTTGCCATCCTTAGACAGTAAAGTTTGTTTGCAAACTAATTAAGGAGATTTAGAAGTGAAAGTCAAAATGAAAATGTAGGACACGTCCGGTATGCAGAAAACTCTCATATTAGGCATGAAATTGCCCATGGCATCTTGTAAACCCCGAGTTACCTAAGAAAGAAAAGATTTTGTTTTTGAAGAAACAAGTAGTTTGAAATGTCTGAGGAATGAGGACGATATAAATCTGACACTCGGACACTCCCCCTTGTCATTATCACAGCACCTGTACCGAGTAACATAGATTTCTAATTCTTGTTCGTTTCTGTAAAAGTAGTTTGTCTTCACTTTCTCCCCATGGAAAGCTAGAACTGAAAATTTTAATTTTTTATTGTGGTCAGGTGGCAGGAGACCTCTTGAAGCAATACCAGCAGAAGTTCCAAGGTGGCACACTTGCTGTTACATGGAACTATCTGAGAGAATCCATGAACTCTTATCTCTCGCAGCCAAACCCAGTAACAGCTCGGTGGGAAAGTGAAGACCATTTGCGAGATCCTAATTTCCAGTTAGATGCCTTCAGGGTGAGTATTATTTTTGGTTCTGCGAACCAAGATCATTATTCTTTGGCAGATAATGGCAAACGTCCAGGGCAGGATCAAGACAATTTGAAATGGAAAGTTTTCAAATTCGTTAATACTCCTATTGTTCTGGAACTCTTATTGTGACTTGAGTTTCTAAGAGAAGCAAAATTGTTCTCAAGTTTTGCTTACAAATCCTTTTCAGATGATAGTAGAGCTAATTCATTTAATCTTTCTTATGCCAATGTCAATCTTTAATTGGATTTATCAATTGTAATTGAAAAAAGACATTCTTTATCCGAAAGCAAGACTGACATGTGAAATATTAGTTTTGAATATGCAGAGATTCCTTTTTATTTTTGAGAAATAACTTTGCTAGTTTTGGGTCTTGTTTCATTATTGGTGGGCCTTTTTAAGATAATACTGACGATATGTTATGTTGGCTTCACTCTAGTTCTCTATAAAATGGGGGCCTTTCAAAATGGGAGCCGAAAGCAAAAGCCTAGTTGCTTATTGCTAGAGCCGCCCCCGCATACATCTCGGCATGCACTTATATTTCACCTCCCTTGTTGCAGTATCGTACATCTAGACTGCTTCAAAGTGTTGCTGTGCGACTTCGGAAGCACTCTAAGAATCTAGGGAGCTTTGGTGCTTGGAATAGATGTTTAAATCATCTTCTGACACTAGCGGAGTCCCACATTGAATCGGTTATACTAGCTAGATTCATTCAATCCGTACAAAGGTAATTCCGAATGTTAGCCTCAAAAATATATTCTTTTTCTTCTTGATGAATCTTCAGTTTTTTTTTTTTGCGTGTGTGTGTGTGGATCCTCGTGAATCTCGAGATTGATCTACCTGAATTTTTCTGCAGCTGCCCTGATCCAAGTACTCGAGCTGCTCTAAAACTGGTTTGCGATCTATATGCCCTGGACCGAATCTGGAATGACATAGGAACTTACCGCAACGTGGATTATGTGGCTCCCAACAAAGCTAAGGTATTCAAACATCTAGAACCATATTCGATTGCTACGACAACTTAAATCAAGTGATCGTGATTAATACGGAGTAGATTGTTTAGTTTAAGGCTCAATGTATAATGCACTGGCCATTTTGCAGGCAATTCACAAGTTGGCAGAGTACCTCAGTTTCCAAGTAAGGAATATCGCTAAGGAACTGGTAGACGCATTCGATCTTCCTGATGAGGTCACACGGGCTCCGATTGGCATGCAGTCAACTGCAGAAGCTTACTCTCAGTACACCCAGTATGTTGGATTCTAATTACTCGGATGTTCCAGGATACCGATTCCTAGTCGAAATATAGGATTACAATAAGATGACCTGAAAATAGAGGGAAGATGATTGGTGAAAGGACACTCCTATCTCCTATCTTCCCCACCCCCTTACCTTGTAGATGGTAAAATAGAGATGGAAGGATGTTGTTCTGAAATGGATCTATAGGACTTGGATTGTTCTCTCGACAAATTCTAGCTGGTGTTTTTATTTTTATTTTTTTATCCTTTTTATTCCACAAACATCCTCACAAACCCCACGATCTAAATACCGTATAATTGTTTTGATGAGAAAATGTTCGTGGATTTATTTATTTCGCATGCAGTAATTCGTAGTTTAATTCCATTACAACCACACAACGATATCTCGTAACATAAGAATTAGGTCAAGTGTTCAACAATGCCTTAGAAGTCCCAATAAGAATTCTCCTGCGAAATCATAACCCTTATCACCACCTGCAGGATTGAATTCCCTCCTCACAAAATTCCCCAGAGACCAACCAGTCTTGGCAGCAAAGACATTGCTCATCTCCCTAACATCAATTTCCAATCTGGTAATCACCACTCGAGTCAGGATTTCCCTCCCATCGCCGCCACTCTGCAATGCTCCTCGCAACTGCTTTGCGAAGAACTTTCCCGGAAACTGTATTCCTTGGATTACCATTCTCATTTCGGTTCCGAATTTCCCGCATTTGTTGGACTTGAGGAACTTGGAGAATTCGTGGCCGTAGAGCTCTTTGTAGGCTGAGAGAATCGATTTGATTTGTGGTGTGTTTCTTTGGGTTAAGAGGGACGTGATTGTTTTCCAATCAACGGAATTTCCAGTCTCCATTGCCTCGTAGAGTGTTTTGGCATCGCACATGGCCATGCTTGTGTCAATTCTGCCTCCATATTTGGGACTAGACTTCAGAATTGTGAGAAGAATCTGTCAAGGCAATCAAGAAGTGTTGAGTATTAGAGAGAGTGGTTAGTCATAATGTGTGTGCGTGGGCATGAGCATGAGAGTGCCGTTCAAAAACATTCCAAACTACTAAAATTCGTAAGACAAAGGATTGAGAGAAGAACATTCCAAGCTACTAAAATTCGCAAGACGAAGAACTGAGAGAGGGAGGTACAATGAGGATTGAAAGCGGGAATCGAGTGTCCTTTCGAAGGAATATATGAGCTAGGGTTAGTTAGAGGAGGCACTATGAAATTTTGCATGTACCTCTTTGAAGGTGGCACTAATTGTGTGAGCCATATCCTGCTCAATCTCAGAATTATACCGAAATCGGTATGCCTGCTTGATGGAATGTAGCTCTGTAGAAGAGCGAGTGCTCACCACCTCAACCAGAGTGTTGACATTAACCCTCCTTCCAAAGAGTGCCTCTCTTATTATCTCGGCGTCGCGCTCCTGCGGTTCACTCATCCGTAGATACACCGCATTCTACAAATGGACTCAGAAAAACTAGTATTATCGATCTGCAGTTGCTGTTTCCAGAATCAGTTTTGCAGAATATTTGTTTTTGAAACTTTTTGAAAATATATAAACATGTATCATCCTCTTATACTAACTTCCTATTTAATTACCGCCAGTTCATCGTTGTGTCGAATGGTGGATAGAACGTGGTGGAGATCCTGGTTGTAGAGAGCCCTAAATGTTTGATGAATGAGCTTAAGTTCTTGCGAGTCCCGGCTCGTGAGAGTCTCTACAAGCTTCTGTCTGTTGCCTTCACCATTGCCTGCAAATGTATACCATTCATCAAAAGCTTTTGTTTTCATTTTCTGAAAAAACAAAACTACACAATCTTGTTTGGCACGCATATGAACTTTTCTTGAAATTTACTTTGGAAAAAAAATAAATTCTTGAAAGATTGACATTTCAAGAAATACAAAACGACGAGCATAAAAGAGTCACGTCTTTAGAAATATTTGCCTAGAATTGTAAAAGATGTATACATCATTGAGTATCTTTCGTTGTCTTAGTTTCTGAATAGAAAGCAAAAAAAGTAAATAAAAATGAAGGATACGAAAACAATGCCCAACATAGATGAGCATATAATTTTGTTTTTTATCAAAAGCAAATGGGTGCATTCATAAAAAGCCTTCCGGCACTTATAGAGATTTCCATAAGAAAAAAAAAACAAAGACTAAGAAACTATGACCCTTCCATGATGAACAAAAGGATAAATTAAGGCAGATAGAGCATGTAATAACATGTACCTAGGAAACAAGAGTTGAGGTATTGGCAGTCCAATTCATACTTCCTAGAGGCTTGCATGGAACTCTCCATGTGTAAAAAAGACACTAAAGTGTGGAAATGGGCTAAAGTGTTGCATGGAAATGAGGGCCTAGCTAGTGACCACATTTTATAGGGTGGAAATGGGCATGTGTGTCTCAATCTCAATCTCAAAATGTGGAATATTTACTTTCCACAAAGTAGCTATAGCTAGCCTATTACAAAGTGAGAGAATAAACCTTGACATTGCATTTATTTAGGTTTAGATAGTGTAAAGGGAACCTATGCTTGGCTGCTTCAATGTCAACCATAGCCTTCCTTTTGTTACTCCCTTTTGTTTTTCCAACAAGCTCTGGAAACATTGTTGCCTGAAAATTACATGTTTAGAGCTGAGATTTGTTTTTTTCAGATCAGAGGATCCAAATTCGAAGATGAGCAAATCTAATCATCTTATATATATGTCGTTTGGCAAGCCCACAACAAGGAAATGGGATTCAATCTCTTCTCGACTAGAGAGAAGCACCACCTATACAGGTTCAAAGGCGTTTTTCCTTGGTCTAACAAACGGAAAAAAGTAAAACCTAAAACAAGAAATATTTTCACGATCCACATCTCATGTAACCCTCCACAATTTATATTTCGCTTGCACGCAGTAGGCCCGCATCATAAACAAAGATTCAGGATTAAATGTTTATCATTTGAAGAGTCAAAATATTAATTAAATTAACGGCTCCTGTGTATGTCAAACATATTAGTGGAAAGATGGATGAAGTGATTTGGATTGAAAGTCACTCTTGAAGAAGAATGTGTTGAAAAAGCATCAATTTAGGCTTAGAGAATAGATGCTTTTGGTAGGTACAATGTATGGCGATTCTGAGAGAGAAATTAGGCGGTCATCGTTCAATCACAGCCGCACCAAACATTTCATTTTAGGACTCCCAATTAGAAAACGAAGTCGATTTTGTCCAGTAGCGAACACTTGGCGAAGTTGTATCATATGTGCGAATACTATACATGTGACATCAAAATCAGATTGAAAACATCGGTTTAAATTCTTTTTTTCTTTTTCTTTTTCTTTTTCTTTTAAGGGAATAAGGCTCCGTTCTGGAACCAAAAAAAAGCTCTTATTTTTTAAGAAGGCAATTTCAAACTCAAATATTATGGGCTTATTGAAATCTAAAAATATGCAATATGGATCTTTTTTGGAAGATCTCGATGAGATCTTTTATGCGATGTAAAAAAAATTGAAAAATTATTTTTCATTTACTTTATTTTTGAGTTTGAAAATGTAAAATAAGCTGTTTATTTTTTAAGAAAATTTTTAGAACGGGGCTTAAGAGTGGAGGAGGGGCAACTGGCATTGCTATCTGTTAGGTTTTTACTCACCCTTTTTTAAGGCACGATATTTGGTTAAAAGACTACTACCGCAAATGAGTTTGACTTTTGTGACTGTATAAGTCAGCCGGTTTGCCAACTCGTCTACTAGAAAGGTACTCCGTAGTACACATATAAGTATATTCATAGGTGCACCGCATGGATTTCGCGGTGACAGTCCACCACACACCTATTAGAGTCCACTCTGAGCTCCACAAAAATACAGAAAAATATTCATAAATTTCAAAATAATATTTTATTGGACCCTGTAAAAAATCAGCTCTAACGAATATCGATAGATATGTTTTTTGAATTCTTCATAAGTACGAAATTGCCAAACTAAACAGTTTCGTCCTTACAAATTCTGAAAAACATACCATAAAATATTATTTTAAAATTGCGATTGATGGTAACTGCGATTTCTGTGCGGTGGATGGTAACTGCAATTCCGTGCGGTGTCCCTAGACTTTCTGATTACTGGTAATTAACATCTTTTGTATATATCTAGCTCCTATCCCCCTAGTCTTGTGTAGTTTTGTATCTTTATACTTGTTATCTCTCCTCTTCATGATTAATTGAAGTTATTCCATTTTCTCAACAAAATATAGAAAAGAAAAAGAAAAGCCACTTTACTCAAGTTATATGAGAGATTGTATACTGGTTTAGGGTATAGGTTTATAACAACTAATGGAATTCTTCATCCTATACTAGTTCCATTTGATCTCTCCATTAATTATTTGTATCCAAGTGTTGGCGTATGCAGCAGAGTTCTATCCGCAACCGGAGGCCCTGTTGTTGTGCTCGTGAAACGAGTATTGTCCGGTGCTCCAAAATGTAATCACGATCGCTCATTTTGTAGAGGTTATAGAATGAAATAATCCCGAAAAAGTTTAAGTTGATTGGACTTTGGTGATCCAATCAGCAAAACACATTTGTACAGTGCTGTCATCCATGTCCAAAAACTCAAGCTTGATAATAAGATTCTTTTATTAGGTTACTGATATCCGATCGACTTAGTTTTCGTAGAGGTTGCTCAACGTGCCTAGCTCTATCAAGTGAACAGTTCATATCACATTTTAAAATTCAAGATGGCACCCAACTCCATGGGCATAACAGAGCCCCCAGATCCCTCCTATCCCAAGCTCAATAGTGTGTGTGTAACTGTGTATACATAAATTTTTATCTCTGCACTATATATATATATAGTCCGGTTCCCTTAAGGGATCCCGCACGGGCTTACCGTGCGGGACTCCCATTTCCCGATCGAATTGGGACGATCCGAGCCGCTCAAAGTGATCAGAACATGATTTTAAGGGTCCTCGTGAGAAATCAGCAAAAAAAAATGATCGGGAAGGGCTTGATCCGAGCAGTTTTTTATTGAACGGTTCATAGAGCAATTTTGGTAAATACTTTATTTTTTTATGACAAACATAGAGCAAGATCTCGGTGAGAAATTTGGAAAACACGTAAAATACTCCCTCTCCCTTACTTTCCCCTCTCTCACTCTTCTCTCACGAACAACCTCACCACACACACTCTCTCTCTCTGCGAATACAATCCGATTTCCAAACCCCTCTCTCTCCCCGAATACGGCCTCTGCCTCCGCCAGCTCCCATCACGCAGGTTAGCTACCGCCTTGCTCTCCCCTCGCCGGTCGGACGAATAGTTATGGGTTATCAAAGTAGCACGGCCATGATGGGATCGCGAAGAGGCAAATCAATATCAATAGGTAATTATTGATAATTTTTTTACGGATTATCAATTGGTAATTATTGATTATTTTTTTTACCAGAAACGTTGATTCATGCCCTGTACGTTCCTAGAATGGGTATACTCCGATTGTATTGTTTTCGTTAACTAATCTTTTGTTCCAGTACGTTGATTCATGCCCTGTTCACATGTTTAGTTACAGTATAGAATAGGACCAATTTGCACATGCATTGTGTGTACCCAATTTGTAATCTGTATGTTAGTCTTCGGGCAAACCGGATGTTCCTTAGTTTAATGCATCCAAAGTGTCTGTAAAAATGCCTCATACAAATAAAATTGAGACTGTATATTAAAATTGCTTTGTTATAGTTCATTAGCTTCAACTACTATGCCTAATGCAACGTGGGTCGGTTGAATTGCATAGTGTTCCTTAAGCTCCTCAATTTTCAAAAATATAATCGTAGAGATACTATTGCGTTATCTTTTTATCATTCGGCTCTTTAATCATAAATGACATGATCGAGTAAAGATATAATCGTGAGCTGTGCTACGTGCACAGCAGCTGTGCACAGCAGCAATTTTCTCCCGTCTCGGGTCGCAAAAAGATGATCGGAGCCGCTCATTTTGTTCAAAATATGTCGTTTAAAGTCTTTGTAAAAAATGAGTTTCGTTCGATATCGTTAGAGGCGTTAACAAAACACCCAAAATCACTTTAGAATTTAGGCGCTGTGCACATAGTTTTTTTGTATAATCGTAGGGATGCTATTAGCGTTATTTTTTTATTATTCGGCTCTTTAATCTTAAATGACATGATCGAGTTGGAACCACTTCGTTCTGTTTTCTAGGCTTTTGTAGCAAACAGCTGCAAAGTGAGACAGAGCAATCTCTTTTTCTTTTCTTTTTTTTTTGCTAGATTAAATGATGTTGCAAGCATATTTTTTCTTCTTTCCTTGGGGCATCTCCAACAGGAGTGGTCAAAAGTAGAGATGTCAAATTATTTTGAAGGCTGATGTGGCAATTTGACATTTTTAATTTGACATCACGCTCCCCCTCTCCAACCCTTATGTCAAATTATTGAAAGCTTATGGTCAATTTTTAAAAATTGACAGTCTAGAGGTTGATGTCAAAGTTGACAAGTTAAGATTTTCTTTCAAGGCCACGTCATGATAGAAGACATCATGGTTGGATGGCGACTTAATGCCAAAACTAGCCGTTGATTGTCCACTTCAACTTTGATATCTCCTATTGGAGATGCTCTTATTTTCAGAATCCTAAAATTCCTAGGAGTTGTATTACCGTGCTTGAAATAGTTGGCCATATATCATTATACTTTTGGTATATACTTTAGGTGAAGCTGGGAAAATAATATTTAATATAGTAAGAACTTTACACAACTAATATTGGAAAATACAATATTACCTAATTTTTGTTTACCTTTTCAAATTTCTTAGCTGAAAGAAGGGAAAAAGAAACCTTCAATCCAACGGTTGGGAGTTGCTAAATAGTTGAGTTATGATTTTTTCAGTTTTGGCATTGATTATTTCAGTTTTGGTAATGATTTATTTTGAACGATTGAATGCTAAATGCATTTGTGGTAAGGATTGGCGTTGAAAGTCATGCTTGAATTTTTTCGTAATGAATGCTGGTAAGGATTGGCGTTGGATTTTTGGTAATGAATTTCTTCTTCGGTGATTTTCAAAATCTGAAAAAAAAAAGAAAAGAAAAGGTTTGCTATTCTTCTTTACTCAACTCCCACTCTCCTCCCCCATCCCCCCTCTCTCTAATACTTAGTTAAATACAACCATACCATCAAAAATCACCAAACTCTCCTACCGAAACAACAAGAATTGAGGTGAGTGACTCCATTGTTTTAATTGTATATATGGAAATTATTTTCTTTCGGTTTACACCCAACCATGATTCTCTCTATCTCCCTTTTTATTTAATCTGTTTTTTTTTTTTTTAGAATTGATTAAATTGATTTGGGGTCCTTCTATGTTACCCATTTTCTTTTGGTTCAATTTTTGCTCCATTTGGGTTTCCTGTCAAACAATTTTTTTTGTCTCACCTACCATCCATATTTTTTGTTAAGGGTGGGTTTGAATCTTAATCTTCTGTTCTCTGTCAATTTTTTTTTTGGTTGCTCCTACTGTATTTTTTTTATAGTACATGGTAAGTGTAATTGAAAATTTGAGAATGCATAAGAATTTTCTTTAAGTACTTATTTTTTTCGGAAACCAAACATGAATCAAATATTTTTACCAGAAAAAAATTGGAAATATTGAACTTTCAAAGCACAAGATATTTTAAATTCATTTTATTAGGCTTTTAAATGGTTGATTAGTGGTTTAAATAAATTGGAATTGAGATGATGTTGCATTTTAATATATTGCATTTTAATATATTGCATTTGAGAATGAGTCATAAGGGAATGCCACATGAAATTTTAACTTAGAAAGAAGAGGGGAAAGTACGTTGCCATAAAAATCCCACGAAGATCATTAATAAATTTCCTACACAGCCAAACTTTTATTGGTATAGGAAATAACATGAATTCGATTAGCATATAAACAGAAGCATTCTGTTAGCCATTAGGACTTTCATATAATTCTGCTTTTTGGACGAAATAGGCATGTTTTGATACAAGAAATTATGGGAGGGTGATGAAGTGAAAAATTTCAAGACAGTTGAAAAGTGATGAAGACAAGCTTTTGGAACTATGATCTGAGCATGGCATTAAATTTTCTTGCTAGATGATTGAAATGGTATATGAACTAAAGCGCCAAATGTTTTTTTGACAGGTTGCATTGGCTAAACATGCAGTATCAGATAATTAGATATTGAGTTGGTTGAAACTTGAAGCTTAGAAAGTTTACAACTTTTTTTTATCAATGATGATTCAGTAGAAGTGGAATTCATTTTTATATTCAATTGAAGGGCTGATTATATTTTGTCTTTTCTACTTGATTTTATAAAACTTGATGAATAAGTTTAACAATTGATTTTGTATTCTTACATTCTGGAGCTTGATTATTTTTAAACACATAAAGTAAATTTTGTGATTACAGTTTGGTTTTGCCAGTTATGATCTGTAGTTTGTACTGTAGTTGAATTGGCTGTAAATTTAAATGGCTGGCAATAAGTTCCTTCGGGTACGAGCGCTACAATTATTAGTTTATGTGCTGATTCAAGTTAACTGGTGGATATACTTGAGATATTGTTTTTTGTTTTTGTGTAGTTGGAACTTTGCGAATGGGGTCTTAGCCTTCAACATTTGATATGAATTGAATACCGATTTTGAGCCGTGCCTTCAGGCACGGGCATTCGCTAGTATATATATATATATCGGGACGGTTCAAGGGACACCCAAAAAACACCCCAAATCTCAAACTCATAATTCCTGATCAAATTTTTATGATCCGAACCATTCAATGTGTACAGAATGTGATTTTAAGGGTGATCGCGAGAAATTAATAAAAAAAATAATAGGAAAAAGCTTGATTTGAGCAATTTTTATTTGAACCGTTTAATAAAAACTGTTCAAAGCTGTTCGGATCAAACCCTTCCCGGTCATTTTTTTTTTGCTGATTTTTCACAGTTACCCTTAAAATCACGTTCTGATCACATTGAGCGGTTCGGATTATCAAAATTTGATCGTGAACTATGAGGTATTTTTTTGGGTGTTCCCGGAACCGCTCCGTATATATATATATATATATGATTTCTCATAGTTCCCGATCAAATTTTTATGATCCGAACTGTTCAATGTGTGCAGAATGTGATTTTAAGGATGCCCGCGAGAAATTAGCAAAAAAAAAAAAGACCGGAAAAGACTTGATTTGAGCAGTTTTTATTTGAACCGTTCAATAAAAAACTGTTCGAAACTGTTCGGATCAAGCCTTTCCTGGTCATTTTTTTTGCAGATTTCTCACGGGTACCTTTAAAATCACGTTCTGATCACATTGAGCGGCTTGGATCATAAAAATTTGATCGGAAACTATGAGGTGTTTTTTTAGGTGTCCCCGGAACCGCCCCGTATATATATATATATTAAGAACATGATTTTAAGGACCACCTTAATTTAATAAAATAAGGACCTCCCTTTCTCGATAGAATTTCGATGATCCAAGTAGCTCAACGTGTTTAGAACGTGATTTTAAGGGTACCCGTGAGAAATTAGCAAAAAAAAAAGACTGGAAATGCTTCATCCAAGCAGTTTTTGTTTGTTTTTTATCGAACGGTTCAAATAAAAACTTCTCGGATAAAGCCCTTCCCGGTTATTTTTTTTGTTGATTCCTCGCGGTACTCTTAAAATCACGTTTTGAACTCATTGAGTCGCTCGGATCATCAAAATTCAAACGGGAAATGGGAGGAATAGAGAGGTCCTTATTTTAACTAAAATAAAAACCTCCTTATTTGAAAATAATTGTGTGTGTGTCTATATATATATATATATATATATATATATATATATATTTAAATCTCTGTACTATTTTTTGCTAAGTAACCACCCTCTGTACTTGCACTAAAGGTATTGTGCTCTCTCTTATGGCTGCTAGTATATAATCGTAGTCGACTTCACTTTCAGAAGTTTGGATATTAGCGAAGCTTAAATTACTAGTGACCTTTCAACTCTCTCTGTTCTCAAATCTGATTACCAACCAAAGCTTCGAGTTGTCGCGACAACTAGGAATCGATAACTCTGAATCAGCAGACCCAGGATCTCCCAATGGAGGCACCATCCAGATTGCAGGCTCAAATTCCAAGTAAAAAGCGTTCTACTATGTGCACCTAGAGACATTCGTAAAATGACTATTTGATTGATAGGTTTCTTCTCCCAGTCTGAAAAGAATAAGCACACATTGGATTGTTGTGAAAATAGCTTCAATTCTGCTGCTGCTTCTTTTTGGGTAAAAATAATTCTGCTTTTTCTTCATTGGCACAAGAGTTGAAGGAATGCCAAGGGAATAACACAAGGTGGTTACAAAACGTTCATATGCTAAAGAAAATAAAGCTACGACTATGAAAGTTCTGCGGGAAGAGGCTACACATTTGGTATTGCTGGTTTTCTTGCGTAGATGGAGGAGTTATTCTTCTTTCCTACTCAATCTTCTATTTGGTTTCTGGCTATCAGGACCAAGGTTAATAAAGACTTTTTCACGGAACACATTCTTTTGTGCTATGGACATGGGCCTTGCATAATCTTATGTGAAGATCATCCAAATAAAAACCCTTGGGGCAACTGAGGTTCGCTGATCGTTAACTTAAAGCCCCTGGACTAGTAGAGGTGCAAGAAGTTGGCTTGAAAACTGGGTTATAAAGAAAATCCCGAAAAAAATAACTCTACACTTGCTCACCATCTGCATCCTTTCCTGGCTCTTCGTTTCATCTGTTCTGGTGCTAAGCATAATATGACGATACTAAAGCAAATTACGAAGGATAGTTGCATAAAGTCAAGCAAGAAGCTTTAAAATGGAGCTCGCCTCAAATTCAGACACTTCAAAGGGACATTTCGTCTAGTTTTTGCCTGTAGAGGGCCAAATCCTGCAGAAAGCAAAAACCAAGACGCACATACGCAGTATTAGTTCACCTAAGAAAAAGATTGGACGTGATTAGACAACAGAAAAGAGCAAAACAAATATTTGAACGGTTCTAATAGGAAATCAACACTTGTAGCTTCACCTGTTGCGCGAGAATAATATCTAGGCAACTCGAAATGAAGGTAAAAAATAGGGCACTGCAAATTCAGACATTGCTGACATTACCATCCAGTATCTTGTGACTATAAGTTATCTAACTGGAAAAAAATAATAGACGGAACACAAGCATGGTAACATACAGCAAAGATAATTCTTACACAGGCATTTGTCCTCCTGGCATTGAACACTGACAGAAATAAACACCAAATTCCCTGAGAAATTTTTTGTCTGTTGAGAGTATTTTGTACCTATTAATGTCAACATAGATGAAACCGTTCTCTTTTTTCAAGGAGGTTGAAGAATCGAACTTTCAGTTTTTGATACCCCAATGTATTTTAGCTTGAGTTTGCTACTACTTAAGGCTCAACTTTGTACCCATAGCTAGTCATATTTGAGCATTACTAGTTGGAGTTCCACAAAAATCAGTCTAAAAATCTGATTTTGGCATGTTTGCCTCCATTCAAGTCCATTGCTTATGCATGTTGGAGTTGGGAACCACCAACAACTGAAATTTGTAAGACATATTTCACACAATGACACACTACTAAGTATCTTAAAGCCAGTAAGACTCATCCTGGCTAATTGACTCCAAAAGTACAAACCAAGACTATGACAAGTCGAAAATGATGAAACCAACAATTATGTCAGCATTTCTCGTTTCATTTCAGCAAATTCAAAGGGCAACTAGACAATGTTATACGAGCAAGATCTCAAGATTTGACTGCTACTTAAACAGATAGAACAACAATATGGAGTAGAATGTTCATAGTTCATACCCAAGTATAAGCATAGACGCCAGCCTCTGTTGATCCTAGAGGACTTCCCCTCCTGATAATTTTTCCCTCTTTACATACGTAGAGCATTGGTACCCCATTTGACAGTTCTAAGTCAATAACCTGTCCGGAAGACATAAATGAAACTTACATACAGGAAACCCAAATTTTCGGGATACATGCTCCTAAGCATGGGTGGCTCCAAAAATTTCACTCAGTGACGACATGCAGTTTTTTAATTGGCAACATTGGTAAATTTTATATTATAAAAGATTGCTAGGGGGGCAGTGGGGTACAACCCAAATACAACCACGACAACAAAAACAACAATAACAGAACCCATCTAATCCCCAATCATTGGAGGTATGGACGGGGGAGGATTGGAGATAGATCTAATCTTTGGCAATATATGCACAAAGTGGCTGCTCTTAGAATACCACTAAACAGTGGTCCCCCTATACCTCCAAGAACCGAGGAGCTAAAGGGACGTTTTGCTATGGAACCATGCCCCCAAATCAAAGCCGAAATAGAGAGGGCAAACACAATTTCTGTGCACATTACCATGCTTCCTTTTTTCATAGTCCAAAGCATCGGTTGAAGCACCAAGCCCAAATACAACCAGGGAAAAACGAAAAAAGAAGAAAAGATGGTAGAAAGGAAGATAAAAGAAAGAAGAAAAGTAAAAGTTCAAATAGCCACCAACAAAAAACCAAGTTGAACCCTCCCAAATACTAAAATCTTGCAAATATTATTCAATACTCAATAAAATTAGAATTTACGTTACCTATTCTTTACTTTCAATAATCAAATAAGTTTAGGATAAACTTTTTAAACCACAAGGGAAAGAGAGCTTTGTTATACGGTACAATTTAAGCACAGAAAAACACGCAAAAACGTGAAATTTTCCATGGCAAATACATTGAAAGATCTACAGTAGATCCGTTTTGGAGAGTTAAAAAGTAAGATTGGATTGGACCCGTTTCAACTTTTTGGGCCACTTGGGCTTCAAACAATTTTTTGGCTGTTGGTACTGTCCAGAGGGTTCATCCAAGGTGGTCCAAGACTAACAATTGCCCCTAAAATTTTGAAAAATTGGAACAGAGAAAAAAAGTGATTTTTTTGTAGCTTGCCCGCTTACCGTAATGTTGCAGCCACCCCTGCTCCTAAGGTGTGACTAGGACTCCATGAACCTAAAACTTGACCTTATATGCTACAAAGCAAGCATTAAAAAAACAACTGAACAGATTGTGGTATTACCTCCTGAGAAGTTAAATTGTCAAGGTACATAATAATGGCCCTCAGTGAATTCGCATGGGCAGCAACCATTACATGCTTTCCTGACAAAAGTTGAGGTTGAATCTGCAATGAAATCATTCTCAGCACTTGGGGGGTTTACACAGAGACACTTCAAACCTAATAAACTCTCTCATAAGAATATTCCAGCGACGGTTCTTGACTCAGAATTGGTCAGCATAAAATGTTAAGATGTCATCTTCAGAAACCACTTAGTAGAAGAGATAAATGTAGTGATGCTTACATGCTCTCTGAAATAAGCAACAGCTCTTCGAGATGTCATTTCCAAACTTTCACCATTAGGAGGGCACGTACTGTAACTTCTCCGCCATTCATGAACTTGCTTTTTTCCATATCTTTCAGCTGTCTCCTGTTTGTTAAAACCTTGTAACTCCCCATACCTGTAAGGAAAAAGTTTCTAATTCTTAACATTAAGCTCAAAATCTGGATGATTATAAATTACCAAGGGGAGAGTAGGGAAAACGTAGACAGAAAGGTGCCTTTTTTCATTTAATTGCCAAGCCTTTACAACCGGAATGGATTAAATCCGGATGATTATAAATTGCAAAGAGGAGAGAAGGGAAAACGTAGACAGAAAGGTACCTTCTTTCATTTAATTGCCAAGCCTTTACAACCGGAATGGATTGCTTCTTGGTATTTTCACTATGGATCTGACTCCACATTCTGGACTCTTCACTCTCATCATGTACAATTATGGGAACCTGGAAATAATAAGTGGGTAAATGCTATAGAATGAGCATTCCTTTCTCGTCGAAGACAGGAACGAAAAAATAAAAGAAGAAAATAAAATGAAAATAATTGTAGAAAATCCTTGGGTTTGAAACAAATTACTTAATTTATTACAACATAGTATACTAGTATATCGTACACTAGTTTGAAAGATTACTCATCAAACCCAGTGTAATTGCTCCAATACCTGTCTAAAGGATAAGCTCCTTAGTCATAATTTCGGGTCAACACAAGGTCAACTAGTATGTACTAGTTATATTTACTTTTCATTACATGAAAATACACGCATATGCACATCCATAGAGGACACACACATCACAAACCAAAGGGCCCAACTGTTGGAGGAATGACGGAGACCTAGATAGCTTGGTTTGTTATGTCTGTTTATTTCACATGTTCATCATCACTACATGCATTATTTATTTGGCAATGATGAATTAACTGGCTGGCGTAATTTTGTCCTGAATTCAACGACGAGGCATAGACACAAGTTTCGTATGCACCAATCAGGTAGTAAGCAAAAAACTAGCATTTCACGTGGCATGACAAAAGTTGTGAGATGCATGATGATTTGGGAAGGAAGCCTTATAGGGTCTACCGAACAAGATCAACATTTTTCTTTGAATTGAAATTCTACTAGTGGAAATCTTTTAAATGAGTTCTTCTGTTAGTCCATTCCAATAGAATCCAGCCTGTGTAGACATGTTACAGCAAAAAGCTGAACATCAGAACATCAAAACTAAGTTTTCCAAAAGTAATAACAAGATGACATAAATAACATTCGAAAAGACAGTTGTTCCAGAGAACAAGAAGTATAGGTTGTACAGTTATACGCATATCACTTAACAGATTTTAAGAACAACTTTTGCATCCTTTGTGCAAGCAGTCCTAATATTTCAGTTTAGAAAACGGATTAGTCTATAAAACAATGATCACTTTCTCTCTCACTTTTCCTTTCTACTGGTGTTTTGATTTTATTTAACCGTTTTTTGCTATTTTTTTGGCTCATCCAAATAAGGGAGGAAGACTGAATAGGAAACATCTATGGGGAAGTACCTTATAGCAGCGGTGTTGGGTCAATGCCAGCATAGCAGTCATTTGAGCACGAATCAATGCAGATGTGTAAATAATGTCAATAGGTAGATTTCTAATTCTTTTACCAGCTTCAATTGCTTCTTCGATGCCTTTATTAGTCAACGGCACATCAACACATCCAGAGAACAGGTTCTTCTCATTCCACAATGATTCACCATGTCGAATTAAGATCAAAGTAGACTCATCTGAATAAGATAATATAGCCACAATTTGAAGGGTTGGCATGAATGGTATATCAAGGAAAAAATTAACATTTTGAAATTCGCTAATTTGATTATGTAAGAATGAAACATCCAGCCAATGGAGACTCACCTGAAATCTTCCCTGGATCTTCTGTGGAGCCATGTAAGGAGGAAAAGATTGAATCTACGGATGCCGAGTGTACAGATGATGCCTCAGTTGTATGGAATTTAAATCGGCATGAGCTAATAACTCCGTTTCTCAGCAATCTTAAATGAACCTGTGGGTATGATGCAACGGGTTCCCAATTGATTTTAGGAACCAAGAGGACCCTTAATTCCGTTGACAAGAATCTCATACCAGAATTCCCAAATCCATAACAAGCTCTAGAATCATTGCCAAATACCCAGACACGGGTAGTTCCGGTGGCTACATGTAGTAAGCCAGTGGACATCCTAGTAATCTGATCAAAACCACAAGTTATGTCCATTACGCATACATCAGAGGACAAAAAATATGTTCTTTACAAATTCAGTACGTAGATGAAGATGTTACGACAATCACGAAGTAGAAAAAATAATTAAACCAACAAGAAATCACACAAGGTTTTACTGTCGTTCCGCCCAAGCATGAGCTTAAACGTAAATCCACAGGCAAAGAGCAGTAGATGATGCACTATTAAGGAGCACATAAGTTTTAAAGAGCCGGCCAGCTATATCCGTAACTCTTGCAGTCTGCAGAGCTATCAAACAAAATGACTCTCTAACGAACTCCAAAGGAACGCCAAAGGGCACAGAACCGCAGTGGGATTCGAAGGAAGAAAAATCCTTTGGAACCCCCAAAGGAACAAAACCCTAGAACTCCAAAAACTGAAGTCTAGGCACCACAAGCGCTCATCATGCACTTGACCTGTGCTCGCACCCGTGCTCGTCAAGCGCTGCCCTCTGGAATTCGAGGCACAATCTCAACAGAAGATGATGAGTGATGACTATTGAAAGAAATGGTTCCACCTTTTAAGCTATGTCACAACAACATACTAATACTCCATTGTTTGTCTCAAGCAGTTTTTTTTTTTATATGTCAATACTCACTAGATATTGGATTCCATAAACTTCAATAAGGATAATTGGTGCTGCAAACAAAACCCAGTTCAAATAATTAAAAATCACTATTCCGTTGAACAAATTCACGGACTGACAATCAATTATGATCCGTTTTACAGGATCACAAGTTCCCTGAATAAAAACAATTCCCAACGAATCTTTCCGGGTAAATTTTCACAAGAAAAGCATGTACCTAATCAAAACAAGATGGAAAAAACAAAAAACAAAATGCGGCATGCGTAAAACATCAAGATCACAAGAAAGAAGCACCCAAAAAGCAAATAAGGCAATAGGGTATAGAGAACTTGCATTTTTTCTGTCTTGAATTTGAGGACAATGATGGATGGAACATACAGAGGGTTGGGTCTGCAATTGGGTTTGAACATCTAAGTTGATCGATCGCCAGAGAGCTTCGATGTGACGCCAACGGGTGGCGTTTTCAAATTAGCCGTGAGAAATCGACAAAGAGCACCGACAAAGTAGAAGTCATGGCATTTGAGCTATCCAAACAGCCCCTTGTATAAGAGCAAAACACCAGCCTCTACATTTTTTGGCCGAATTACCTACTCAAAAAGTACATTTTTTTTTCTTTCTTTTCGCTCTTTACTTAATTAAATAAACTATGGGCTTGTTTCACACAGTTTTTTTTTTTTTTTTGGACTTTTTATTTCCTATACTTATTCAAAAAAAATCGCATTTGTTAATTTTGAAAATAAACTATGGGCTTGTTTCACACAGCTTTCTTTTTTTGGACTTTTTATTTTCTATACTTATTCAAAAAAAATCACATTTGTTAATTTTGAATAAATATTTTGGATTATTGGGTTGCCTTGAGAAGAGGAATCAAAGTAAAAACAATTATGAATTTTATCCAGATATTTTGAAAAATATCCAAAATTAAGCCCAAAAATTTTAAAAAAATTGATTCAAAACTAACAAATATAAAAAATAAAATAAAAAATTGAACAAGGACAGAAACAAAAACTAAGTGAAACAAGGCCAGCCTATCTATTTTACTTGCCAAAAAACTCATTCTTATCACTTCCTTATTCATCAAGAAATAAGAATAGTAATTTCAACCATAATGTTAAAAAAAAGTAATTTCAACCATTATTTGTATTTACGGATAAGGTGTCGAGATGATCCAAACCACCAGTACTGGGTAAGAAACCATGATATATCAAACAACTTGTGGTCAATGAGAAAGCTATGGTACACATGATATATCGTATGTTTAAATTATGACAATTTGTGATTTTCATTATGCCGATTTTTGGTTTTCTAATGCATATTTATGATTCTAGTTACGACTAATACTTTAAAATTTACCTGTTGAACAAATCATTAATAGGTTACCCATAATTAAAAAATATTGTTATTATGTAACCATAATTATTCGTACCAGAATCTTTAATACTTGTACCTTAACCAAATATATGCATATAATATAAAAAATTAAATAATTCTACCTATAAATGTTATAACAACACCATAAATTGGCATTATCTTACCATAATGAGTCGTACCAAAAATTCTTTGACTCGTCTGATATTTCGTAACAATCAAAATATGTTGTACCAGAATCAACAATTGTTATATCCAAGCCAAAAATATTTGTAAAATGCCACAAATTTTATAAAATAACCACAATTGTTATGACAATACCTAAAATTGTAATTTTCTTACCACAACGTGTTGTTTAAAAAAAAACATACGTAAATACCACAAATTATATAACAAATCACAATTATTATGACAATACCATAAATTAACGTTTTCTTACCACAATGTGTCGTACCAAAGGAAATTGATTAAAATATTTCATAATAAGACATTTCTAAAATACCACAAATTCAGTAATATAATCAAATTTGTTATGACAATACCATAATTGACGTTTTCATATCCACAATGTATCGTATAAAAAAAATTCAATCAGAATGTTCAGTTAAGGATAGTTATAATTGGCAAAATACCATACCATAATTAAATAATATAACCACAATTGTTATATGTTTTTAATTTGATCGTTTGTCTATATTTCTTTCTAATTTTTATAGTTTTTTTTTTATATATTTTTAGTATAAATACATAGTTAGTCATTGAAGTTTTATATAACCACGAAATCAACGGTTTTGATCGTTACTATTGTGTCACGGTGGCAAGGCTATATCCAACTATAGACGAGGACTAGGTTTCATATCAAATATAAATTCAATATGCATTCTAAATGTCGTTAACGAGTATATTTCTAGAATGATTGATCAAAACTGTTAGAATATCAAGTTATACGATATTTAGTATTGTCACCAAAATCAGAGATCATCAGATATCGACAATTGCATAATCGAAAAATATTTAAGGTATTCAGATACATTAAAGTCTAATAATGCACCACTCGAGCCCCATCTAAGGCATTTTTTTTCCTATCGGAACTGTCTCTCTTTTATATAATATGAATAAATCATATGTACCAAGAATGAAGTTGATCACTTATCGTTAGACCCTTAATCAAATGAAAATATCATTTTATGATTGCATTCGGGTGCCGATGAAAGGACTTTCTAAACCCGGTCGAGTAAAAAATTTACGTGAATTATTTAATCAACAAGCATAACGAAATCAATGATTTTGATCGTTATTATTGTGTCGCGGTCACAAGTCTACCGTATATTTAGCTACAACAGAGAAATTCATTTCATATAAAGTATATTGAATGTACAAATTCTAAATATTATTTTTTTAAGGATAAATTCTAAATATTGTTATCGAGTATATTTATAAAATGATCGATCAGAACCGTTAGAATATGAAGTCCTACAATATTCAACATTGTCACCAAAATTAGAAATCATGGGATATCGACAAATATGTAACCAAACGACATTTAACGTGTCCGAATGCATTAAAGTCTATTGTTAATTGTGTTACAACATATTTTAGTCTTGCTACAAAATATTTGGATTAATTTCTTTTGATACGACATATTGTTGTAAGCAAATGCCAATTTTTGGTGTCGTTATAAAAGTTATGATTATGTTATATAATTTGTGGTCATTTTTTGGAGAGGGAGAGGGAGGAGAAAACAACCTGTTACCTGCTCAGCCCTTTTTTCATTTATTAATTGATTTAATAAATTGATGGTTCGGATCATTCACGTTTAAATCCAATGGTTTAAAATCATGGTATGTACGTTACACCCCTTAATGAGGGGTGTGTACCATAGGACTTTCCCAAAGTGTAATTGAGTTGTATCTCAAACAACTTGTGCTCAAACGGTCCATTCCAAACGGTTCCAGAAAACTATTATAGTATAATTACTTCACTACAGTAGGTTTCTTTTCCACTTTGTTTGGATGTTAATTCAACACACATATATTGGTTACGTTTTGGTTCCTAATTTTCTGAAATTGTTTGGAATGGTCCGGTTCTAGAAATCATACCATTTTAAACGGTTCTAGAAAACTTGAAACCAAAACTTAACCAATATATGTGTGTTGAATTAACATCCAAACAAAGTGGAAAATAAACCTACTATAGTGGAAAATATTCCCAGCCCTTTATCTCTCACAGCTTATGCCGATGCTGATTGGGCAGGGGATCCAATTGACAGACGGTCTACTACTAGTTTTAGTGTTTTTATGGGTTCTAATCTTGTGTCTTGGTGTGCAAAGAAACAACGTATAGTGGCTCGGTCCTCCACTGAAGCTGAGTATAGGGCCATGGCCTACACTGCTAGTGGTTTGATCTAGTTGCAACAATTATTTTCTGAGTTACATATCCCTGTGTCTTCTCCACCTATTTTGTTCCGTGACAATAAATCTGCCATTGCTCTTGAATCAATTATAGTTTTTCACGCAAGGACAAAGCACATTGAAATTGATTACCATTTTATTCGGGAACAAGTCCTCAATCAACATATTGCTTTGTCTCACATTTTGTTCTAGGGATCAAGTAGCTGATATCTTTACCAAAGCTCTATCTATTAATCGATTTCAAGTTCTCAAGTCCAAACTCATGGCGTGTGACCCTCCCATGATTTTGAAAGGGGGTGTAAAGGATTCTCAAGCCAGGACCCAAGAGGGCCAGGACAAGCAAAGTTGCTGAATATCTGACTAAGCCCAAGTTGGGACTCCCTCCACGTCATCTTTAGTTTCAGCATTGATTAGTTGTTTAGTTGTTAAGTTTGGGATGTTTAGCTACCGTAATTAGTTTGTAATAAGGGTATATAAAAGAAGGATAGGCGGAGCTTTGTAATCGAGCAGTAGAGAAAATGTATTGAAAGCATTTGTTTCTCTCTCTCTTTTCCTACTTTTTCTCTCTCCAGTTCTTGAAGATACTCTTAAGTTTTGTAAAGAATTCAGGTTTTCTTCAATGCTAATATATACAAGTGTATTGCTTGTGATATAAAGAAGCTATTGTGCTTGCAAGCTCCAATGAAGCGAGATAATCACATGTGATAAAATCTAGCCAAATGTCCATTAGGATTTTGGAAAATCCGTGTGGATTGAAGCCACACGTACCCACTCTTGCCGCCTTGATTCGTACTCTATATAAACATCCCAAAGCTTGAAAGAGCGATAATCCAATACATTTTATATGTATATGTATATATTCCTATATATATATATATATTAATATATCAATACACTTGTATAATAAGGGGGAAGAGTAGCAAGCTAAGCCAAGAACCACTATGTGAAAAGACAAAACTACCCTTGTAGGATTAGTCTTTCAATTTGTTTTTGCCTGTCATGATTTGGGAATATTTTAGGTATTTTAGGTCCTCCTTTGCTTTGTCAAGAAGAAAAGACTTTTATTTTGGGTATTTTAGGTCCTCCTCTTCTTAGTCGGGAAGAAAAAACTTTTTGGGAGTATTTTAGGTCCGCCTTTGCTTAGTTAAGAAGATAAGGCTTTTTCGTATTTTAAGGATACTGAATCTATAAAAAAATCTTACGAATTATAGTGCGCTTAATCCTAATGCAAAAAAATATTTCCGACGTTCATTAAACCCATCCATTTTGGTTCTATATTTGTTTGACAAAAAATGCTGAGCTTAAGAAGCAAATATTCTAAAAGAACTCATGTCTTTGTCTTTTTCTTTATTTTATTGATTAAGTTTAATTGGTCATAGCTCCCCCTTGTCAGTTCGGACAGATCCAATCTATATATCAATGCAATTACCCAAATGCAGTCATTACTACTTCTGTTGAAATATGAAACCCCTCGTTGATTTCTTTGATTTCGTGATACTTCTTCTGTTAAATGACCGCACCCTCTGTTTTGATCTTTTCTATTTGCTTTTCTCTTCCAGTGTAATTAGCTGTAAGATTTGCAGCATCACTAAGAGCTTGTGTCGTCGTTAAGGAGTCTGACAAGAAAATAGCTCTTCTTCTTTCCAAGCTCTGACTATTTCTAAGAGGCTAAATTTGCATTTGAAATCAAGTAGGTAATCGGTGAAAAAGTTGCATCCCTTCATATCTTATGTTTTTTACTTTGTAGCACAGTAGTATATTAGAGCTATTATACTGGACAACATGTGACATAAAATTTTGTTTTTGGTTCTATTTGGAAATTCCTCATAGGTTATGGTCTACATTAATGAGTTGGAGATCTCTGTAGCATGTTATGCAAATACATTAAACTTCTATCTCTACACCTCTAAAAGCACTGAGTTGATTTTTTGTTAACTCAACTGCTGTAAAAGAGAATGTCTTCTGTTAGCCGCCATAGCTTATCAGAAAGAGATGGAAATTCATGCTTCGGATTATCTGCAAAGAGAAACTACGGAGGCTTTCCAATCTCTTACTAACTCCTTATGATGTGTTGTTTTCGAGCAGTTAAGGAAAACATCAACTCAGTGAAGGATTTTCTATTTCAGTACTATTCAAATTGTCAAGGATTTTCAATTTTTGTAGGCTACATTACCTCGGCTCAGGGCGAGGTCTAGGTATCGGTTTCATGTAATTTCTTGAAAGTAAGATTGCTATCTGAATTTGTTTCTTTGCGTGATGGCCTTGTACATAGATATTCCTTGGCATGGGTATGTCTGATGACAAGTGGGAAGCTACTGTTAACCACACTGTGAAATGGGAACATGATTGATCCTCCGTTGTTCTTTCACCATCCTCATGTATCTCAGCAGCAGACTGGTATGGTTTGCAATGTTGTGGGACAAGTGACATGACAATTTTCAGAATCCCAATATGTTGCTTTTGATAATCTGAAACTCAAAATGTATTCTTCTTTGATCATTTTGGGATTGTATTCTTCCCTACTTCCATTTCTTTCCAATATATTCTTTTCATTCTCTCCTTATTTTGGCAAAAGTGGCCTCATCCTCTAAACAAACTATTATGAACCATAGTTTGTTTTTGTCTTATTAACTTCCCAACTGCCAATAACACCAATAAGCTCGCGGAAATGTGCAAAGCATGAAGCATAATAATAGTACATATAAACATGTATACGTATGGGGTATACCTTTGGCGTGATATAAGGTCTTGTATTAGCTCATGGAGGGGCATTATAAACTCCCAAATCTTCTTGGCTTGGAATATCTCGGCTAGGATATTTGAGGGGTCATAAGGGGTTCTTCTTGTTCCTTGCATCTGCTCTAGTTTTGTTGTTTCCTCATGTTTTGAGGTTGCTTCCCTAGCTTAGGCTTTTTCTTTTCGTTCTTGTTAGGGTGAGAGCCTGTTCCTAATATATATAAGAACAACAGTACAAAAAAAGTGGACACAACCGGTCTGAAAATACAGGAAACAATAAACAAAAACAACCAACTAACAAAACAAAAAAAAATAAAAAAGTAAAATTGCCTGGAGCCAAGAAGTTGGAATCGGACCCATCTACACTCGTGCAGACGGGTTGGAGAGTCGGCTCCACCCTTGCCTGTCTCTTCCTTCTTCCTCCCCCTCAATCCCCATCTACACCAGATACAGAGCAAAAGGGAAACAGAATTCCCCAAAATATAAATCCAAAACCCTACCAAGAACCTACTATTTTGCTCTTTGGATCATGGATTCTCAAAAGAATATTGAAGAGAAAGAGAAAAAGATAATCTTAATTAAACTCCTAACAAGGCATTGATGGGAATTCTTGGCGGAAATCCGACCCTCACTTTTGCTTATTGGATCCTGGATTTTGTTTTTTTGCAACTTTGGATATCTGGAGTCCCAAACTACTTATGAGTATCTCGAATTGGATTTTGAAGTTAGTTAATGTTATGTTTACAAAATCTCAAATCAACTAATTCCGACCCTTGCCGCATGACAGTTTATATGTAAGCTCTTGGACGCCCTTCCATTAAAAACTTGTTTCTTGATTAGTATCAAAGCTAGCCATTATGTCAAGTATTATATTCAATGTACCCATGCAAGTATGTGATCGTATGAGTGTTGCTTTGCGGCTCGAGCTACGGGAAGGGGTGGCTTATAGGCCGGACTAAAATACTTTGAATGCATTGTATATTGATGGGAGAGTGAATCCATAAAATATATATATATCGTTGGGTCAGTATTGAACTGTTGATAGAGTTGGCTGCCGTAGACGTCGACCGCTGAGTGTGTACAAGCTACTTTAAGCAGGCTTATTAGATAGTTTGAGCCCAAATCTCAAAAGAGTTCCAATGGTACTGCACAAGACTGGCAGGCCCAAGATAGACTGAACAGGGCTGGGTTTGTGGTTTTGATGCCCAAGAGTCAACATCACTCGCTACTATGGTCTCTTTCAACTAGGGCTGTACAAACATCGGGCTGGGCTAGGAAAAAATAGTCTCTTTCAACTAGGGATATACAAGCATTGGGCCTAGGCGGGCTTGTACTAGATAGTAACGAGACTTGCAATGGGCTTAGAAAAAATAGTCTCTTTCAACTAGGGCTGTGCAATCATTGGGCTGGACTGGGCTTGTAATAGATAGTAACGAGACTTGAGCATGCCCAAGTCCAACCCATTAATAATCGGGCTTCATATAATATTCCCAAACCCGACTTTCCTAAAGTATCATTGTTCAAGCCCGTCTAACTAGCCCATTTACTCATCTAAAGTATAGTGTCAAGTACAAATTAATCATCCCCACTTTTATAAATTAAAGTTCACAATGATAATAATTATATTTATTCGAAGACCAAGGATTATATGTATATTTATTCATTAAAGAAACGGTATTGTGTATATATAGGTATTTATTGTACTACTAGTTTTTTTTTCTCCTTCTTAATATTTTTTATAAGTACAAATATATAATGCACGCCATTATCATATTTTATCGGGCCGGGCTTGATTTTAAGAGATATTTCCAAGCCCATCCTATTAACTAAATGGGTTTAAAAACTCAACTCAACCCCACCCGATAAGCCTAAATACACATCCAAAACTCTTAAAAAGTTGGGCCGGTTAGTGGGTCGGTGTGCACACCTACTTTCAAATATTGGTTTCTTTTATGTTCGTACATAAATATGAATATTTGATCCCAAAATAAGTGTAAATATAATGTTGGTATCTGATAGGGTAACATAAAAGAAAAAAAGTGATGTGGGGGCCGCAAGTGACAATGCAAATTGCTTTTATTGGCTGCTAGATTTGTGGGAAATTGCTTTTTCTATGAGTTAATTATTTTACTACGTACTCTAAGGTACTTTCGAAATGCACGAAGTAAAATGGGAGATGTTATCGTGTGACAAAGAATGAAACTCTCCTAAAATATGGAGTAACTCTCAGAATCATGTAATGTAGAGCAAATACGATTAATTGATTTCTTTCTCTCTGTTCAAAAAAAGAAAAAGAAAAAAGAATTGGTTTCTTTCTCGAACAATTGACGGCACAGTTAAATTTCACGCATTATTGCACCCGTTGCATGTGCATAGTCTCTATGAAAACTCGTAGTGCTATGGTAAAAAAATTAGTTGAGTCCAAATCAACACTTCTATGATAAAAACTAGAGAAAATTGAAAATGCTTTACTTTGGAAACACGATATAAAGAAAAATTTATCTTTTTGGAAAGGAATGACCACTAAAATCCATTTTCATTGAATAAACCCAAATTCAATATTAAAAAAACGTATTGCCAACTACCCCCACTATAACAAATTGAAGTAAATGAATACCATTATACTATGCTCATGAAACTTCAAACCATAAACACTAAAGAAACAAAAGGAGGAGAAAAAAATTTAAGATCTCTAATAAAAAAAATTATTTATTGAGTTGAAATAATTGCAATAATTGCGTTATGCAGTAACAATTAAAACGTGAAAAAAGGGGGCTTGAAGTAACCCCTTGAAAACGTGGATTGGGAATACTGTCAAGCATTTGGCAACGGTATAAATTTTTAAGAGCCCCGAGAAAAAGCAAGGTATAGAATTTGAGATGAAACAAGGGGCTTGAAGTAGCTAGTCTAGGTGCAACGTGCATTAATTTACCTACACAAACAATCAACATGGGCAAAATGAGAAAATTCCAAGACAAAAGGATAACAAAAGCAGAAAAGTTAGCTTAAAATTGGAGTATAAAAACGATCGACTCAAGGACATAACTTCGAAAAGAGGTATTGGTCAACCAGTTGGCATTGGGGAGAGGGTGGGGTCGGTGTGCACCCTACTTTCAACTATTGGTTTCTTTTACGTTCGTATAGAAACCAGAATGTTTGATCCCAAAATAAGTGTAAATATAATGTTAGGATCTAATAGGTTGACATAAAAGGAAAAAGTGATGTGGGGGCCGCAACTGACGATGCAAATTGCTTTAATTGGCTGCTAAGTTTGTGGGAAATTGCTTTTTCTATGAGTTAATTATTTTACTGCGTACTCTAATGTACTTTTGAAATGCATGAAGTAAAATGGGAGATGTTATCGTGTGACAAGAATGAAACTCTCCTAAAATATGACTCTCAAAATTATGTAATGTAGAGCAAGTACGTTGAATTGATTTTTTTTTCTCGCTGTTCAAAAAAAAAGAAAGAAAAAGAATTGATTTTCTTTCTCGAACAATTGATGGGCACAGTTAAATTTCACGTATTATTGCACCCATTGCGTGTACGTAGCCTCTATGAAAACTCGTATTTTGGTCAAAAAAGTTGAGTCCAAATCAACACTTCTTCTATGATAAAACTTAGAGAAAATAGATAGAAAATGATTTACTTTGGAAACACGATATAAAGGAAATACATCTTTTTGGAAAGGAATGACCACTAAAACCCATTTTCATTGAATAAACCCCAAATTCAATATTAAATTAACATATTACCAACTGTTTGGCTGGGATTTTGGCTAACTTCAGAAATATGATTTCGTGTGCGAGCGCCAAAAAGACTTGTAATTATCATTTTCAGATTTCAACTTATAAAAAGCCAAACTTAATCAGGCGATTGTGTTGTTGGTTCAATTACCTCAATAAAGGATTTTCTATCTAGAAGTATTAGAACGACACAACGATTCACTGGAAACTTGATAAACCAAAGAACAAGCAAGATACCTTGATCAATTCAAAAATGAACTTACTTTCCAATTGATTCTTCAAACTTCCACTAACGAACAGAATGAAATACAAAGTGATTACTACTACAAACTACTCCTAACTACTTCGAACTTAAGTCTATGCTCTTCTAACTACTGCCTAATGGACAAACCAAGCATAGCATAGCTGCTTGTTTGATGATTTGTTTGGACTTTTTCCTTCTTTCGTTTCTTCTATTTATAGGCAAGCTCGTGAGTCTTCTCCATGTTTCTGTTTCCCGCCAGGTTGCTTCGAAGTCATCTTGGTTTTGAATTCAATCTTTCCCTCCATGATTCCTGATTGTGGTAATTCAGTTTAGTTCATCACCCCACTTCACAGCATCATGTTGGTAGTGGACAATTATTATGCTTGAACCCCAACTTCTTTGACTGTGTCAACTGTAACTACCTCTTGTTTGAATTTAATCATTTCCGCCTTTGAGTTTCGAACTGCTTACCTTTTAAGCTATCATCTAAATGATATCTGGCAACAATTATTATTACCCATAAAACGACACTAATTTGATCAAAATGTCATCGTTCTTTTAATTATGTGATTCCATGTATTTCAACCTATGTATGTTCCGTTTTGTCTAAAATGAATGGCCACTTGTCACTAACTAATTGGGCCAATAAATTCTCATGCAAACACCATCTACCCCCGCTATAACAAATCGAGGTTAAGGAATTCCATAGTATTATGCTCGTGAAACTTTAAACCATAAACAATAAAAAAAAAAGGATGAGGAAAAAAATTTAAGATCTATTGTAAAAAAATTATTTATTGAGTTGAAATAGTAGTTGCAATAATTGTGTTACGCTGTGACAATTAAAACGTGCCCATGAATGTAGGTGACAAAGTGCAGATCAATTTTCAGGAGCCCTAGGAAAAGCAACGTGGGAGAACCCGCACACTAGTCCTCCATAGGGAAAAACTTGAAGATGAATGTGGTATACAAGAAAACGCGAGCAGTTACTGTGTAACTCAAAATTAACCTTTTGAGCCATATGGTCATGCTAAGAGTTAGTAGGTCAACTGGCGAGGGTTGTTACAATTGGTATCAGAGCACAACTCTGGTCTACATGGTGGATGTCACCTCTAGAATCTGGTATGAGCATGATGATGTGATGTACAGAGCTAAGTACCACACTATGGCCACTAGGGGGTCGAGGTTAACCTTTTGAACCACATGGTTAGACTAAGGATTAGCAGTTCAGCTGGCGCAGGTCGTTACATAACGTATAGAATTTGAGATGAAACGAGCGGGCTTGGAGTAGTCTTGGTGCAATGTGTATTTTTACCTACACAAACAATCAACATAGGCAAAATGAGAAAATTCCAAGAAAAAGAAAAAACAAACAAACCAGAAACTCATTAGTACTATACAATAGAAACAACAATTAGGATAAAAAAAGCAGAAAAGTTAGCTTAAGATTGGAGTATAAAAACGATCAACTCAATGCTATATAACTTAGAAAAAGGTTATTAATTTGTCAACCAGTTGCCATTGGGGGAGAGCGCCTGGGGTTAACAGAAAAAGAACAATGTTATGGTGATCATGTCTGAATATTATATTTTGGTTACCGTGTGATCAGGTGTTACCATTGAATTGGTAATAAGATGTGTTTCGCTACATGATAAATGAGATATATTCTATCAATATAATTGTGACACGCCACATGGTATGTTCCCAAAATATGGTTACTCAGACATGGTGACCAAATCATGACTGAGAAATAGTACATGAATTTTTTTTTGGATGATGCTATGGTGTTCCCGGTCATTTTGGGGACACCGTAATATTTGACATAATTTTACCATTATGAGCATAATTAAAACTTATTATAAGCATAACAGAACCCTAACAGAACCCAAACAAGGCATAACCAAGGAATATCCAAAAAACCAATCAAGGCGTAACCAAACCCAACCAAGGCATAACAAACAAGTTATGTATTGCTATGGTTTTGGTTATGCTTTGCTATGGTTCTGTTATGCTTGTAATGAGTTTTGGTTATACTCATAATGGTTTTATAATACCAAAAGTTATGGTGTCCCCAAAATGACCGAGGACACATAAGTCATTTCCTTTTTTTATATTCAACAATTTGATATGCGGATTGAAAACGTGGTAAATTGTGGGTGTTTTAGGAACATGTGCCTTTTGGCTTGCTTTCAAATATTGCGAAAAGCCAAGTATAACTCCAAAGATACCAAAAATTATGGATGACTCCTAAAACTGGAGTAATTGGAGGTTTAAAAAAGTGTGAATTGGGAAGAGGAAGGAGTGGCCTCCACAGAGAGACAGAGAGAGAGAGAGAGAGAAGAGAGAGAGCCAAGTAGCCAACTTGCAATGAGAGAGAGAGCCAAGTAGCCAACTTGCAATGAATTGGGAAGAGGAAGAAGTGACATTAGAATAAAGAAAACAAAGTTACAATTACTCCTAGAATTTTGTCACTACAAGACCCTCTATAATACTATACATTAAGAGTCTTGTTAAGGCTCCGTTCCGAAACGTGAAATAAGTATTTATTTTTTAAGAAGGCAATTTCAAGCTCAAAAATAATGGGTTTATTGAAATCTAAAAATATCCACAATGGATCTTGTTTGAAAGATCTCATTGAGATCTTTAATACGGTACAAAAAAAATCAAAAAATTATTTTTCATTTACATTATTTTTTAGTTTGAAAATGTGAAATAAGTACTTATTTTTTAAGAAAGTGTTCTGGAATGGGCTCTAATGGTACCAACCAATAGTGTAGGGAAAATGCACTGACTGTCACGTCGGGTCATCTTCTGCCACCGGACGGTCGATCCGAACTGTCCAAATTTTTTTTTTAAAAAATCGAGTGGGCCAACGCGAGAATCAACGGCATCCGACGTGCGTAGATGCTCGATCCAAACACCCCCTTTTTTTGTATGTGCATTTATACACGAAAAAATGGGGTGTTTGGATCTAGCATCTACGCACGTCGTATGCCGTTGATTCCCACGGAGCCCACTCGGTTTTCCTCTTTTTTTTTTTTTGTTTTTAAATTTTTGGACGTCTCGGATCGGCCGTTTGTGGCTAGAGACGGCCCGGCGCAGCCGTCAGTACATTTTTCTTGCGGTACCTGTCGGTAATAATATCATTTCGGATACATTAATTATGTATAAATATGATATTTTCCAAATACATAATTTTTCAGAATTTTTCAACAAAAAGGGGAGAATCATGTTGCAGTCTGCAACGGGTCGGTTTGGGAGGAAATGAGATTCTGTATTTGCTCTTGGAGAAATCTGCCGAGGTCTGCCACTAGTTTATTTTGAAGATATGCTCAAAATGAGGGATCCTTGCGAACAAGAACGGAATTAAGATTTTATCCTAGCAGTGACGAAATGTATATTAAAAATTTTTAGTGGTAGCGAAATTATATAAGTTGGACATAAATTTTTTTTTTATATATAATAATTACATTTTCTTAAATTCTTATCGTGGCGGTCGCCGCCACTAGACTCCCCTGATCCCATCCTTGCTTACGAGGGTGTTTAAATAAACATAGTATTGTTTAGTTTCGTTTGTTGGTAGCGTGTAGAAAGGCGCTCTTGTTGTATTAATTCGTTTTCCTAGTGGTGTTGGGATGTGTTGCTCTGTCCAAGGCTATTTCCTTGGCTTTTAGGGCTCGGTCCTTTTAGGAGAAGAAAATTGATCCCAAAAGAAGAAGATATTTTTCTGCGCAAATTTCACTGACCTCCCCTGAGGTTTCTGACACGAACAGAAATCTCCCCTGAGGTTTCTGAAATAACACTGTCCTCCCCTGCTTTACCTGAAAATACCAAGGGACCCCACTCTCCGTTAATTGCACGTTAGAAAACGGACGGAAAAGATTATTTTTCTCTCCACCCACTACTAAAACTAAACTAAATTAAACTCTCTACCAAATAAAACCATGTCATTGTACTATACTTTTTACAATACCTATACTATCCTCACCAAACTCTTTACCCCTCTTATTTATAAAATATAAAATACAAATATCACTACACTTTGTATCCGTTTCACTTTGAAATTTTGTCCTTATTTAAAAGGATTCACATTTGTTAATCTTCTATCAAATTTTTGTGAATTATTAGTTCGTCTTGATAAGAGGAATTGAAAAAGTAAAAAATTAAGACTTTTTTCAAATATTTTGAAAAATTCAATATTTTGGGTAAAAATAATAATTTTGTACTCTTTTAATTCCTCTTGTTGAGATAAGCCAATAATCCACAAAAATTTAACCAAAAACTTGCAAATACGAAAAAATTCAAATATGAACAATAATAAAAAAGCCTAAAAATCCCACAAACAAACCCCGTAAAAATCAAAAAACGTAAAAATCCCACCAACAAGCCCGTACCCTCCATTGCCAATAGTTTGTTTTTGGTTTTTACGGGATTTGTTTGTGAAATTTTTAGGCTTTTTAGTTTTTGTTCATATTTGAATTTTTTTCATGCGGACTTGTTTGTGGGATTTTTAGGCTTTTTTTATTTTTGTCCATATTTGAATTTTTTTTGTATTTACTAGTTTTGTGTTAATTTTTGTGGATCATTGATTTGTCTCAACGAGAGAAATCAAAAGAATATAAAATTATTACTTTTATCCAAAATATTGAATTTCTCAAAATATTTGGTAAAAGTCTTAATTTTTTACTTTTTCAATTCCTCTTATCGAGACTAACGAATAATTCAAAAAAGTTTGATAGAAAATTAGCAAATGTGAAACCTTTTAAATAAGGACAAAATCTCAAAGTGAAACGGGTATAAAGTGTAGTGATTTTTGTATTTTATATTTTATAAATAAGAGGGGTAAAGAGTTTGGTGATGGTAGTATAGGTATTGTAAAAAATATAGTACAATGACATCGGTTTTGTTTGGTTGGAAGTTTAGTTTAGTTTTAGTAGTGGGTGGAGAGATAAATAATCTTTTCCATCCGTTTTCTAACGTGCAATTAACAGAGAGGGGGTCCCTTGGTATTTTCAGGTAAAGGAGGGGAGGGCAGTGTTATTTCAGAAACCTCAGGGGAGGTTTCTGTTCGTGTCAGAAACCTCAGGGGAGGTCAGTGAAATTTGCCCTATTTTTCTCTATTTCTATGTTGTTATTATTAAAATAAAGAAAGGGTCCTTCAATTAATAAGCTAAAAAAAAATGATACTTGTAAGACAAACAATTACTCCGATACACTTTTTTATTCTTTTCAATACTATATCTTTACACACTTGTTATATTTTTTTTCCTCATCGTACGTCTAATTTTTTTTGTTTTGGTAAACCTTAAAAACAATCCAATAGAATATTTTTAGCTTTTTTTCAATAAAAATAAGGGCAAAACACTCTCCGCCGTTGATGTCACCAAAAGCTATAGCGCATGTACACTTTTGGACGTGTATCATCATGGGCCCCACCACCACACCAACAGAAAATTACACGGAAAATGAAAGGTGACGAAATAAATGTACTGAAGGTGATTGCTGACGTTTGCTTCCTCCAAAAATTGTTGTACTTAAACCGACGGTCCAGATTCACTCTCAGCCAACCCCAAGAGCTAAGATTGGTGATGGGTTTGCTCCACTCATAATCGATCAGGACTTGATTCTTGGAATTATGGAGTAGTAAATATAAATTCTTGTCAATTCACTACTCCCGATGTACGTAGATGAACTGTTTACGTTCGAATCCGTGGGAGGGGATCAAGAAGCTTTTTTGCTATATTATTGGATTACATAATAATGACAATAGCCAAGTTATTTCTGTTGACATATGTGAGAGCATTATTTGTCAAGAAAACCGTGAAAAATAAGAGTTTTAAATCTATTTAGTTTAACGAAAACGCTCCCCGAGTTGAGATATGCGCAACTTGATCCGAATACCTTAGCTGGCAGATCAAAAAAAATATGCACTCTCAGCCTCCCCAGACTTTGTTTATCTTCACTCCCCACCTTCCATTTTCACTGCCCCTTGGCCCCCCACCACGCTCTCCTCTTCTTCTTTCTCTCTCTCTCTCAAAACACAGACACATACATCCACAGAGATTTGAGCACATACAGTTCCCCCCCTTTCTCTCTCTTAAAATGTTGCTGGGAAAGCGTGGGAGGGGTCCGATGAAGAGGACCACGAGCATGACCGGAATCAACGTGGATCTTGCCGACGAGGAGCCGTCTGATTCTGTGATGAACGAGGTGGTGGAAACGGCGTCGCCTAGCTGGCGTGACCGTAAGAGGAGTTCAGGTGGTGAAGGTTATCATAATTCCATGGTTGTAGAGACGGCGCCGTTTTTGAGGACGTGTGGACTCTGTAACAGCAGCTTGAGGCCTAGCCGGGACATCTTCATGTATAGGTATTAATTTCAAACACTACAACTCCCCGTTTGGCCGATCGTGTGAAAAAGCTAATAAATGTTTGTGATATGTGAGATTGTATGTTCGAATCCCGTGAAAACCTAGGGTCACTGAAAGATTTGTTCAGTCGTTAATTTCAGAGGATCGGAATTGGATTCGCGCATATGTTGATCCGAACATTTAGTTTTCAAAAAAAAAACTTCTATGTACGTACATGCATCTACAAAATTTATTCAGTACCATTAAAATGCCACATCATGTAATATATATGCTAGTAATTTTTAGTTTGATGAAGTTATTCTAATTGAGATTATTTGAATACGTTCGACAATTTACAAGGTTGTCGACTAATGCGCCTAAATTTTTTGGTGGAAATTTTGATACATATGACTCTTGAAAATAGATGAAAGACAAAATTGTTAGATCCTTTTAGGATTCATATCATTTCTGGTTCATGTTTTGGACCAGAGAGAAGACAGTCCTAATCGTGACCATTCATTTACTACAATTAATGGTTCGGATGTATTTTTAAACTTCGACCGGTAAGAGTTTATGAGAAAATGTGAACTATTGAATCTATCAAAACATGAACTGGAGAGGAGCGAGCCTAATCCATTCTCTTTCTATGTTACTAAGGACGGTGTGATATGGCTGATAAACGAACTAAATTTTCATATTTGAGATAACGATCAAAAATTCGTATGAAATGTTTACTATGTAAACAAATCAAGTTAAATGTTTTTTTTAAAGTTTTAAGCTTTCAAATCCAGAACAAGCTACTATTTGGCTCATACAAATTGCAATGTACCGAAAATTCAAGTAATGATAGACTTGATTAAAGTATATGTTGAGATCAACTCTTCTAATAAATAGACCAACATTGAACATATATTTTTAAAGTTCGTTAAGACTGTAATAAAAGCTTGAAGATACCAATGATATATTGGCTCGGAAAAAAATGAATTTTTTTTTTAATAATGACAAGCAATTTGTATAATTTATGTTCAAGTGTTAGTATGGTCATGGTGAACGAAAGTTGAACCCTTGATTATTATTATTTTTTTTTTTGTCGGTATTTTAATAATCGACTATTTTTGAGTTTGGTTTACCCTTTTTAGTTTTGAAGACAAGAAATGGAATACGCACTTGGCTTTATTGAGCATCATCAATTTTATTAAGGAAAACATCTACTACGGTCCATTTGGTTGTCTTTTTGTGAAATTTCTTTTGTTATTTTTTGGATTAATCAGTCATCTTGATGAGCTCAAATTAAAAATAAAGTATGACAAAATATAAAAGTACTATAGATGAAAGAAGTTCAGAAAAGGAACAGGTTCTATGTCTTTTTTTCGTCGTATATAAAATTTTTCATTTCGTCGTATATAAAATTTTTCAACTTCAATCTTTCATATTTTTCGGTTCCAGAAAAAAAATCCTTTTATATATTTTTCGAACTCTCTTGTCCAGATAAATGATTGATCCATTTTTTTTTTTACGAAAATCTAAAAATTCACTACTAACTATTTCTTATACTATAATTAATGTATCTCCAATCATCTAATAGTCCTAATTAATTTACTTTATATTTTTTCCAGGGGGGATACGGCATTTTGCAGTCTAGAGTGCAGGGAACAACAGATCAAGCATGACGAGAGAAATGAGAAGTGCTCCGTCGCAGCTAATCCAATGAAAGACGGAAATCACCACCACCGCCACCGCTCGGCACCGGCCACTGCCACCGCAACCACCACCTCTCAGGCATAAAACCTAGTGACATGGATGTTGAGTGCTGCTATATATATAGCGCCTTAACAATTTGAAGAACCATACTATAGTCAAAGTTTATGGTGGTTGGTGATGTTAAATGTTGAGAAACGATATTCGGACTTTACCTTATTATTATAAAATATAAAATGTATGCTAATTTTTTTTGGCTTTTACTTTGTTTTGAAAATTGGAGTGTCTGTAAATTTAATCGTTAAAAGACAAATTGTGGGGTGTGTTTTCAAGGAAGTGGTTTGTAAAAAACATTTCCCTTGAATGCTTCGGATACTTTGATGATGTGTAGAAATGCTGGAATGGGAGGGAAGTGGTTGGAATGGCTGCTCATCTCAGCAATCGACAGCTCATATTTTAACTAAGTAACAGACAGTTCAAATTTACATGCCATTTGTATGTCCTCAGATTCAATCCGAACTGTCCGTGCTGAAATAAACTACCAAATTGGCCCTCTTATAACGATCCGTGCCAGCTGACCCGCAAATCATTAGCATAAATACGTGACTCAAAAGGTTAACCTCAGGTTAATAATAGTTGGTCGGCCTTACCTTATATACCACTCAATGCTTTCATAATTAACTACCCAATGTGGGATGTTACAGCTCTGCACTTGTTCTGCAGGGAACTACTCGACAGCATCCCGTGCATGCCAATATAATTATTGTGGTTATATATCTACCATTCTAGCTGCATGCAAGTAGGCGCAGAGATTTCCATGGGGTTTATTCCTAGTTTTTGAAACATAAACAATGAAGCTTGCCGCTTTTTTTTTTTTTGGTACATCGGAATCTCATAGATTAGTCAGCTAAGAAAGGTTGAAGTATAGGTGCATACATGATTCAAAATATTACGACCCACGAAATAAAATGCCAACCCCCTACTCGAGAATCTGCCTTAAGTTAAGGCGGTCGTGAATCCAAAACTCTTTAAGAGAAGGTGGTTGAACCTATGAATCCACCAAATCCTCATTTTGCGCCGTTCCAATTCTTACAAGATGATCCGCACATTAATTTGCCTCTCGAAATATATGATTGAGCATTGATCCCGTCCTAATCAGTATATATGGCATGAGCATCGCTGATTAAATTCCTCTGAGGATGGTTAGAAGCTTGCCTCGTGATCATGTCGATGTATCTTCAGTCTGTTTCTTTGGCATGATTAGTGGCTAGCTATGAACAGAAATGTATTCTCTTCATCACATTTTTTTTTTGTCCTTTTGATATTTGTGTCAATTTTCAATTACTTATATATTTCAATATAAATTTCCAAAAATATAAAATATGGATCGTTTGATATACAAAATGGGCCGGAAGGAGTAATTGCATAAGATATGTATCCTATTGGGATTACTATTTTTTTTTTATCGGGAAAAAAAAAACCATGGTATTTTATGTCTAAAATTTGTGAAATTTTATATTCAACGCATCTTAATCAAATTATATATTCGATGCCGGGCCTTGCTCGTTTTGGAATCTCAACCCTGGGCACGGTCTTTAATAATTTTTCTCTATTTATGATCTTTCTCTACTCATTACTCTAATTAAATATCTCCCTCAAAATCCAATCCGAACAGGGTCACGTCACGTGATGAGTACAATGTGTAAACGAGGAGAAAGTCGGGTCACGGGAGCCCGACACCCCCAAAATATATGTTTTTTTTTATTACTATATCTCGTATTCTCTGCCTCGTAAGCATAATCTCTATTATAAAATAGAAGGGTGTGGGGACAAAGTTGTTGGAACGATTTAGATTCATTTGATCCAAAGGCTATACTGCATCCTTCCACTTCCCGGTTAAATGCCCATGATTTTTGCCTAAATCACACAACTGCCATCCCCTTCCAACTGGAATGCATAGTGCCGTAGGCACGGACTAGCACTAGTACTTTGTATAACAAATTGTGCCATTTTTAGATAAAAATAAAACGCTTATTTGCATAATTTTTAAATTTTTTCTGCACCTATTTAAAGATCTCAATTACACCAGAGTTAAGAAAATGACACGACTTAAATTGAGAAACTTATGGTGGTGATGTTGAATTAATTAGAATAGTTTAATTTATGGTATGTAAAAATGCGTAATCTCAATGTAAATTTTTTGTGGTCATCTATGTCTGCATGCAAATGGGAAAAGCTCTTGACCATAAAAAATACTGTAGTAACAACGATGTTATGCCCACCGCTCTGTTTCACCACTCAACATCTCATCATCCGTCTTGGCAATTAATAGTCCAAATTTAACTCTTCTAGGAATTTTAAAAAAAAGAAATTTGAACTGTCCAAATTATTTTTGGACGGTAAAATTAAGAGTGATGGGGGAGCGGTAAAAGTTGAGTCGATGGGCGTATAATTTTTGAAAGCGAGCCCTTCGTGTTTAGATAAAGAAGAAAGAGAACAATGATATTTTTCATCAGATCTTTTATGTCTACTTTTCTTTCTCGTTTGTACCGGCTAGCAAAGTCATCTCCGAGAATTGAAGGAAATTAGAGAAGTTTTGGACTTCATTTGACTAGTGTTCCCTACTTTTTAAAATAATCTCCTTTGTTTATTCATGATGACACGTAATTAAAAATAGACATATGATTATTCAAGTTTTACACTACATAAGTTCGGTGGCGGACCCAGAAATTTTTGTTAGTGACAGCACAAATTAGTGAACTTAAGAATTAAATCTAACAGGTATCCATATATGTGAAGGAAACGTAGAGTAATTTTAGTGAAAACTATTAGATATTTATCGAGTACAATTCAAATGTCTAAAAATATAATTGTAATTTCACAAAAATCAAGTGGGGACCCGTGCTCCCACTGGACCCCACATAGGTCTACCCCAACATAAGTTTATACAGAACTAGTGGATGCATGCCCGTGCCTAAAGGCTCGTTCAAACGAAATACAGTCCCAACTTAAATAAATTATTTGTTCTATCCATCTGCTCTACCCGTCTAATATAACCTACTCATCCTCTGCCTCTTTTAAAAGCTCATGCCAAGGTAGAGAAAAAAAAATAAAAAAGGCAATAATTTACAGGTTAATTATCAAACCTCTTGATATAATATCTACTTAAAATGTAAAAAATCAGAATGTAATAAATTAGAAAGAAAAGTGTTTATATATTACCACAACAACAGGTTAAAGAAAAACTTAAGGAAACATTCTCTTAATCGGACGGTTATGATCTTAGCTTGAAGGCGATTAACGGCTATAGAGTTGCTCATATTTGTATGTGTAAACAAAAACCGCTCTGTTTTATAATATAGATAGAAAGAACATATACATAAAAATCAATATTTGTTGTTTAGTCAATTTTTTTCTCTAGCTTGTAGTTCGGCCCCTCCCTTGTAGATTCTGGCTTCCTCCCTGTGGTACAAGAAGATTCACCATATTTGAATATTTGATAGATGCACTTATACAAATAGTTACAGAGGAAGTTATAAAGGTAACTTCCTGGTTTACAATTCTCTTTTCTAAGAAAAATTTTATATATATCCCTATTTTCTTAAAGGTTGTTCATAATTAGGATACACACAAAATATGTTACTAAGTGATATATGTATATATTAGTCCGGAACCAATGAGGGATCCTGCACGGTGCTACTGTGCGGAACTCCCTTTTCCCGATCGAATTGCGAGGATCCAAGCCGCTCAAAGTGATCAGAACGTGATTTTAAGGTTACCCGCCTGAAATCAGCAAAAAAAAAAAGATTGGGAAAGGCTTGATCCGAACAGTTTTTTATTGAATGGTTCAGTAAAAAACCGTTCGAATCAAGCCATTTTCGATCAATTTTTTTGCTGATTTCTCGCAAGTACCTTTAAAATCACATTCTGCACACTTTGAGTAGCTCGGATCGTTGTAATTCGATCGGAAAAGGGGAGTCCCGCACCGTAAGGGATCCCTTATAGGATCCGGACTGCATATATATATATACACACACACACACACACACACCGTCGTTTTCAGGTCAGGACGTCCTGACCGGAGCTTAGGTCCGGACTTCTTCCACAGTCGTCGGATTGTGTTTTTGATAGTCCGGATGCACGGATAGTTTGTTCGCGCAAACCAATAGGTTGTTTGCGCGAACAAACTAGCCATGCATCCGGACCATTGAAAACACAACCCAACGGTTGAGATCGTGATTCAGACCTAAGCTCCGGTCAGAACGTCCTGACCAGATCTGGACTGTGTGTATAGATATATATAAAATACAGACAATTTGTGAAAAAAAAAAAAAAAAAGCAGCAGCAATCAGTCTGCACGTAGGCAATGATGAAAAACGATGACACGGATTCTCTTCGGTTGATCAGGTTTAGACCTTTTTGGTCTTCGGCTAATTGTTGCCGTTGTTCCTTTTGTTCTACACCCGCGACTTTATCTACCTTCGGTACTTGGTTGGTAGAGGTTTGTGGCAGTGGAATCACCCCCAATAGTTTATCAACTTCAGCTTGCATGCTCTTTTCAAGGCCGTGCATTTATTTGATAGTGCGTTTATTTTGTGTATGGTCGTTTATATGCATTTTGTTATTATGTTATTGTTATAATGGCTGGTGTGTTGTGTTGTAATTTCCTACAAAAACCAAAGGGAAGCACGAAATCAATGCATGACACGTGGCACTTTATTATTGAAATATATATCTACTATGGGTGTAAATTTGTTTTTCCCATTCTCAATTTTAATTGAAGAAATAATTGGCAATTGTATAAAATAAAAATGGTAAAGAGTAACGGAGTCAAATTTCCTATTATTTTGGTGAGACATAATAAAAGCATAGTGTCGACAATCATTGAGCCATTGTTCACTTTTTTAACTTTGCGAGTCTTAAAAGGTCCGAGTCAAAATAAGTGAGCATTTGAATAGTGTCACTTTGTTGAAAGAAAATTAACTTTCATATTAACTTTGGACTCATGAGATACGAGCCAAATTCTTAAAGGAAAAAGGCCATGCTCTTTCATAGGTCAATTACTCTCTCTCTCTCTCTCTCTCTCTCTCTCTCTCTCTCTCTCTCTCTCTCTCTCTCTCTCTCTCAATTTCCTTTTTTACATGGCAAAAAAGGAATTTAGTAGTCATCCAAATGATTACAATTGTTAAAACAACCTAGAGATCATGACGGCAAGTCACAATGAGAAAACCAGCATCCCAACGCGATTGGTACCCGGTTCTTGACAATCATACGTCATCCTAAGCTCAAAACGGAAAAAAGTTGGCCGGCAAGAAGACAACCATGAAACCAAAACATAGTAGCAAGAACACACAAATACAAAAATGTGTAGCATATTCTAGAAAATCCAATTAGCTGCAAAATAAATTAATCTCCCAAATTAAGCAGAAACTCCATCCTTCCAACACACAATTCTGGAGGAACAACAGCACCCAAAGCAGAAACATAACTACAACTAGTAGCTGCAAATGGGGCCAGATCCTGTCCATTTGGTACCAATCAGTTTGGTCCATTTGGTGCATCTGAGTCGTCCAAAAGTGTTTTGGACAGCTTGGATTTAAAGTGATAAAATACTCACTTTAAATCCGAGCCATCCAAAATACTTTTGAACGGCTCGGATACAAACAAATGAACCGAACTGGTTCGGAGCAAATGGATTGGATCCAACCCCACTGCGAATACCCCGTACTGTCTCCATACTTAAAACATCCTTGCATGGCATCATAGACTCATAGCTCTAGCAAATCAGATCCAAAACAAGGACCACTACATTCCCGGCCAGCATAAAGAACTATCGCGCAATCTCAGTCTTCCGTTTCGGCAATCAGAAGTCTGGATTTTAAAAAAAACTCTTCCAGCGCTTGAATAATTTTTTTAATATTTGGACTGTTCAAAATACTTTTAGATACATTCGCGATTGAGCACCGTAAAATATATTCACGGCTCCGTTGTAAAAAAGTTTTTCTCATAACAACGCACAGACCCCCATTGAACCAACACATAGCACATTGAACCCAACCATTAGCATTAATTGCATACTGCGGAAGCATAAATCAAAGAAGTAAAGGCCAGCCAATTAATTTGGTTGGATGAGGAGCTGGTGGCTAACACATTCCCTTAATGTACCCCTAGCTCCCAGGCATACAAAATCTCTCTTTGATTTCTTGGTTCTTAAAATTAAGTGGTGACTCCAAAACAAAGTGCGCCGCAATGGGCATCATCGATTTAGGTACGCTGTAATGGTTGTCGAGAGTTTGCAAATTCTCCCATCCTGTGTGTTGGCGACAGGGCCGGCCCAGGCCCTAGAGGTCTAGGCCTCGGGCATTCAAAATATTTTAAATTTTATGAGCACTTCAATATTATTCATAAATTAGTTTATATATTATTTATTCATTTTATAATACAAATGTCTTTGCTATTTTAGTGGTAAGTTGATTTTAGTTCATGTGGAGTGTCCAAGTTCGAGTCTTCTGGACAACTTTTTCTTTTGAAATATTTTTTGCCAGGTTTTAAAACTAAGTCAAATAGAATTCAAGCCAACCATTGTGGCCGTTGGTAACAAAGTAATTAACATGCATTATAAAGTCTAAAGTAGTAATATAAAGAAACATTTCTATCATTGTTGTTTAATTCTAAAAATACGTAGGGCACCACCCCACAATTTAGCCTTGGACATCCAAATCCCTTAGGCCGACCCTAGTTGGCGTGCGCTACAACGGTTGGGTATCCACAATGACACCACACGATTAGTAAATACGGACTTACAAGGTAAAATGGATGGGTCATGCCATGCCCGCTCTCACCCATTTGACACCTGCATGGCTAAACGGATCATTGGTTCGGCGAAAAAGTACGACCTATTTGACGCCTCTAAAAAGATCATTGTTTCAATGAAAACCCTGCGGACTCCAATTGGTGATGTCTCTATCGTCTTTCCCCACGCTTTCAACCCAATGTCCCTTTACAACCCCCCCACCTATTATTGTCTCTCCGTGCCTATGGAATCACTTTTATGGCTCCTCAAAAGTAAGGCCAAACATCTTCTCAACCTTTTATAGTAGAGATTTTGCTTGGTCCAAAAATATGAGAGAGCACATCATGTACGCCCGTCTGTAACTGCTATTTGTAGTTTTGGACAAAACAAATAAATCAAAATTGGAGGCCCCACTAATTAAATGATTTGGTGGTATTCAATGAATTTTATGCTCTTTCTCACTTTCTAAGTGGTTCTTTCTCTTTAATGTCCTTTCGAAATGGTGTTGGATGGAGATTTGGTTTCTAAAATAGAGGTATAGAGCTTGGTATAGGAGATGTTATATATAAACTCCCTGCCGACATTAATAATTCTCTTTTTTAAAATGACACTTTTAGGACTTGAACACCATGGCAATCTCACTTGTTAATGTTGCTCTCGTTGAGAATACAATTCCATATTGTTGGAAACGAAATGGATAATCATTTAATATATGTTAGGACCCCTCCACCTGATAGTTTAAGCTATTGGTTGAATATAAAGTTTTCTCGTGGTATTAGTGCGAGTCTGTTCCAAGTTTAAAATTCAAAATTCATACCCACGATGACAAAACGAACAAAATGGTGCACCATGATTGACCTAAAAAAAAGGTTATAGGAACTACATCTCACACACGACTACAGTCCCTTAATGTTACAAGTTTTTGAGTTGGATATAAAGTTTCCTGAGAATTGAGTTCTATGTCATTTTTCATACTCCTACATCATATAAATGGCATTTTTTTTTGACCTTGCATTTTCTAATTTCTATTTAAAGTAGTGACAGGAATTAAGCAATATCATGTGCACATACAAGTAGAATGCATGGACAAGGCCAAACTAGCCAGTGTTGACGAAAACAGAGGGTTTAAACGAGTTCTTTGGATTTAAAAAATGCATTAAAATATTATACATCAATAGGCATAAATTGATTTTTTTCAATATTGTCTGCACTACATTATTAGTACAAGTTCAGTGTTAATAAAAGTTCACTTAAATTTGTAAGTAAATAGATCATATAGCTCAACAAAAAACCTAATAAATTACGTACCCCGATAAGTTTTCAACAATAATAAGTAAGTTTATTCTGGAGCCGTGCCTGGCAAAAACCCCGACACCTTCTATTTTACGTATTTCTCTGGTAAGCCTTCTGTATATTTAAATTTGTAGCTATTATACAAATAGGAAATTAGTCTTACATTTAAATGATTTTACCTGACTTCTTGGATGTTTCTCCTTATTGTTTGCGATACATAAAATCTAGTTACCAAAAGAATGAACAAAGAAATTTTATAAAATGTACTAGTGGATGTCCGTGCCTGAAGGTATGGCGTAACATATTCTAAACACAGTCTAAATGAAGTATCAAATTACACTTTTATGATATATTGTGTGTGTGTGGATATAATAGTTATTTTTAACTCCATCTCACATGGGGTGAGTTCCATGTATGTGCATATCCCACCCCATGTGAGAGGCAGTTACAAATAACCGTTAAGTGAAATTTTTTCCCTCCTCCCAACAAAATCTACTTATCGAAATTTCAAATTCATAGAATAGTCTAACACAACATATTTCAAATTCATAGAATAGTCTAACACAACATGTGTTATCAAACTGGTGTAATTTCATTAGTTGCATGCAGGTGTAGAAAAATAAGAACCTTATCAAAACAAGGCTTAACATAAGACTTTTCGTAAGCTAACATAAATCAAGAATTCTTGCTCTATTACTATAACCTTCCCAAATAGCTAGTGAGATAAATAGAGAGAACATGAAATTCAACGAATAAGTCGAATATGCAATAGATACCACAGTATTTACTGTTCATTTAGAGCGGTGGTCAGCGGCTCCGGTGTGGAATAGCCAACATTGGTAAACATGAACGGGTATCTTCCTTTTGCCGATCAAGAGAGAGAGAGAGAGGAATGCTCTTTGAGGGAGAGAGAGAGGAATGCTCTTTGTAAATACTTTGGTCAATTTGGAATCAATTATGGCATTTCTTTGGCCAATTAAATTTGAACTTAAACGTATTTAGGAAGTCATATATATAGGACATAAAATTAATACTGAACTAGGTTTCGGAAAGGGAAACAAAATTAAATCAATCAAAATCAATTGGAAAATGAAGGAGTATGTTTAGTCTTTTCACATATGAGGGAAACATGTAAATCTTAAAAGGAAACCCTCTTTAATGCTAGCAAAACTTTTACATTATTGTAGGTTTATACATTAGGAAATATTCACTCGATCCGACAATTACAAAGTTAACAGGAAGTACGATCGAATGGTTGTAGAGACTGCTCTGTTTGTATAAATGTCGAAAAACCGCTCTATTTTATAATATAACTAGCGAATGCCCGTGCCTGAAGGCACGGCTCGAACATTCAGCACACGCAAATAAATATTGAACACATTCAACCAACTAAAACACACAGAACAAACTCCTTATATGTTTATTGGCACTAAAAGAGTAACCATTTTAAGTTATAGACCAATGTCGTGATCTTAAAATTATGTTTCAATTTTTTTTACTCAATCTGCACTATTTAAAGTATTGTTTCATAACAAAATGGACAGAAGCAAAGTAAATTCACATAAAATAAAATAAGCAAAGCATAGGTAAAATTTGTTGAAAATTCATAAATCACGCAACACGCGTAATAAAAATCCAATAAAGTTAAATTGACTAAAATGTTATTGGACCATTCCACAATGCTTTAACAACGATGTTTTCACGATAATCTCATTGGTTCTTTGCCAGTCCTCGACATTTCTGCATAAAGAATATCGAGAATTATTAGATTTATCATAATTTATAAACCAGTTTATGTAGAATTTAGGTGTGAGAATGGAAAGAGAAGTACAACTTAGTACCTTTGGAAATGTGCAAACATTCTTCTAACCAATCAACTTTTAACACGAAGGTTACCACAGAGGCACAATGTTCATGGTACATAAGTTGTGGAGCAGGAATAATAAACACATATGCACGTCCATAAAATTGCTCAAGATATTTTTTAAGTATCTGCACTCCATTTTCCTGACAAAACAGAGTATCACATTAATTTTTGAGTTTCTTGCGATGTGTACCATCCGATTATTTCATTCTATAAAGTATAGCTATATTTTATAGACAGAGCATCACATTAATTTTTTATCTTGCCTTTACCTTTAATATTAACTTCTTCAAATCGGATGGTACACATCGCAAGATAAATTCTGCCTTTGTGTCCTTCACCAAGAGCTCCATTGAGCCAGTGGAGTCTTTCACAACCATCTTTACATTATACCTAAAATGTATTACAAATAAATTGTAGATATAAGTTGACTTAAAAATAAACGCATAAAATGCATGATTGAGTTGAAGTACTGTTATTTTAAAAAAACCAGCTGGCTGCTGTTTCCACATCTTCTTCGCATTGACTACAGACAAACCAACCGTACTGATTTTCAACTTCCCTAAAGCACGTCTTGCATTTATAAATCCATACGTGTTCTTCGTATATTTTCTCAATGCGGCCTAATATGCAATAATGTTGCACCTATGGAAAAAAATTCACAAATTCCAACTGAATTTCTATATAATGGGAAGAAAATATTAACCATTTTTCAAATATGAAAAAATCTTACATTGGGCATGGACACAAATTGTTTTATTCGAACTCTCTTAGCATTTGATATTATTAGCGCTTGTGGAATTGAGAATCCACATGTGCGATTCCATGCTACCAACCTTTGTGCATCTTTGTTATCGCTGAACCTAGATTAGCACGTAATTTGTTTAGAACAATTAAACGAATAAATAATATCCATCTCGATCTATAAACAATTTTCCATTTTTCTCAACTTACCATTTAGGAATGCCATCAGTACGAAATGAGTGGTTCACATATAGTTTGCTCTTCATGCAAGTGGTAAGGTATGGACCTAGAAGATAAAATATTTAAATTATTAGATTAGGTTTATGGGAAAAAAATGTCTAAAAAGGTTGAGAGTAGTATTACCATCAAAGTCTTCGACCCTCAATCCCGTAGCAAATAAAATATTATTACTATTTAGATCATCAAGCATACGCGTCCCTTCTCTTGTTGCTATTTCATTCCATAAAGAAAGTCGAACAAACGTCATACTGTTTTTGAAATAGAAAACAAAGATTAACTTTAAATTGTATGAATATATGTTATGGAAAAATAAGTCACTATACCTTGGGTCAAGTAACACCACATCTCTAACCCTAGAATTTCGTTTTCCTGCAATTCGACATTTTGTGACGTTAACAACCAATCCAACCACATCTGCATAATATATAAAAAGAGATATTAAAAAAATCTATGTAATATATTGAAGTCAAAAATTAGTGGACGACATCTAGGAACGTACCTATCAATTGCTCATACTTGTTGGTGAAATGGTGGATGTCTCGTAATTTTATACTGAAATCCCAATGAAGAGGGATTCTATCACATTTGAACACGTAGTGTTCTACCCTTGTGTCATCGGTGAAAGACATCTTGTAGCAGTACGGGACTAATTTAAACTTTTCATCAGCTTCCATAATCTCCACAGATTTTAAAAAGTAGACCCTACCCTCGTAAAGATGTTCTTTAAAGTAGGCTACTTCTTCGGGCCATACAATGGCCTCCATGGCATGACCCTGTAATTTGAAAAAAAAAAAATTCACACATTCAATTTTGATGTTTAACAGTCATTAATTTTGTTTGGAAAATTGTTTACTTGTTCATCAAGTAAGATCAATCTGAGCGTCACGGAAGGTAGAAGCGGATTAATCACTTCTACCATCCTTACCAATTGAGCTTTTACTCTCCATAAATATCCATTTTGACATAAATCATTAAAATAAGGATAAGGGACGTCCATTATATCACCTATATGAGAATTAAAGATTTAACAAAGTATATAAGATAAATCGATTGATATCTATATAAAGCTCAAACTCCAACACAAATTAGGAGTGCTTACCAGTTGTGCAGTTCACATGTACATTTGACACTTCAATTACGCTTTTTGCATCCTCTTGATGTTGGACTACTTCACCTAAGTGCAATTTCTTTTGATTATTTTGGTTGGCTAAGTATATTTCAAGATTTTTAAAAATAAAAGCTACTGCATGCATACCACTAGGTAGGTTGAATTCAACATTTATCTCTTCATTTGGTTCTTGAGCATTGTCATGCAAGCCAACCATTTCAGACACATGTGACACCTTTATTATTTTATCTATATTATATAAATAAGAAACTCTTTTATGTTAGCAAACTTAAAACCGCAATTTATAAGATTTACACATATATTTGCTCACCCTTTGGTGGGCCTGCTTCTCTATTATGCTCTTTCATTGGTACTTGAGCATCCACATGCATCTCAACTCTTTCAGCCACTGGAATCATATTAATATCATTCTCACATTTTATCATGTAAACATGACATACTAAACTCGATTATTACACTAAATGCATACCAAACTCGTGAGCACTCTCATGCAGGTGGCTTATTCCTTCATCTGTACATATAAACAAAAGAAAGTATGTATGTATTGTCAAGTTTTTCAAATTTAGTATTTGTAATTAGAAGTCTTACCAATTGGTGGGTCAATTTCCATGTTTTGATCTTCCACAAACGCATGAGCATCCTCATTCGTCTCGACTACGCTCACTGGTAGCATTTTATTGTCACAAATTATCATGTAAACGGGAAACAAAAACTCAACTGCAAATTACTATAAATACATACCATTTTTTCCTTTATCTTCTTTGCGAGCACTCTCATGTTGACAAACGCTTCCTTCATCTATGTATGTAAACAAAAGAAAGTCAATATTGTTAGTGGAGTAAAAAACGCAGTTTAGAAGTCTTACCATTTGGTGGTTCAATTTGCATGTTTGGCTCTTCAACTGAGTCAATTTGCATATTAATTTCATTCGCATTACTCATCCTGCAAACGGGACACCAAAAAAATGAAGATGGGTGACTACATTAGTAAAAAAAAAAAAGATTGACATAACTGTGTTCCTCCTTCTAAATAAAAAATTTATGATCAAAACAAAGATTAAAAAGAAAACCCTCCAAGAAAAAAAAAAACCGTAGTAGCACCTCGAATTTAAGCAATTTATGATCAAAACAAAGATTAAAAAGAAAACCCTCCAAGAAAAAAAAAACCGTAGTAGCACCTCGAATTTAAGCTCGACGCAAAATTTCTCTAAATATATATTTGCTGATTGATGAACCAACAATATATGCGCAAAAAAAAATAGAAAAAGAAGAGAAGGGCTAAAAGGTAGAGAGGGAGAGTGAATTTTTTAGAGGTAGAGAGGGAGAGGGAGAGAGAGGAAACAAAACCTGGTAATCTGCTGGAAAAGAGGTAAATGGTTAATTTGCTGGAGAAAAATGGTTAATCAGTTGGAGAAGAGGAAAATTGTTAATTTGCTTGAGTTTGTGTTTTTAAGGAGGAAAATGGTTAATCTGTTGAAGAAGAGGAAGAGATTGAAGAAAGGAACTCGTATATTTGGGAAACGTAAATCATGCTATTAGATTGGAAATCATGGGATTTAGATTAAGAGTCATATTAGGATTAGGGAATGAAATTTATTAGGGAAATAAGGAAACAGAATTAGTTTGAAATTAGGATTTTTGATTTTAAGGGTTTAAATGATATAATTATTCATGTTGAAATCAATCAATTAATTGTTTCCTTAGCTGATGACTGAAATCAATCAATCAATTAAGTCCTATATTTGTTTCATTCCCATGCTTTCATTTGATGACCAATCCATTGCCGTTTCCAAAATCCTATAATCAATCAATTAAATCCATTGGCCAATCAATGAAATACATATACAGCTAATTGCCGTTTCCAAAATCCCGCACGTGGGAATGCCCAAAAAAATCATTGTATCATTCTTTGTATCATACAGCTAATTGCTAATTGCCGTTTACATATATAGAAGGTAGGGATTATATTTGTATCATCCTTTCCAAATATAGCGTTAGCCCTCCTACCATGTAATCTCAGCCGTCGGAAAAATGTGTACCGATCCTAGGGTCCAAAATATAGGAGACAATTTAGGGATTCAAAAACCACCCTGTCATATTGTGGTTATAAACTTTGAAGAAGGATAATCTAATTAAGGATCTGCTTTCTCTTTAAGGGGAATCTATTAATAATTATCTCGTGAGAACTAATGAATCAATAATTCCATCAATGAATCCGTAATTGATTTCCTTAAGTAAGATTACTATTTTATAGTTTGACCGGATCATTCCTTCTGATTGATTAGGATATTAATGGGAATCTATCAATATATAAATGTGTAGCTATTTAAGTAAACTGGGAGATTAGAATATTTAAACTGATTGAAATTAGAGACTAATAAAAGAAAGGCATTTAAATTAGTGACTAATTTCCAAGGATTTCTCATCCAACGGTTGAAATTTATGTACCAATCCAACGGTGAAAAATATGTACCGCTCTTCCATATTATATAGATATAGATTTGATGCGGGAAAAAATATGTAGAGGGGTGCATTTTTAAATTTGCACACACACATATATATTTCTCTCAAGTTGGGCTCTCCTAGGTAAAGATTCTGGTTCCGCAATATTTTTTTTCGGTCATACAAAGTGTCTCGGGCCAGTTTTGCTCGCGCTTTCATAACTAAGACCTAGTTCAAAAAAAAAATTGGGCTAAAAGTGCTAAATTTTGGATATTTTCAAAAAATTCGGATAAAAGTATTGCTCCCTCAGTCTCTTTTTAAATGTTCTGCTTCATAACTCCAACTTATTAAAAAGACATCATCATTATACCTTTCACATCAACTTTTTCCTTCACTTTCCCTACTTACCCATCATCATTACACTTTTATTCACTAACTTTTTAAAATGGAATCTACTTTTAGGGACAAAATAGACAATTCACCAACTTTTACCCACTAACTTTACAAAATGGACACTTATTAAGGGACAACCCAAAATGGAATACTGGACTGTAATAAAGGGACGAAGGGAGTAATTTTTTATTTTTATGATTTTTCTCGTCGAGATGAACCAAAAATTTGAGAAAGCAATCACCGCCAACGGTCATTTTTCAGATGCATTTAGTTTAGGTTTGAGATATTGCCGGGGGAACCTTCGGCATATGTCAATTTCTGTGGGGTTCCTAATTTAAGGTAGAAAGAGATTCATTTGGAATTTTGTTTGGTGATTGATTTGGGTTGGTCCGCTGAAATGGACCTCCTTGACATACATATGGAAAGTCCCCTTCATCAATTGATTTTTTCAGATCTTATTTTTGTTCCGTTAACCTCTACATTTTTTCCATCATTAAACACAATAGACCAATTAATTGAGACTAACTAATTAGTTGGTCAGGACTCTTGCATCTCAATAGGAGGAATAAGAGATGCTATATACACTACTCAAAATCACTACATCATTCACTACATTTTTTGTAGAGTCTACTCAGGATTTCACAAAAATACAAAAAAAAAATATCCAAAAATTTTAAAGAGAAAATTTCTTTTATATCCCTTCTACTTTGACCAAAAATTCATTTTGGTCCTTCACCTTTTAATTTCGGCATAAAAATCCTTCGACTTTCCAATTGTTTTCAATGTCATCCAATCCGTTTTTTTTTTAGTCTTGTTATAGGGACTGCGGCCGCGCGCGGCCGTCTCCAGCTACCGGACGGCCGATCCGAGCCGTCCAAAAATTTTATAAAAAAAAATGAGGAGGCCTATGCGGGAATCAACAGCATCCGATGCATGTAGGGTGCTTGATCTAAACACCTAATTTTCGTGTATATATGTATATATCCCTAAAGGATGACATTGAAAAAAATTGGAAAGTAGAAGTATTTTTATGCCGAAATTGAAAGGTGAAGGACTAAAACGAATTTTTGATCAAAGTCGAAGGGATATAAAAGAAATTTTTCCAATTTTAAAATAAGTCTTGGCACACTACACTAAACCACTACACCATCTACTATATTTTTTATGGGGCTCATTTCGGATCCCACAAAAAATATAGAAAAATATCCATAAATTTTAAAATAATATTTTAGGGGGTCCTGTAAAAAATCAGCTCGATCTAACGGGTATCGGTAAGTATTATTTCTAGATTTGTAGGAGTGAAAATGCTCAATTGCACAATTTCAGACATACGAACCCAGAAATAATATTTTTTTATATCCGTTAGAGCTAATTTTTTACAGAGCCTCATAAATATTATTTTAAAATTTTTGGATATTTTTTTTTGTATTTTTGTGAAATCTTAAGTGAGCTCTACAAAAAATGTAGTGAATGATGTAGTGATTTTGTATAGTGTATATAGCATTTCTCGGAGGATACGAGTTCGAATCTCTCCACCAGCATGTGGCCGTAGGGTTGCAAACAAGCTGAGCCGAACTTTGTCGAGTTCGAGGTGGGTTCGTTTGCCAAAAGGGCAGAATTGAGTTGTGGAAGAAACTAGTCATGTTCTTGAGGATGTAGATTATGTGGGGAATTCCAATATCGGACCAACCAACCAACCGACTCGTGGGCTAAGCCCAGCTTGTAGTGACAAAAGCATGAAGAAATATTTTTGCATACAAAGTCTTTTATAAAATGAACTTATTTATTTTGGTTGAAAATTTATTTAATTCGTTTTGGTGAGCTATATTATGCATTTACTCACAAATATTTATTTACTTTTGGCTACATATGTACTCCTTCCGTCCATTTTTAAGTGTCCTGTTTCGTAACTCCAACTTATTAAAAAGATATCATCATTACACCTTTCACATCAACTTTTTCCTCTACTTTCCCTACTTACCCATCATTATTACACTTTTACTCACTATCTTTTCAAAATAAAATATACTTTTAGGGACAAAATAGACAATATACCAACTTTTACCCCCATAACTTTACAAATTGAACACTTATTAAGGGACAGCCCAAAATGGAATACTGGACACAAAAAAAGGGACGGAAGGAATATGATTTAGTGTTGACAACATTAGAGAAAAAATTAGAATACATTTAAAAAAATACATTATTTTAGTACATCTATTGAACCGAGGGAGTTCAAACGACCCCCTTCATGACAGAGTGGAGCCACCCTTGATGAACATACTGACGTTATCTCGAGTAAAAGAAAATTAAATATTATGCCAATGGCGATTCACAACCCTAATTTCGAACAAGAAGGTACGTCTGTTGTGGTGAAAGGTGTGGAGCATCGATCTAATTCCAACAAAAAAAAAAAAAAAACATTTGGGCCGCCGAAGTTTGGCTGGCTAGAGGACCGGTGGCCGAAAAAGACCCATGATACGAGCCCAACAAAAGGCCTGGCTTCGTCTGAGAGGGCGTCCGTTACAATGCGGATGTGCTCAAATTCTTATAATTGGAGATGCCATTAGGAGGAAGTGCAAGGCTACTCAAGAAATGGAAAGCAGTTATGAAGTGCAAGGCTACTAAATTTGATAAAATCTGTTATGAGTAATACTCAAATGGGGAAGGGTTTGGGTCAAATATTGGAGAGAGATTTTTGTGATTTTTACCCTATTTTTAAATTTGAGTCTTAAAATGGGTCAAGGCTGGAGATACTCTTAGTAGCTAGTTATGAACAGAAATGTATTCTCTTCGTCACATTTTTTTTGTCCTTTTGATATTCGTGTCAGTTTTCAATCACTTATATATTTCAATATAAATTTTCAAAAATATAAAATATGGATCGTTTGATATACAAAATGGGCCGGAAGGAGTAATTGCATAAGATATGTATCCTATTGAACTAATAGTGCTTGGGATTACTTTTTTTTTTTATCGGGAAAGAAAAAAAAACCATGGTATTTTATTTCTAAAATTTGTGAAATTTTATATTCAACGCATCTTAATCAAATTATATATTCGATGCCAGGCCTTGCTCGTTTTGGGATCTCAATTCTGAGCACGGTCTTTAATAAATTTTCTCTATCTATGATCTTTCTCCACTCATTACTCTAATTAAATACCTCCCTCAAAATCCAATCCGAACAGGATCACGTCACGTGATGAGTACGATGTGTAAACGAGGAGAAAGTCGGGTCACGGGAGCCCGACACCCCCAAAATATATGTTTTTTTTTTTTTTTTTACTATATCTCTTATTCTCTACCTTGTAAGCATAATACTTTATATAACAAATTGTGCCATTTTTAGATAAAAATAAAACACTTATTTGCATAATTTTTAAATTTTTTAGGCACCTATTTAAAGATCTCAATTACACCAGAGTTAAGAAAATGACACGACTTAAATTGAGAAACTTATGGTGGTGATGTTGAAAATTTAATTAGAATAGTTTAATATATGGTATGTAAAAATGCGTAATCTCAATGTAAATTTTTTGTGGTCATCTATGTCTGCATGCAAATTGGAAAAGCTCTTGACCATAAAAAATACTGTAGTAACAACGATGTTATGCCCACCGCTCTGTTTCACCACTCAACATCTCATCATCCGTCTTGGCAATTAATAGTCCAAATTTAACTCTTCTAGGAATTTAAAAAAAAAAATTGAACTGTCCAAAACATTTTTGGACAGTAAAATTAAGAGTGATGGGGGAGCGGTAAAAGTTGAGTCGGTGGGCGTAGAATTTTGGAAAGCGAGCCCTTCGTGTTTAGATAAAGAAGAAAGAGAACAATGATATTTTTCATCAGATCTTTTATGTCTGTAACTTTTCTTTCCCGTTTGTACCGGCTAGCAAAGTCATCCCTGAGAATTGAAAGAAATTAGAGAAGTTTTGGACTTCATTTGACTAGTGTTCCCTACTTTTTAAAATAATCTCCTTTGTTTATTCATGATGACACGTAATTAAAAATAGACATATGTTTATTCTAGTTATACACTACATAAGTTCAGTGGCGGACCCAGAAATTTTTGTTTGTGGCAGCACAAATTAGTGAACTTAAGAATGAAATCTAACAGGTATCCATATATGTGAAGGAAACGTAGAGTAATTTTAGTGAAAACTATTAGATATTTATCGGGTACAATTCAAATGTCTAAAAATATAATTGTAATTTCACAAAAATCTAGTGGGGACCCGTGTTCCCACTGGACCCCACATAGGTCTGCCCTAACATAAGTTTATATAGGACTAGTGGATGCATGCCCGTGCCTAAAGGCTCGTTCAAACGAAATACAGTCCCAACTTAAATAAATTATTTGTTCTATCCATCTGCTCTATCCGTCTAATATAACCTGCTCATCCTCTGTCTCTTTTAAAAGCTCATGCCAAAGTAGAGAAAAAAAATAAAAAAGACAATAATTTACAGGTTAATTATCAAACCTCTTGATATAATATTTACTTAAAAACGAAAAAATCAGAAGGTAATAAATGAAACGACCCACTCTAGGAGGATTAGCCTAAACTGTCCTAAAGAAAGCTAAGCAACAAACTTAATAAAATTCTTTCCATAACGCAAGACAATGCCAACTAAGTATATTACAATTGGCTTCCAAAATAAAATTTACAAGAGAACTATACAAGATGAGTTCACATTCACAAGGGTTACAACTCCCCAAAAATTTGTATCACAAAATGTCCTACGCCAGAAGGACATCAAGTCGCCCTCACCTCCACTCGTACAGCCTGTCCGACCAGTAGTGGACCAAAATTCTACTTCAGTTACCTGGAAGGATTGTGAGTGTTACTACTTCATTCAAGCAAAAAGTATAAAACAATTTACACGACCAAACATGGATCGAGTAATGCTTCTAACCATATTTAGCAGGAAACAAGTTATTTTTCACAAACCATTAAATAAGCACAATATCTCAAGAAGCCATAGGGTTGCTTCCCTCGCAACCAGAAGTTATGACGGTACCGTGATCTTGTGAACATGGTACTTCCAACAATTTATACCCTGTTTGTGTACAGCAAACAGACAATTTATACCCTTCTTGTGTACATCAAGAAGAAAACAATTCCAACCAACAATACAGCTATGGCATGCTCTTGAAATAAATCATGTTTCAAGCAACTTGATCCATATCACTACCGCCAAAATTTCCAACATTTGCAGAAAAATGATAAATTTATGTTTTAGCTAGCCACTTCAATGAAATAGCACACTCACCTTAGAGATTCAAAAGACAAAAGCGAAACGCCTCCTTCTCAACCTTGAGGTGGAGGATCGTCCCCCGATCCTAAAATATGAATGACACTACACTTAGTATATTTCATACTCCAACTCATGTTAAAATGCAAGTAAAATGCATCAATAAGTCTAGCATATGATCTTCTTTTTAATCTTCATTCCTAGTATGATACTGCATGAGACCAATGCAATAAAAATGATGGGTGATGTGCTTCAATGCTCAAGATGATTCAATGAGATTTGATACAAGAATTCTCAAGAATAAGGCTTAATCTATTACCAACATGTACTGTTCTGACCGTATCCGAAACATAATCGTTAATTGAAAAAAGACACTTTAACCATTGAAAAGTAAACTTCTTCCTCTTCGAATCGCCAGGTCATTCATAAAAAACGGAGTTCGGGTAACCTTATTACGGCCTCGCGATTATAACTTAACATAATATCAAAACTGGTGCAGAAACAGATTTGGGGTCAACTTTAACAGCAGTTCTGTTATTTCTCAGGCATAACCAAGGCACATGGGTTGTATCGTTGGAAAGCTCTACGAGTCTAGTTTTCAGCAAAGCAAGCGGAATGTGATTTCGAGTCTCGAGCTATGAGATATGGCTGATTTCCCAACTTGTATCAGTGCAGTCAGCAATACGAATTTCACAGCAGCAGTTCGGTGCGTGATTTTTAACTTTTTCCCCTCTTTGAAATAAATTCTGAAAATTTTACCCAATCAACTAGACATGCATATCCATCTCCAGTAAAAATTTCAGAAAATTACATGGTCGACAAGTCAGTGAGAAAAATTTGTTAAGAACATGACAGATTCAGTTAAGTTCAAGCTCTAGTTGACAGAATTGAGACATGTCCCAAAGATGGACGAATTTGCTAGGTTAAAATCCATTCTCTTATGAACCAATTAGGATTTAAACTACAAGAATATGCAGGTATATACACGTTTGATCAAAACCCAAAACATAGATTTAGTATAAAATAGAGTTTACCTTCAATTAGATTTTTCCCAATTCCTCCTCCTCCTCTTCTTCTTCTTCTTCCTCTCTCTCTCTCTCTCTCTCTACGTGATACAAAAGAAATGGTGGAGGGGTGTAGAATGATGTAGAATATCGTAGAAGCTAGGTTTATTAGGGAAAAGTTATTTCATGAGGTTGGGTGCATGAGTTCAAAAGGGTAATAACTCATCTTAACCCTTCATCCACCTACCAAGACCAAACCCTATTAATTAACTTACTTAAACTCTTAAATTTAATCATGTATCACTAAACAATTAATGAATGATATGCGAATGATAACACGACACGTGTAACAATTAGCATGACCTATGCAACATAAAATTAAATGTCATATGCGATGTACGTGCATGCTCGAAACGGGTGTTACAATAAATTAGAAAGAAAAGTGTATATATATTACCACAACAACAAGTTAAAGAAAAACTTAAGGAAACATTCTCTTAATCGAACGGTTACGATCTTAGCTTGAAGGCGATTAACGGCTATAGAGTTGCTCATATTTTGATAAGTACCAAAATATACTTATTTTGGCCCTCCAAATTATATTTACTATTCTTTTATATTTGTCAATTGATATTTTTTTATGTGTTTTTACGTTTACAGGTTGCTCGAGCTTGATTTTCATGATTTTTGGGTAAAGATGGAAGTTAGCAAAAGTTTTGGATTGAAGTGCGAAGTGCATTGAAGTTTTAAATGGTTAATTAAATATTAGACAAAATTCAAGGGGCCACTTTGTAATTAATTCTTTCAAACCCTGTAAAACCCATGTTTTACCCTACTGATGAAACAACTTTTTGGCTGCGGGAATTTCAGGAAGGTAGAAACGAAGAATAGAACTGCCGACTGCCAAGTTATTGTTAAGTTTTTAAATTTTGTTTAATTACTTGCACTTCGGTAACTCGTTTTAATTTATGTTTTTAATTAAAGTTGTTTATTGATTCTTGTTTAACTTAAATTCTGTGTTTATTTTCTTTCTCCAGTATTAGAAGCATAGATCAAATTAGGGTTTCTTCTATTTCTTGCATAATGATTAGTGGGTAGTCGTTCAGGTCGAGTCGCGGGGTGATTAGCACACCGTAGCTAATTCGGACACTGCTTCTTTTATCAAACTATTAAATTAAACGATTGGAAAATACTTCCCGCGGACGAACCCGAGTATCATGGGAGTCCATATGAACGGGAGAATGGGTGTCCAAAACTCATTCTCCACTGCGCATGGGTAAACGGCGACCATGAGGTTTTGCATCTTGCGGGGTATCTTTTCCAAATTAAAGTTGAATGTTTTTAAGAACACCGAATGGAGCAGGTTAATCCGGACTGGTTACGAGTGCTACGAACCCTACGACCAGACCTTTTTTTAATTATCTGAAAAGTTCAATTATTTCATAAGTTTAGTTAATCTCAATCAAATCGATAAGGGTTGGCTACCTAAGAGCCCATTTAAATTATAACAACCTGAGTTTTTAGTCAGCACACATCACCGTCTTTGTGGATTTGACTCCGATTTTACCGGATATTATGCTACGTCGGTCTTAGCCCTACGCTTGGGGCAACCTATTAATTTAGGTCTAGGAATCCATCAAGCATTTTTGGCGCCGTTGCCAGGGACAGTAACATGTGTTAAGAATTCGGGTAGTTATTTTTTTTATTTGTTTTCTTTTTAGTTCTTTATTTATTTTTTTTTTTAAATTGTTGAAAAGCAAAAAAAAAAGGCTCATTTTGCAAGGCGCTATGGAGGTTATGCCAACCAATTTGATTATTCACTGTCATTGCCTATATTTTATGGTTTGGTCTCAGAAAATTCTTTTTTGCATATTCATGACCTTGAGGAAGCTTTTGCTAGCGATAAAGTGGCTTTTTTACATGTATTTTCAGCATCTTTGCGTGATAGTGCTCTAGATTGGTTTAATTGTTTGAGTTCAAGATTGACATGGGGTGAAATTGTAATATAATTTTTCAAAACTTTCAATCCCTCATATGAGACTCATATGCTTTTACAAGAACTATCAGATTTCTCTCAACAAGATGATGAGTCTTTGTCACAGTGTTGGAAGCAATTTAAATTTGTCGTATTCTCTTGGTCGAGTTTTAATTGTGAGATTGGCAGTCTTCTGACTATCTTTTGCCATGCTTTAAATTCTAAGATATGCGAGGTGGATTTTAGGTCCACTGATGAATTTCTGAATAAAAACCATGAAAATGCTTGGGATTTCTTAGATGAATTAACCCAAAAGTTTCAATTTTGCGAGTTGACTGAAAGTTCTGAGGATGTCAATTTTGATGCTAGAGAAAGAGAGGAAATAGAGCCGCTTCCCGAGAATACCAATTCTGATGCTAGAGAAAAAGAGGAAATAGAGCCATTTTCTGAGGATATTAATTCTGATGCGAGGGAAAAAAAAGAAATAGAGCCGCTTTTTGAGGATACGAATTTTGATGGAAGGGAAAAAAAGAAAATTGAGCCGCTTGTCATTAGTGAAGGCTATATGCCTTTTGAGGAGTCATTGCCAATAGCTTTTGAAGAGTCATTGGCAATAGTTTTTGAGGAGTCATTCCCAATAATTGCCCTAAATAATCAAATACTCTCGGCTTTATATAGTGTCACTCCTCCTTCTGAGTCCCCATTTTCGCAAGAGGTTTTAAATGTGGAGCAGATTGATTTTCTTTGTGTTGATGAATTTAATTTGATTTGTCATTCATATCTTGTGGACTTTGTCAACACTTTGAAAATTGATCTAGTTTGGGCTAAGCACTTGGTTGAACTTAAATGTCTAAATCGAATTCGGCAAATGCGCTATTCGAAATATCTTATCTTGTGGTATGGTCGAATTCAATTTTTGATAAAAGGTGTAGAATGGAATGCTATGTTTATTGTCTTAACTCTCGTTGGCATAATAAATGTTCGGTACCTGCATTTGACTGTTCGTATATGAATTTTTTTTTTTTTGGTTTGGTATAGCCACCCGTTTCTCGCTTGAGAAATGGGGAGAAAAGTAGTACCCGTGTCTTTCGCGTGAAGAAAGTGGATGATTTTTTTTGTTTTTCTTTTATTTCTTACTTTATTTATTTCTTTTAGTTATTTTTCTTACTGTCTTGGAGGCTAACATTTTGCAGGTTGTTCGATCCAAGTTGGGGGGTCTCCCTCTCTCTATAGTTTACTCTGCTTAGCCCTTCCTTTTTGAGGTGATATCTCTCCTCTCTTTTATATTTCTGTCCTATTTTTATTTTTTATGCTTTCAATGCGGATATTAAATAGTTTAAGTTGGGGAGGAGATCACTTTGTTCGTTATTTTGTTAAAAAAAAATTGAAAAAATAAAAAATAGTAGGATTCTTTTTGCATGAGACTTGAAGGCTGTTGAGATTGGCTCTTAGTTGATTGAGTTTGTGATGTGATAGTCATTGTTTTGATATTGTGGTGGCATAGTAGTTCTTTTTACTAGCCTGTCGCGAAGAATCTGTCATGGCATCTATTTTTAGCATATTTGCACTTCACGTCTATTTGGGCTTTGGTTGCTTATGAGCTGTGACTTGATTATTCTCGATGGCTAGTTTAGTGGAAACTTATACCCATGTGAGTTTAGAGTCTTATCTTTTCTTGGAGTGGTGTCAAATAAACTTTTGTTTGTCTCGAGAGAGCAAATTTGTTATAGATCTCATTATTTTTGTTGTCAAGTGTTGCGAATATTTTAAAATTGCCTTGGGTTTGAAATTTACATGGTTGTATTGCCCCTTGGAAAGGATTATAGGTCATCTTTGCTATTTTGAGCCGGTACGCTTCTTCCTTTCATATATTCATCTCTTATGAGCCCGTTTGAGCCTTTTGCATGCTAGCTTTTTTTTTTGTTGAGCTCCACCATCTATATTGTGTCTTGAGAATGGCTAGTTAATGATGTGAACTAGTGAGAAAATAAGGAAATGAATGAAGTTGAGAATTGTATTTTATTGATTGGTGATCTTTCCTGTTAAAAAAAATTAAAAAATTAAAAAAAAGTGAAAGGAAAGACGCCAAGTCATTGTGGAAAGGAAAATACTAGTTATTATATGGGATTGTATTAAAGAGTTAGGAAGAGAAATGTGGCGAAGTTGAAAAGAAAAAAAGTAAGAAAGGGCACACATTATTTTGCCCTATTGTTTTAAGTCATTCTCGGACACTTGAATTCTCACCTAGCCTTGAAATATTTTCCCTTATCTAATGTTATAACCCGAATTAAAGTCCTATTTGATCCTATGGGCAATGGACTATAAATTGGTAGATAGAGAGAATTATCAATACTTGACATTCCGTTCATGAGATCGTGTGTCCAATATAAAGAGCTTTCTTTTTGTGTCAACTTGTGCAGAGTATTTTACTTTCAGTTACATAATTTTCGACTGCACATATTGAGAATAATATGCACCTTATTTTGAGTGATTTCATTTGTTGAGTGCATGACATGGTGAGATTTGAAGTCGAGACTCGGTCCGGAGAGAACTTTTAGTTATTATTCACCTGTGACCGGAGCCCATGTTCACACACGCTGAGTAAAGGTGCCATGACTTGTTTTTCTGACTTGTTAGTATCTAGAGCTGTTTATGCCTGTTATCTCTTTACGATGGCTACATGTTCTTTGTTTGAGGTATCACTGAGCTGTCTTACAGGTTTTTGAATTTCATGTGAAAAGAATTTACAATGTTTATGGGTGTTCATTGCTAAAAACCCTCA